>BOPP01000100.1:3715245-3788855 GCA_017312745.1 Gryllus bimaculatus
GCCCGCCCCGTCCTCTTCCTTTAATGCGCAGCGACAAGTCTTACACGGAAAAGACGGAGATTCAGCTGTTTTTAATTACTAGTATTTTTTCGTGTATCCGTGTATTTTTTACACTTCTCTTCCTGTATTTCACGAATGAAAATGGAGGAATGGAGGTATTTACGTATGTGGAAAGATGCGTTAAAACAAACCTAAACAAAAAGCCGAGAATAGAAGATAGTGAACTGCTGACATCAAATGTGACATATAATTAATTGTAAACGAATTATATGGTTGAAAAAGGAATAGAGCCAGTGTTCGAAACAGCGGTAATAATTACAATCCCTCAGACATTGAGTAGCTGAATGCGATGAAGTGAATCCAAAAATCTTCTCAATATGAGAAATATACGACTATCTTAAAAATATGTCATAAACAACCGATCATATAGTATCATCGGGTTCTCCAACTATGGAAAATTTCACAAACAAATGAAAACTTACGATAAAGTATCTAGTTACCTCTACGTATATCTCTAATTAGTATAAACGCCTATCAGATCCTGTGACGTCTGCAGTTCTCTGGTCAATACTGCGTGGCAAACAAATCCATACTGATCGTGCGATAGCTGCAAACAAACTGAATATTGTTATTCAAAATTTCAAGAGAAAATTGGGTCGATTTAAATATGTTGCTTTGCCATGCGGTCAAAACATATCAATCCAGGAGGCAGAGAAATATTTGAAATACCAAGAGTTTGCAACTCGGGGAGAGCCGATTATGTGACATAAACCCAGATCGATTCAATAGTTATCGCAGCTCTGGGATTTGTTTAGCAAAATTTATTTACGAACTTGTCCAAACTCCCAGGTCATTCAAAACTCTGGGAAGTACAAGACATAGTGTGATGCGAACCATCCTGCATTTTGTGCAAATTGTTGTAGAGGCACAGACAGTAACTAGATCTGCTTCTTAGGAAGGTAGTTGCAACATGGAGTAGATTTTATTGTTAAAAGACATCTAAAACCATTAGTCATGAATTAGGATAATAATTAAATAATAATGATGGTGATAATAATGATAATAATAATGATGATAATAATAATGATGATGATGATAATAATAATAATAATAATAATAATAATAATAATAATAATAATAATAATAATAATAATAGTTATATTTCTGATATTTACATCTCTGCATTAAAATTTTCTAGGTGTCTAAGCTTTTCAGGGTTTTGAACCTTCAGGTATGATACCTATGTAAAGTCTGCGCTGTGCAAAACTCATCGGCGTTTCGGGCAGCCGGAAGCGAACACCGGAGCTGCTGGAACTAATTTTCCGCCTCGTGTTTTACGACATGCTGCGCGCTCATCTTACGGACGTTGACTCTCAAGACGCGTAGATCTTCCTTTTCTGCCTGCAACATCCAACAAGGTTCAGACTCAATGTTTCCTCGGAGCAGATGATGTGTATTCGTCTTAGATTGTCGAGGTGGCAAGAGCTCGTACTGGCTCTCCCTCAGTCCTAAGGGAGGGGAGTTTGAATTCAGCTATGAACACTCATTTGTGTGTGTGTGTGTGTGGGGTATTTTATATCTTTTTCTTTTCTTCTTCTTCTTGTCTTTTCTTCTTCTTCTTCTTCTTCTTCTTCTTCTTCTTCTTGTCTTGCCTTCTTCTTCTTGTCTTGTCTTGTCTTCTTCTTGTCTTGTCTTGTCTTGTCTTCTTCTTCTTGTCTTGTCTTCTTCTTCTTCTTGTCTTCTTCTTCTTGTCTTCTTCTTCTTGTCTTGTCTTGTCTTCTTCTTGTCTTCTTCTTCTTGTCTTGTCTTGTCTTGTCTTGTCTTGTCTTTTCTTCTTCTTCTTCTTCTTCTTCTTGCCTTGCCTTCTTCTTCTTCTTCTTCTTCTTCTTGCCTTGCCTTCTTCCAGAAATTGAGTTATTAGTACAAGCTGATCATACATTGCAAGCTTTCATACAAATAATTCTGGATGCAGGGAACTCGTCTGTGGTGAACGTTCGGTTCTAGTGATCCAAGACATTGGTGTCGATTCATATTACAATTAAATACTAGATGATTCGGTTATAAGGAACTCTCCACATCAGATATAATGAACATAGAGAATAATAAATGCAGATAAAAAAAATACTTCGCCTCATGTCCGCGATTTCAAATATAAAAACCGGAAGAGGTGGTTCAAGGCATCAACTGATGTCACCGTAGTGCTTCTGACCGGGAGCTCCCATGTTCGAGTTCCGACGGCGGCAAGATTTTAATTACTGGCTAGATAGCTAGATCGAGTTCTGTCTCTGTCTGAAGGAGAATTCTAGTTGGTTGCGTAGGCTTCCGCGGCCGGAGTATGTGTTATCTAGGCTATCCGGGACGAGCCACATCACTGACATAGTGGCTGAGGATTCTAGTTGCTCTGATTAGTAGTTTTCGGTGGTTTCTCCGATCAACATCGGGCGAATGCCGGAGTAGTACCCTAGCAAACGGGCCACGGACGTCACGCGATTTTGTTTCCTCTTCCTTGTCCTATTCCCAAACCTTACTTACACACAAACTAGCACGTCATTACCACACATGCTCGGAGACCGGGCGGGAACTTAGAGCGTGTCTCGACTGGGAAGTTGCCACGCTGGTGGGAGATACCTGGTTTGGCAAAACCCGCTGGCCAACGGCAGGTCGCCCTCGGATCTCACTGTCTTGCAAAGAAAGTTCATTGCGATCTCCCGAGAAAATAATACATGCACTACAGTTATAGGTTTAATTACATTCTCAGTTGTCGCGTTCAGAATCATTAAACACCAATCAATAAATACATTAGAGTTATTTTTGGAGCGTGTTGTTGATAAACAAAGGTACCAGTGAGGAAATTATTTAGGATCATCAGATTCATCAGATCATCAGATTCTGTCGATTCTTTAGACTTCATCCGCGTGGGCTGCAAGATAAAACAAGTGAAGTCCCACTTGACTAGAACGTAGTAAATGCTGTGAGTGGGTCTTTGTGAACAAAAAAACGAGTATGAAAACAGAATATAATTTAGTATGAGTAACAAATATATGAGTCATTCAAGAGCACAAGAACTGCAAAGATATTTTTGAAGTGTGGACAATGTAGAATCCAGTGGAGAAAATACACAAATGCTGAAGAATTAGCTACAAAGATTATTACGAAAACCTTTAAACAAACGGTAAGAAAATATTTTAAGCTAAATAAAAATACTGAATTTTGAATTTGCGGTGTTTGGATATTTTACTGAAACTTAAAATAACAAAATTAATCATCGCTGAGATTTAGGCATATCTGATAGAGGGAACCAGAAATGTTGGTTCCCAGAGTTTTGCTATAAACATTGTCGATTTTATACAGTATTCCAAGTTCTTTAGAAAATCGTGAAAATCGTACTATTTTTTGTGAAAGAAAGTTAATTAAATGTTAATCCCAGAACTCTTCAAAAAACTTTTCAAAACTGTCCATCTTCTAAATCAAAGAGTATAGAAGCAAATTTCCTGCATTAATGATTGGCCTTTATTTTTAATAAATCTACGTAGTTGCTAGATAGCTGGTGAAGAATGTTGATTTTTACAGGAAACTTATTTATACTCCACTCTGTTCGTTCGCGGGTTCGTTCGCGGGTTTTTCCTCAACCAGGTATCTCCCATTAGAGGGTTACCGCCCTAGTCTGGACAAGCTCTAAGCTCTCGACCGGTCTCCAACATGTGTGTTAGTGTAGTGCATGTTAGTGTAAGTGTGTGTGTAAAGGGTGAGGATAGGACAAGGAAGAGGAAGGTGAAATCCTGCGCGGTCCGTAATAAATATATATATATATATATATATATATATATATATATATATATATATATAATACTATTTAGAGCAAAAATCATGAGTTTTCAATGAGTGAAATAAGGCACAATTTTCCTCAGGAATCATTTTTATATCAAATCATTCTCCAAAATGAGGTCTGTAAAGACATATTTTATGTACACAACTAGTATTTTTGGGAACGGAAATTACAAAAGTATGTGATCAAAGCACAAAAATTACTTCATTGTTATTTTATTTTCTATGTGGCAATGAATAAATTACTCCGTAATGTAAAATATTTTAAAACTATTACCAAAACAAAATTATTAATATTATATTAAAGGGGACGCTTTTGTGTCTACCTTTTTTCGGAACTCGAAAAGGGAATGTTCGCTCATCATGAAGGATACGTAACTTAATATACACAACTATATCTATTCATTTAACTAGTCTCATGCTATTGAACGTTTTCCATTAGTTCAGTGGAATAATCCATCGAATTTAAATCGCTCTACGGCAAATTTGGAACCTGTCGACACATGTGATTGCAGGGAGGCACCCTATGCCATCGTTTAAACTGTAAAGAGCATTAAGTAGCTCGATAGCGACAGCATTAGTTTTCGGTTTGCGGCTGCAAAACAACACAGAGGTAGGGCGAGAGGTGGGGGGGGGTCTAATGAAAATAACTCTCACCCGCCAGTGGCCTCCATTACGGGACCACACACACCCTCCGCCCAACCTCTGTGGCGTTCAGTTCGGAACACGGGCCTCCCGTAAATTTTTCAAGAACATCCGGCGGAGTAACCAATTTTAGCAGAGTACGAGCCAGCAATCAACATATACTAGTGATTTTCTCAATGATGCATTTTTTCTCTCTTTCTCTCTCCCGTTTCCTCGCCCTCTTTTCCTCTTTCACAATACTATTCTTTCTCTCCTTTTCCTCTTTCTTTCCTTTCTAATTCCTTATCTCTCCCTCCCTCTCACGTACATTTTCATTTCTTCTGCGCTCGGTTTTCCTCTCCCACTACTTTCCTCTTTTTTGCTTGTTTACTCTCCATCCCTTTTTTCGCGCCCTTCTTTTTCCATTTTTTTTTTATCCTTTCTCTCCCTGCTTTCTTCCCTATCTGGTTTCTTCTCTTTCTTTTGTGATTACCGATTGTCCAACAACATTGATGCACTAAATAATTGCTTTACAACGTATTTTTTTAAATAAAATTACTAAAGATAGATTGAAGTGCGTCTGTTAAAATGAAGATACATAAATCAAACTCTTCACCATATGTTTAAGGTTTAAAATGTATATAAATGTGAAAAATAAACTACGCCAGTATCATAGAGATAGAGAATATTCGGCGCTGTAGCATTAGTATTGCGAGATCACTAATTCACCTCTTTTTCACCTGATTGGTTCAGTACATTTGTTGGTGTAGATAAACTGAGAAATACCACGAAACCTCGCCCCCTTTTTCCTCAGTCAATTTTATTACCAGTACCATTGTAGTTTCTAGTTTATCATTTTAGTTCTCTGTTTGCGGGAAAGTGATTTTTTGTAATGCAGCAGTCGAAAACGTTTTCTTCTGAAATAGATAGAACGAGAATTACATTCTTGCGCTCATCAATAATTATTAACGCTGTGCTCTAGGACTCGCAACAAAAGTGATGGGGTAATCGTCAATATACATCTTTAGTATAGTCTGCGTGAAGTTGAGGCGTAAAGTCGACTTTACGTTATTTAGCTTTACATTAACTAGAATGCGACGTCAAATACTGGTAAAATGTGGAAAACAAACTCAGCGAAAATACGTAAGGTTATATCAATTAATGTCCGACGAGAGCTGTCTAGCTCTCCTATTTTTCATTTTCTCAACTCCTGTTTCACACTTCTAACATTTTTTAAAATGAATAATCTTAAGGTGAAAATAATTGCATCAGGAAGTCGCCATGTTTGACTTTGAATATGAATTAAGCAAATTTTTTTAAAAATTTTATTTCGATAGTTTCAGAGGAAATTTTATGAAATTTCGTGCTTTTGAAGGTAAAGAAAAAGAAATATTCTTCTAAAATGTCAGGCTTCAATTATAATGTATTCGTTTATAATAATAACCAGGTAATCCATGAATTATTTCCCCATCATCAGTGGTGTAATAACTGAAAACAAGTAAGGTAAGAAAACATTCATGTTCTATAAATACATTATTCTCAATATATTGTGTAATATGTATTTGCAAGCAACAATTTATAAATTTTGGTACATGTTATCTTATTTTTCTTTTAAAATGTGCATATATTAACATTGAAAGATTTTTTTAAGGGATAATATCTATGACAAATGAATTTGTACTAGGGTAGTAGCAATTCTCTTAAATTTTGTCGTCGATACTGAACAACATATTTTCGTTTTTGTGCACACAGAGGAGCGAATATAGTTTCACGACTCAATCTGTATATGGCGATATCACGAGTGGGGGAAAATGAAATCACTAATGGAAATTCGGTTCATTTCATCCGATGTCACGTTGATCGAAAACAGTTTCGGAACCGGGAGATGTTGGCACTTTCCCTGCGTGCGGAAAAAACAATTTCTCGAAATCGAGAATGGTCTGAAATCAGCCCCGGTGGCTTCCGGAAAGAGAAGCAGTTTGGAACTCCGGTAAGCGATAGCAATTAGCCGCCGCGAGGAGAGTAAAAAGCACCTTTCTGCCAGGGGCGGTGTGTTAGTGGTTCGCTTCACCACGCTTTCGACAACGGAAGTCATTCGTTTCCATGTAAAGTCGGAATTTCATCGTTGGTTCCAGCTTGCTCGGATTCATGTTTGTTTGTAAGTATTAGTAACCGGTAATTTGAATGAATATTTCGGAATATGATAAATGGGACGTTTAAAAGCTCACAGATTTCTTTGACTTATTTACAGAAACGCACATTAAGTAGATTAATATTCCAATGCTTATAAAATAGGTGATGAATGCATGATGAACTAGCTTATAATGCAATTTACTTACAAATATTTATTAAAATATATTTTACCAAAAAATGTTGGAAAAAATAATTAAAATATTTAATTTACTTTCATGCACATTAAATGCGAAATTTTTTGCATACTTTTTCTCTAAGTAATGTAGAGACATTACTTGTTGCGTATACTTCGGTTGCATTTTAACACAATGTATCTGTCTCACGCATCCTGAAGTTTATAACGATTTTTGAGTATAACTTATCGCAGAACTGTCTTCACAGTAGAATAAAGGGCATTTTTATATCAAAAAAATTTAATCCAAATCAGTAAATTCCATCATGTGTATTAATGTTGTACACTATTAGGTATTTTCAATGTTGTGTATTACAATTTATTGGTTATTTTGAGTGCCAATCATCAACTACGAGGACTTACCATGTACCAAGTACAAAGTTTCGTTTAAGAATATTGAAGTACAAGGTTCATTGAAGATATTTGGAGTATACTATATACGACTGTTATTTCGCTAACATTAGCTGAGAAATCACCATTCCTTCCTTTTCAGTTTTTGTTACCTTTTTGTTCTGGGTCTTAGTGAAGGTTTGTAGAAATATATGGCAAGCACACCACATGCTGCACACAAAATGAATCTGTTATCATTATACGAACTCCTAACAACGAATTCTGATAGCTACGAATAGTATTGCGGAATCACATACGCAGCTGAGCCTGCAAGTTCTCTTGACTTCTTGAAGTATTACATTACGCTTGCTTTTCCATTCTTCAAGGGAAAGAACAAACAAAATCGGTGATTAAGTGCTCTTAAGTGGGAAATATATCGAACGTCTTACGACTTGCACGCACTAGAACAAGTAGACACTTATTATCGCGCAACATCGCCGTAATTGCGTTCGCAATCCGGCGCGTGGCTCCGGGCGGTGGGCGGTGGTCGTACGCCGCCGCTGGGGATGAGCGCTTCGCAGGCCATTAGGGCGCCCCGATGCGCTAATGGTGGCGCTGAATGCGGCGGAACGAGCGCCAACAGCCCGTGCACCCGCCGGCGCCATGCGGCCGCTCGCGCTGACCAGCCGCCCCTCCCACGACCATCCCCGCCCCCGCCAACGCCCACGTTCACGTCGTGCCTCTTCCCCCTCCCCACGCACCGACGCCGCCTCTATACAGCCCCTACCACCCCCGGCCTCCTCCACTGCTCTCCTCGCCACCGCCCTCGCCAACGCCTACGTTCATTTCGCTTCTCTTCCCCCTCCCCACCTACCGACGCCGCCTTCACACAGCCCCAACTATCCCCGGCCTCCTCCACTGCCTTCTCCGCTCTCGTCCACTCCCATACCCTGTAGTTCTCCTTCCAGCTGCTCCCACTCTTCCGTCTCCCCATCACTTTCTTCGCACTCACCTCCAGTGCCGACATTGCCGTCGTCTCCGACATCGTCTGTCCATCGCTCTGCCATCAATTTCGCCATCGCTGTCGACAATGTCGACGCCGTCAACGTAGTCTTCACTGTCACTATCTCCGTCACCGTCTCTGTCCCTATCACCGTCACTATTACCTGTCACCATCACTAGCGCTGTCACTATCACCGACACCGTTAAGTTCCTCGTCGTCGTAACCGTCGACGTTTTCCATTGCCGTTGCCGTCGCCGCTACTGATGCCTTTACCGTCACCGTTAGCGTTATTGTTGCCTTCATCGTTGCAGTCATTGTTACCGACACCGCCTCCGCCTCAGCCTCCGCTCCGCTACAGCTACCGTTACCGCCACCGTTACCGCCACCGTTACCGCCACCGTTACCGCCGCCGTTACCGCCGCCGTTACCGCCGCCGTTACCGCCGCCGTTACCGCCGCCGTTACCGCCGCCGTTACCGCCGCCGTTACCGCCACCGTTACCGCCACCGTTACCGCCACCGTTGTCATCGCTGCCGTTGCCGTCGCCTCTGCCGTCGCTTAACCGTCACCATCAGCATTACCGTCAGCCCATCCGCCTTCGCCACCGCGCGGCCTCAATGGCTCGGGCTGTTGGTTTGCGTTGGCGCTTGGCGCAAATGTGGCGCGTGAGATCAACAGACTGCTGCCGCAGCGCAGGGCGAAAGCCCCGACTGAAAGCGGGGCTATGGTTGGTGGTCTGTTCCCTCCCAACTGCCCGCCAGGAAACGTGCGGACGCCCACTAGCCAGTAGCACTTGCTCTCATCGCGCACTTTCAGTCGCGGCAGTTGACGAAATCTAAGCGGACGGGAAGCGAATTGGCCTACTCCAGGGTTGTCCAACTGGCGACCCGCTTTATTGTGGCCCGCGAAAGGTTATTAAGTCAAAAGTGGAACGAACTCCCATCTTGTCCAACCACTGCGCTCCTGGCGCACGCGCCCCTATGGGGTCAACTCACGCTTCATGAAAAAATAGGTTAAGTTTAGATTCAATGAATTTTTGTAGTAAATTCAGAAATGCATTATCATCTCCATGTGTTTCATGGAGTGAGTTATGCATGCCAAGGCCTGATATCACACATGGTTACTTCCGCAACCACACACACACACACACACACACACACACACATGCCGCTACAGAGGAGCCTGGCAATCTGCTGAAATCTAGGATACTTGGAAAGTCAGGTGTGGTTCTCCCGAGAAATGAATACATGTCCCTCCACCATATTAAACTGTTAATGGTGGTCCTCTAGTTCTTGCAAGTTGGGCTCTCCTGGCCTATTCAATGCCGCAGGGAGCGGTGTCAAAAGACAGCTGTTGTAGCGGTCGAAAGCTCCGAGGGGGAAAGCTGCGGGAGGAAAGGAAGGACTGTTCGCTCTCAATTGCCCCCGCCTGCTACAGTGCTAGGGCTCCTCGCACGCGCCGAGTGGAATCAGAGCAATTGCGTCGCGACTACGCTATTCAGTGGGACTGATTACGAAATAGGGAATGATTAGTTAGTCATTTCAGGCGCGCTGCTAAGACAATGTGTTCCATAAGTGTAATGTACGTTTTTATCACCGAGGTGGTCGTGGTGATCTGCCCCCTCTAGATTGCTATTTCCGGCATCGACCTATATGTCAGCTTGCTGTTTTCCCCAAACAGGTATCTCTCATTAGCGGGGAACTGCCATGACCGGAACAAGCTCTAATCCTCCAAATGTTCCCCCTGGATGTGTGGTAGTATAGTGCATGCCAGTGCGTATGTAAGTAAGAGGTAAGATAGGATAAGGCAGAGGAAGGAAAAATAGCGTGCAGTCCGTGGTTCGTTTGTTAGGGTACTGTTCCGCAAAACAACCGATCAGAACTGCCGGTTTCTAGAATTCTCGTCTAGACAGCGGATGAACTCGACCAAGCTATGAAGCTTCTGTCGAAAATTCTGACACCGTCGGGGCTCGAATTCTAGGCCCTCCCGGATGCATTGAAGTGACATCTATTGATTCCCTGAGCTACCTTAGCCGGTACGAAGCAGGAAGCGGAGAGATCGGCCGGAGATGCACATGGCGAGGCTCAGAAAGAAACATCAGGTTTAACAGAGAACATACTCTTCGATAAATAGTTCAATTCTAGTGACCTGCATCGCCAAAACCTCTTTCGAACTAAAGTACAGGAGCTGTTTAAAAAAATACCACGCACATTGCTCAAGAACGACAAATAAAATACTCCAGTACAACACTGCAATAAACAAAAACAACCTTTAAGAATACCATCATAGTGAGGAGAATAGTGTAGTGTACATACAGAACAAAAGTTCACTTCATACCAATAATAAATAAAAGTCTCTATTCCACGACGCTACAAAGGAATAGTAAATATTAAATTGGTCTTACTTGGTGATTTGCTTTTGCATGATGTTAGCGGTGCTGTAAGCACAGATACAGTCAGTAACAAATTCAGACGGTTTGCGCAGAATGACAACAGCCGCAATAATACAGTAACATATTTGCATTTTTGCTTGATATCAAAACTTGCTTTTGGATTTTCTCACGTTCCTCATATAAAACGAAGGCATATACCCCTTTCTTATGACCAGAGGGGGATTAATATCTTTCTTTCAATTTATGCGTGCTTCTAGGAAATTAGCAATATAGTTGTGGAGAGTGTGAAACCTATCATCTCTTTTCCAATAAAAAATAGTATATACTTCAACGCGTGTAGAATGATAGGTATTATTTTACGAGCGACGTAGGAATAATTTTTACAAGTGAATAGCAGCCATTCTACCCGAGTAGAAGACCATACATTCTTTATGAGCTTAAAATTTATATTTTAAAAATACTAATCGTGCACCTTAACCTTAAAGAACGTCTACAGAATACTCAATGTTCTCTGATTCTTATAAACACCAACTTATTACACTGTTTCGTGTATCACCTGTGCGTAATTGCAATTGCTACCAGCCGCGACAGAGCACCTAGCGCCTCTGTAGGCGACTGCAGACACCCGCTGTCGTGTGTAATGAACTAATGCGATTGGTTGAGAGCTGTGCAAGAAAATTATTCTCGTACGTCTTGTGAAATCGGCATCATTACTGCATACGATAGCGTGCAGAAATATATACATTATAGAGTAATCGTAGAGAAATACAGTACAGCAATTCGACAATAGGAAACGCGCTTGCTTCTTTCACGTGTGTTCAGCCGTGTGTTATAAGATACGCATCCCTCGCCCCTCATTAGCCTTCAGTGTGCTTGCCACGTGTGAGAGTAATGAACTTTCGCGCATTAAAGGGCTCAGTTGTAACTACCCCATGACATTAATCACAAGGCGCGCTGTTGGAGAGAAAGACATGGGGAGAACCTACGTCTGTCGCTTGACTCCAGGCGTTCCAAGAAGTATTATTCCATGAATGTGAGACATATTCAGTTACATCTCATCGTAATAGGTATTTACTGATGAACTCGATCATGTATTTATTCACCGAATCACGAAAAGGTGAACTACTAACACTTCTTTTCATGTCCAGTACATTCAATAGAAAATGTCTTCTGAAGGTCGGCCGATGTTTTTCTTAGAGAAAAAAGAGTTAATTTATGTTATTAGTTCTCCTTCTCTTCGTTAGCCAAATATTGGTTAATGGTTAACTCTCGGCAGAAATACAAATGTAGTTTTCGAGGGGTCGGGAGATCAGTAAAGCTTTCTTCTTGCCGTATTACACATACAAAATTGAGAAACAAGAAAGGAAAAATTTGATGAGACTTGGCTATTGAAGATAACTGAAAATATACAGTAACGCTAATGTAATTAGGAAAATTAAATAGTAATATAAAAATAACTGAAAAGACGAAACAGGCAGTATCCTAAGCCATGAAGTGACGAAGAAGAAACTGTAATGCAATTCAAAAACTGATGATGCGATAGCTCGTCAATGTAAAAACACCAAATTGATTTGAATCATTAATTTATAAATATATTGTTACAGTGTTTATTCCCCTTTAAATGACTGGGCTTATGAGGCTAATTCTCCAGTAGCCGGCATATTTTCCCCGTCAGCAGTATCCCGAGCTTATGTGGATTTTCGCGATATCGATTCTCCACGGCCTCCGTCGACCTCTGCGTCTAATTTCTCCTCCAGCGGAGCACCGTCTTTACAGCTCTTTTGTTTCAGTTCTTATTGTTCCCCTCTCATAATGCGCCCCCTGGCACTCAGAAGGGCTCTTTAATAACAAAAACAATATCCGGCGATTTGTACGCGCTCTTCAGCTGTTCATTGTGCTTAATTCTCTCTTCTGCATCCCTGGATTACGAAAGATTTGTCTCCAGCGCGTTCTAGACTTCTCTTCCATTGCCAGAGTCCTTGTTTCACTTTGTTTTAAACATTGTTTCTGGTATTTGGGTAATCTGATCTTCATTGGACTAGATGTATTTCTCCAAATTGAGTTAAATAATCCGTACTATCAAACTTAGTATGCATGTATTTATGTATTTCATTTCGGTGTTTAAAATTTCAAACTTAACAGCGCAGTTAAATGAAGTGTATAATTCATGTGTCAATAAGTAATTAGTCTCAATTTTATCTCTCTCTCCATTGTAAGCTCAATTTTAATTCAGTAGTTTTTACCGTTGTGAAACGCTATCTTCACCGTGAATGCTCTACATATGTGTATTCACAATTCATCCAATTTAGTACAAATGTGGGGTTATGAGAAATGTTTAAACTGTGATTAATTCTTCAACTTCATTTTCATTTCGTAAACAGATATGTCAACCACAGTATTTCAGTTTTAAAATCCTTGTGTTGGTTAAATGTTTATGCCTTGGTTTAATTATTATATTTTATATCATGCTCTTTTTATTTCATGGAAATAAAGGATCAGTACGGTTTAAATGATATCTACCATTTATAATAATAATAATAATAATAATAATAATAATAATAATAATAATAATTATTATTATTATTATTATTATTATTATTACTATTGTTATTTTTACATATCGAACAATGAACCAGATTTGCATAATAAGCAGTGAAGAGACATTAACGACAATTACACATTTGTTAAACATTCCTTTGTTGCATAAACGTTTATTTAACGTAGATACACATAGTAAAACTATTTTATTTAGAGGAAATAGAATAGCTACATTTTATGTTTATAAGCGAAAAAAGGAACAATGTGATCATTTGTAAGCTTACATACGCGATGAGATTCACTTAACAAGACTAGATTAAAATCACTCGATGAGACTCAATTAAAATATTTTTTACAATTGTAAAGTTTTATATTAACTTAAAGTGTTCAATTTCGTTTAAACGTTTTACACTAGGTCAAGAATTGTGTCGAATATGAAGCTTTGGTAATACGCGTGTACTGAGATGTTATGAATGCGATATATCATGTTATCATTTGTATAGGGATCAGTAATACACAAAATCATGCGTTCCACACTGTGTATATTTCGATAAGATTCACTAATTCGTAAATGATGAGCCATTACACTGATAGTATCATGGCATCTATAATGCCATCATGCCATCAAATGATGACATCCATAATAAAATGCTGCCGGAGGGAAACGCATTTCCAACATTATGGTACTTTTTATTTGTAATCGAAGTAAAGACAAAGCTCGTCATGTGCCCTAATTTTGCCCATTTAAATTTTGATAATGTTTTCAACGAATTAAAAGTTTGTCGAGTTTTCATTCTTCTTGTGCATTTTCATTCAATTGAAAATTGCATGCTTGAACTCGTCAACCTTTTCGCAAAGTTTTACGAGATGAAAATAAAAGTTGGTACGGAGGTATCAGCTCATAAGGGAACGAATAATCGAAAAACGTAATGGGTTGCTGTAGAAGAAAGTTTGTTTAGGGAGATGAAGGGTAGAGTTCGAAAGATATTGCAACGTGACGATTATGTCGTAAAATTTAAAGTGAAATACTTGTTCAAATATTCCGTTAGTAGTGTCTTAAAGAGATACGATGATTGGCTATACTTTGGGTAAGGTATTACTTATAATTAATCCGTGGTTTAAGAATACAGATTAAAATATTCGCAGATGCGGAGAAGGTAATAGTTTGTCGATAGATTGGCCTTCCAGAACTTACGAACAATATGCTACTTTTGTTGGAACTTTAAGTGTTGTATTTGACTATCCCCAAGAGTGAGAAGAACTGACAGCAAGCTGGAGTAAGTGGAAAGAACTAGCAGTTGAAATTATTGGAAATATTCATGATTGCGGGAGCGGGGTTTGATGCCAAAGGGGCTAAAGAAATGTTCAAGTGACATTTGTTTGTTAACGATGGCGGGAAGCACGACTTAATTCCAGAACAAAGTCTTAGAAAATCACAAACATTGTCCATATAATGTAGCGTATTTTTGTTATTATTTTTCCTCTCATGGAACTGATTGTGTTGATCTTTTGTGGCAATATAGCTTCATTCTTTGTGTCTTAGTTTTGCGTCATACATTTTTGAACGGGTCAATGGAGAAAACTTAGGTTCTATTGATATGTAATATTCAATAACAAATATCCACTGTAAGAGTAATACGTAATGTAAAATCCAAAATATTATAGCCAAAATAGACATAGAGACACTGATAGGAAGATATACAATCTTTGACCTCGGCTTTTTGATACGTCATAAAAACTTAATTTTACAGATCAGCCAAAAAAAGACCTTCAACCGATGCTATAAATCAGAAATTAATGATATATAAACGTAACCTACACACAAATACTTTCGTTTGAATATCACCTTCAATTGAATAGCATTAATCCCTGATTTACTTATGTTGAAATTTGTTTTTTGTCCTGTAAAATTACATTTGCATGACTTATCCGGCTGGGTCAACGAGTTCAATAGCAAATTACAAAACACTCTGGGGGCATCGGGGGAGCGGCGTGTGACGCGCGCTTCCTCTCCGGGTAAATCCTGGCGCGCGGCGCCGCGATAGAATCGTCACCCGGCGACTGGCGAGCGTCCGCATCCGGGGCCAGGGCGGCGCTCGGGCCCTAATCGCCATGTTATTTATGCACGCGCCGCCCGCTCGGCGCACCTGGCCTGCGCGCCCGCCCTTCGATCGCCGCCCGCGGCCACGCCACACACCGCCACTACCCGCCCACCCCGCCATACCCGCCCGCTCCGCCCCGCCAACGCCAACGCCCTGCACGCCTGCCACGCCGCGCCATCGCCACGCTACGCCCCGCCACGCCCACCAACGCCAGCGCCACCCGCTCCGCCCGCCCCGCTATGCATCCGCCTCTCGCCCGCCAGCATCGCATGCCGCCGGCACGCCACGCCACGCCACGCACGCCCGGCCGCCACGCCACTTCCCGCCCCGCTGTCCGCCCCGCCCCGCCCGCCTCCCCGCCACGCCACGCCCGCACGCCGTGCCCCGCCATGCCTGCCACGCCCCTCCCCGCACACTACGCCATGCCAAATCATCCCGCCACAACACGCTCGCCACGCCCGCTCCGCTACGCCCCGCACCTGCCCCTGCCCCGCTACACACGCACGCACATTCACGCCAAGCTAACGCGCACACCTCTCCCGCCAGCGCAAACAACGCCACAACTACCCGCTCCAATCCGCCTCGCTACTCCCTACCTTCACTCAACCTCATCTCCTCCGGCTTCCACATCGCTCTGAAGCAAGCCCGCTGTTTTTTTTTCCCGCCGCTCGGCCGCCTACGCCTCTAATCCCCCACTTCGCCCTGCCTGTCCTCACCCCGCCTCCCTCATTCCCTCCTTTCTAACCCTCTCCACTCACCACTCTGCTCTGCACCGCACCTTTTCCACCCTCTCATCTTTCCCCACTGCAACTCCATCTTTCGCCCTCCTCACCCCTCCCACTCCACCTCGCGCCACGGCCATGCGCCGCCCCACCCCCTCCCGAACAGCACCGTCCCGGTCCCGCGCCGGTCCCCGCTCGCCCATTCCACCCACCCCACCCACCCACCTCATCGCCCCGCTCCGCCCCACCTAGCTCCTTTCCCGCCCATTTCCGTTCCCACTCAAGCCTCTTCCCCTCCCCGCTCCGCCCCATCCGTGTGCGTCCATCCGTTCTTCTCATCTACCCCGTAACCTCCCCGTTTCGCGACCGCCCTTCCTCGTCCTCCCTGTCCTTCTCGTCCCTCCTTTTCACCACGTCCAGTCCGGGTCCACCAACCCTTGCCTGCCCTGCCTAATCCCATCCCTCTCTACTCAATTCGCCCCAACTGCGCTGCCCCGTCGCTTTGCTTCGCTCTGCGCTGCCTCGCCCCCGCCCCCGCCCCCTCCATCCATTTCCAGCCGTCCACGCAGGCGCTGCAGGTAATGCACGGGAATAGCTCCGGAACAAGCGGACGGGCCGTCGCAGATATACGCAGCCCCTGGGCCGTGCATTGTGTTGCGATGTCTGCGGCCAGCCGCTCACTGCTGTAAACGCTCCCGCAGGCTCAACACGCACGCCCAGTAAGGGGTGCGTCCACAGTGGACCGAAATTTCAAGCGCGAACCGATGACTCCATTAGCTCTAGTGGACACACTGCGCTAGGTCTTTTTATTATTACTTACAGACGACTTGCAATAGGATAGAAAATATTTAAACTTCTCGCTGAGAGTTGCAGTTTATATATTTGAAATAGCATGATAGTTATGTTTGTGAAATAAACTCCAAATTCTTATTGGGTTAGGTGTATGTTTGACGGAAACCGATCAGCAATGTATTTCATCCATTTGTAATTAGTAATTTCCTGCCTAATTTGAAAGAATACAATCCGACGGTTTTTAAGAAGCTAGTTGTTCATAACTTAATATTTTACCTTTTGTTCAAAAAGTAATAAGAAGTGATTTTATCTGGTCTGTTCAAAGCTATGATCTGAACTACGATAAGAGTTTCTCTGAATATTTTCACGAAAACACCATAACTATTTAAACATTCATTGGATCTTTTATATTTATTAATTTTACCACGCTGAAATGCAGCTGAAAGAATATTTCTTTTGGCTTTGCATATTCTCTCTCCACATCTCTCTGCTGTGTTCTGACAGCTGTAATTTTTTCTGCACTAGGCAATGTGTTAATTTCTCTCATTATCTTATTAAAGAACCAACGCGTGCTATTGAATTTATCAACCACTTAAGGGATAGTCAAAAAGAAGAGTTGTAGTAAAACACAAAAAAAAAAATCTTTTAAAAATTGAAACAAAATTCGAACAAACTGACTGTATTGACCTTCGCAAAATTATCATCAACCAAAAGAATGTTGGTCCTAATCACTGGATCTGAAATCTGGAATGTTGGTCATTCCAAACCGGATAAATATCAACGTGCCTTAACAATTAAGAAAGAATTAAAAGACAAATTACTGACCAACAACAGGAATAGGACTGTGAGTGTGAGCAGTACAATTGTCTGTTTGCATAATTTTATTTGTTTTTGAACTTAAACTGATTAAACTTTTCACTTGGGCACAAGATTTTTAATCCCTGGCGTACAATAATGGAGCACGTGAGCATGTTCGGACCCATCACAGAGGGAAGTAATTGAAATTGCAATTATGTTCCAACCAAAAGTGGCGTGAACATATCTCGTTGCGTATAAAACCTCCTTAAATGTGAGATTCTTGTTTCTCAAAAATACTAAAATCGCTACAAATGCCACAAACAGTTTTTTTTATTAAATGCCTCATATAATAACCCAAACATCATCCCATTCGCAATCATTAATTTATCATTAACATCCACTTCTTACTATTACCCTGCCATTCTCTAAAGAAGAAAAGGCACGCTACCCCTCTTTTCATCTGCCTGCGAAAAAGTATGTCATAAATGTGTAACCTTCCTCCCTCACCTAAACTCCACAACTGAGTTTGGTACTCAGTACTAAAGCAACAAACAAAATTAACTCTCTTCCTAGGATTTCGTTCCTTGATGTTGTATTAATATTTTTCATTTCCGTAAAATTGTAATAGCTGCAGTTCTAGGACACTGATGAGTTTTTAATACGCGGAGTCCGTTTTGGATAGGTCGACGTACGCCACCGCGTTTCTACAGTTGGCCGCCCATTCGTTTCATAAAGAGTGTCCCTCGATAATTTGCAAAAAGAAGGAATGAAAGGCCACAAGGATATTTCATCTCTTTGAAATGAATAAAAAGATACTGTTCTCGTGGTTATTACTATAATTGAGTGGGTCGAATAGCCTAAATGGTGTATGCACTTGACTTCATTCCTAGGACAAAGGAAAATAATAGGATACGACTACATTAATACATAATTTTGTGTATCCCCAAAATTATGTAAGTTAAACAACGAAAGCATCACAATTTTTAAATGCACACACTTTTTTACCACAAACTTATCCACTACTAAATATCATTGAGGGAGAAAATAATTTAATTTCTAGAGTAGTAGATAATAAAACAAATGTTTTTAATGCCCACCCACATTTTTATCCCATAACATTTAAAAATATTTCAGATGAAATGCCGTATGTTGACACAGGTGAGCTGTTAATAAAATGTAAATATCTCATGTCGACGGAAACGATGTAGGCTTGAGCTGTCACAGCGGGAGAGGTGGCTCAAGCATCAACTGATGCATCAACTCAAGCATCAACTGCAGTGCCTGACCGGGAGGCCTTAGGTTCGAGAGCCGACGGATGCAAGATCAACACTAGCAAGAAAGCTTGGTCTATTTCAGTTGCTGTCTGGAGGAGAATTGTAGCAGCCGCCTGTTCTGATCGGTAGTTCTCCGTGGATTCTCCCATCAACACCAGGTGAATTCCGGAGCAGTAACAAACGGGCATCAAACCGCGCGATCTTTTCCTTCCTCTTCCTTTTCCTATCCTCACACACTGACATGCACTGCAGGAGAAAACATGTACTACACTTACGGCACTAACGACCTTAGCAGTTGATGCGCCCGGAATCACTAATAAGGCAATCAACAAACTGCCACACCATAGGACAAGAGAGAATTACATTGTATGCCTCTCACGTACAGAGTGGATGGTGTAAGGTAGAGAGAGCGTTCGCTGTGCTCTGAAAGAAGCCACTAAGGTACGGGGAAGACGGTTTCCCCCGCACTTTTTCCAGGCGCAATGCTTTCTACTTCTTTGAAACGCCCTTCCACAGCAGTTATTTCCAATTGCATGGTCTGTCACAGAACATTCAACTCCTTGCGTTCTTGGACGAAACTTGCGAGACTTTTCCGACGCCCGAAGTGGACCACTCACAAATGACAATGGCGCGAACCGAGGTGAAGTTTGTAGAGTGATATCTGAGGCAGGTTCGTGGGGTAATGGCTAGAGACTACATCTCCCGTTGCCGAGCCTTGGTTCATTGCCCGTACTCCCCGGTTCCGGTCATAGGTGGAGTTTGTGATGGGTTAAGAAACCTCTTCGCTGGTTTTCTCGTGTTTTCTCTTTTTTCACAATCCATCATTTCTCCTTTATGGTTGTCTTCGTTATAGCTATTGTCTACTCATCAAATCTCTTATGGAGTTACAATGACCTAAGCAGTCGAAGGGTCCGTGCACTATAATCTCAATACGTAAATAAATAAACAAAAGATTTCTGATTGTGAGAGTTGTTCAAAATGAACACTTGTACTTCACCAATAGTGTTAAAGTTGAACAAAATATAAACGCAACCAATTTCAAAGAAACTATCTTACTCATGGCAGAAAAACATGATGTTAAGAGGAGAAACATATATTTTCCAGAAACACCGCGGTACGTCAGAGCGTGTACATGGAAACACGCTCGTGGTTTTCTAGCAGCCGATCCTGTTCCATTACAGAGAAATTAATTACTTATTTCATGTAAACAATATTTTATTCAAAACAGAAAGTGAGCCACTGCAGGTGAGAAAAATACCAGAGCGTTTTTCATAATGATAGTCGTAAATAATTTTGTTATTTTTATCGCAGAAGTATAGATTCCCGTAAAAAGAGTGTTTTTATGTTGTATTTTTTTTCATTTTCGTCGCATCGTGTACGAGTATATCATCCGATTTTTCTGCGTATCCCAAAGCTAGAAGCATTGGTGAAAATTTGGGAGATCATTGGCACTATTTGAGAACAGCGGGTGTACTGCAATACTGATAGTCAGCTGCCGAAGCCGATGCCAAAGAAGACTCCTAGAACATGATTGTCATTATGGTCACCCCAATTCTGTAAATTGACAAATTTGAGTATTCAATCTTATTTATCCGAAAAAGATATTTTTTATTCGTTATATTTTACAAATACGGTTACCTTAATCGCTTCAGCGATATTCGGCTTACAATATTCTCGACGTCATAGAAGATAAAATATCTAGAAAGAGCAGTAACGTTTATCAACAAGTTCACATAAACATTCTTCATGGAATTGAAAATAAGATGGTATGTTATTTAAAATTTATTAATATTTTAAAAATAAATGCAATGTGGAAATAGTTTTAACTAAAACTTGCTTGAATATCTTGTTAGTGCAACAGAAACTGATATGTTTGCTGTTGATCCTATATTGCCGTCTCGCGGTGATCAATAGTCCCAATAACTGTTTACATACGTAATTGGAGAGACAATGTGTAATATTGGTGAAACAATATTGAACAGCACTCAGGTATGTTAATGAAGATAGGCTAAACCTTGCATACGTCAGAAACGACAGTGAACGCCACTCGATCACTAAATGCATTGTAAATTTTCTTAAAACTTCCACCTATAAAACGGTTGCCAAAATGTGCAATAAACGTGAAGCCGGAAGTAGCTTAATCTCGTTTAACTAACGTCCTGAGTGATGCCAAAAATCTCTTCTCTATTTTGTGTCCCGGTAGATGTTCTCTGTTTGTAATGGATACCATATTCTCTTCTTAGTTTAGACGATACACTTGGCTTACGTCTTGTAAACTCCAATACCCTGAAAGTACATTTATTCAATAGCGCAATGTCCACAATTAAATGGCGTGGATTCGCCAAAATTTTGCATTTTTTTACTATTTTTTAATTCTCAGGTATTTTGTAATATTTACATTATAGAAGTATTTTATGCTTTATTGAATTTGAACGCAGAAAGTCCTTAAAAAGTATTCAAAGAATTTCTATTTTAATGTATACAATTCATTGTATTTTATTTATACGTATATAAGATAATATATTTAGCGCTGTATACCTGACCTGTGGGCCATTGAGATCGAGGCAGTACATTTTTAAACAATATTTAGATGTGTGGCCGTCAGAGGTGTAATCTGCTAACAGCTGTAGGATGCATGGATGGATCATCACTACAACCACTTTACTTACAACCACAAGCAGCTTTTATATACGAATTTTTGTACACAGATTAGCAAAAGTTCAGTTTATTTTATCACATACCATGTATGGAGAATATTATGTAATTGTGCAATTTTTTAACAGATAAACATATTTTGTACGTCCCCGACACCTAAATAATATTTGTACTTTCTCTTATTCCACTTCTGTAGTATTTCCATAGTATCGCAATTCTGGATTGAAAAGTGCCAGTTAGAAAGGGAAAAAACTCATTTCGTGGGTCTCTGGTTCCAAAAAGCGATTTTTCCGCTTCTAAATGAAGTAAATTCATTTATGTGATGCGTATGATCAGAATCTATCTTTTGATGAACTTTGATACTGAAATGAATTACAAAAATGCAGTTAAAAATAGCAATAATATGTTGTATCACCACATAATATTTTATATTATTTAACTAATATATATATATATATATTGTTAAATAATATAATATACTAATATTGCAGAGATTTCAATTACTGTGAAATTGTAATAAAATAATTGTATTGATAATTCTTCCATTTTCTTTTTAGTGTTTCAGACGCGATGGGAAGGCGAATTCTGGCAGTTCAAAGTGTAAGTCAAAAGAACGTACTTTATTCACTCATTGTTTGTCTTGGTTGATGAAGTATTCCCAGATAAACTCCAAATTATAAAAGTCCATATTAATATATTCTTGTGTGTAATCCCAACTGTTTGCTCCCAGAAAAAGGTAATGATTTATCCGTCATACTTACTAGAGTGCATTAATTGAAAACCTACGTCAACACAACCTGGCCAAACTTAAAGTTTCGTCTTTCATGATTCTTCGGAACAGTGTTTGCTACTTTCGTATCTTTCTGGAAAATTTAACATAATCAGTACCTTCTGTTAGCAACCTGCATTATGTTCGGTGGTAACTCCTGGTGTCTTAGTGAATAATCTACATTCATTGCTCCCCTTAGCTAACATCACACGATTTTGATATTCATGGAATTTCGTGTCTCGCTTACGCCAGATGTTGACATATTCATGAATTTGATGGCACCGGGTGTAACAAACTGTAACAGTTGATACCACAGAATATCGAACGATCGAAAGTTGCATATGTCGGAAGTATTAAATTATACTATTGTACATTATTTCTATATCTGTAATTTGCTATGTTGTAATCTTACACTTTTAAAGAAAATATTGAAACATTTTGACAGTCACATGTCACTATCATTCTGGAACCCAGACAGCATCAATGAGATGGGTCAACGGCGAACCCCAGAATAAATTGCAATATTATTGAAGATGCTTTAAACATAACTAATAATAATATTTAGTAACATTAAAACCATTTTCTGAAAGCGTGTTGAAATATTTTGATTATTTGAGATAGATATTTCAAGGGCATACTTTCGATATATTTTGTACTAGCAGTCCGTTCCACAGAAACAGATCGCTTCGTTTCATTTTTAATTTACTATGTTGCTTCGATTGCAAAAATTAAATAAATGGCAGATAATGAAATGAAATTGCAACATCATGGGCCGAGAATTCAAGAGGCTTTAGAAAGGAATTGCGCATGACGATAGATTAGACTTGTTTGTAAACAACCAATAAGCGTTCAAAGACGAAGCTATATCTGAGGGTTCAACAAATCTATAATAATAATAATAATAATAATAATAATAATAATAATAATTAATAATAATGTTTTAAACCATGAAACAGTAACTCCTTGCCTAAACAAAGATTGAGGGAGGAGAGAGACAGAGAGAGGGAGAGGGAGAGAGAAATAAACAAAACTTCTCTAACACCGACGTTAATTCCGTCTCCCAATTAGTATGCAACTGTTAACGAAGTGCTATAATCATAATACCTTCTAGTCATGTAGAAAACTATTTATAACATTAAAAAGTCTTTTACAAACTAATGTTCCTTTTCCACAATGGAGGCTGCAAATGTTTACTTGCAAATAAAGAATCTATGACAATTAAAACACATTCGCTCATTCTTGCAACTAATATGAATATACAGAGACTTGATTAGATTTTCAATCACTTAATGACATTCAATTCTATTTGCGTTTTAGTTTATCAAAGATTACTTTGACATTTTTAGAACCTCTCAAATGGGGTTAAAAAGTCATTTACTTGCGCTTATATAGTATTTCATATATCTGTTTGAATTTTAAAATATAATTTTTGTCAGAGGTTTATATAAGCGTATTGTTTGTTAATTTACAATTAATCTACTTGCGTTTCTCGAAAATTTACTCTAGAATTATATTACCGTTTGTTCAATATTCTCCTTTAAATATTAAGTTCTCTATTCTATATCTCACTAACTTCTGCGTTCTTAACATACATGGAACAGATCATTTAAAGGTTAATGTTATATCAAGGATGTATTCATATTATTTCAACTGAACAATTCTGAAGGTCAAAAATTGCTTTATATAATTTTTTTATCGGGAAAATTTCGCGATAGTTCGATGTTCTATTGAAAACTTTTCAGGGGTTCACCTATCATTAGAACGTAAACAAACTCACGATATACAAATCTTGATGTTTTTTTCACATAGCTCGTGAAATAAAATACTGTAAGAAAAAATGCTAATTGAACAGTCCAGAAAGTGTGTTTGACGATTGACATTAATTTCAGTAAGTAATACTTAAAAACGTCGCATCTCCACACATTGATACTACAAACTCTGATTTGATGATATCGCAGTGGATAATACGAAAGAATATATATTTTAATTCCACAAAAACGATTTTTTGCGTTAAGACGATGTTGCATTTAATGAGCGATGTTTCTAAAACTCCTCGCACGAAGAACTAGCAATTTCTTTTTTTATTTGATCGGCAGTAGTGCTCAAGGATGTATTGAATTACGATGAGGTTTATTTAGTTACAGGATATATTAGGTTATTGAGCAAAAGTATAGAAAAGGATAATGGTATGATCCAATGTATGCATGAGTGTTCTCTGCCACCTGCAGGGCTTGTGCTTTTCGCCGAAATTAATTCCTTCTCGCTTGGTGGAGGCCCATATTGTACGTAGTTACGTCTCGGGAATCATTCGCAAATGCGTCACTCAAGTATTCTGTGTTCTCCTACGGTGTCAATCTTCTCGCTCCCTTCTTTCCCCTCTTGCTCTTCCCATTTTCTTTTCCCTTCCTCTCCCTCGTCTCTCTCTCTCCTTCTTACCCCCTCTATCAACTTTTGTCTCCCTTCTATTCCCCGTCTCTCCGCTCTTCCTGTCTCTCTCCTTTCTCCCACTCTTCCTCTCTTTTGTTCTTTCCCTTTTATTTTCCTCTTCCTTCCGTCCCACTTTCTATTTCTGTATGTACTCTCTGCTTCCACTCTCCTCTCTTCCTCTGAATTCGTAACCCCTCTCCACTCTCTGTCTCTTTTCCTCTATCTCCCTCTCCTTAACGCACTTTCGCAACATCTCTCCACTTCTGTCTCTCCCTCTCCTGCTCCCTCCTCTGTCCATCTCCTTTCCTGTATCTCATTCGCTCTCTCCATCTCTCTCCCTTCTCTCTCTGTAATCTTCGCTCTCTGCCTCCCCATATCTTGCTCTCTCTTTCTCTCTCTCTCTTTCTCTCTCTCTCCCTCTCTCTGTGTATATCTCTCGAGCACTTATGTACTTGAAAATTATGGAGGTTCACAAATCCGTAAAAGTACAAGAGCGAACAGATATTTAAAAATGCCTTATTTGATCTAAATAATACCTTAGCTATGAAAGAATTACCGCAAATGTTCTCCAGAAAATCTCATTAACGATCTCAGTTCCATCCCTTTCATTTCTTTATTCTTCCCTTTCTTTGTATTCTTCTACTTTTACTCACCAGTCTGTACATTATTTTCTCTCTCTTTCGTACTTTTTTCTCTTTTCTTCCTCTCTCCGTTTTCGATCCCCTTGTTGCTCTCGCTTTTCTTCTTTCTCACTCTCTCAATCCCCCTCTCTCCCAATCTCCCCTTCTTTCTCTCTCTCCCTTCTCTTTTCTTTCTCGCGCACATGTTTACTTTACGATTTTGGAGGATATCATTTCTGTGATATCTACAAGAGTGAACAAATATTTAAAACGAGATTTATTTAATCGAAATAATACCTTCTCTATGATAGAAAAACCGCAAAGTTTTACCGGAGAGTTTAATTAACGTTCTCAGGTACACGCATTCTTCGAAGTCTTCATCTTTCCCATTCCATCTTTCTATCCTGCTACTTTTCCTGTACTTTTTCTACAATCTTTCTTCCTCTATCCTTTCTCAATCTTTTATTTTCGCTTCCTCTCTCCTGTCTGATCTCTCTCCCTCTCTCTTCTTACCTCTCTCTATTCCCTCTTTCCCTCCCTCTCTCTATCCCCCCACTCTCTCCCTGTCTCTCCCTCACTCTATTCCACCTCTCTCTATCCCACCTCTCTCTATCCCACCTCTCTCCATCCTCTCTCTCTCCCTCTCTCCCTCTCTCTCCCTCTCTCTCTCTCTCCCTGTCCCTCTCTGTCTCTTCATTGCTCCCACGCGAATCCCATCTCACGCGGCCGCAGTCGGCGCCAACTTCCCGAACCACTCCAGGTTACTTCCTGACACTTTGAAATAGCGCGTCATAAAACTTTCAACGAGGGGCGGGTTTTTCACGGGCCGAAAACTTGAGGGCGACGCCCCAGCGCGCAGCGGCAACGGCGGCGGCGGCGGCGGCGGCGGCGGAAGCCCCGGTACGAGAGGGCAGTTGCTTGATCTAAATCTTACAAAGCCTCCGCCGCCGTCGCGTAGGGAAAATATTTCGCCGAGGCCGCGGGGAAGAGGTAGCAATCAGGGCGGAGAGAAGAGGCAGCGCGGCCACCGAGCAAATTGTTTTCCCCTCTGTTTTTTCTAATTTCCAATAAAATATGTCTGGTGGAGTGGTTCAATTTATAAATTTGGGAAGAAATAACTCAAGAAGAGTAATCGACAAAAGGGTACTTTTGGTAAAAATTAATGTTTTTTATATTGTATATTTTCAGGTATAAAATCGAATTGTATTTTTTTCTTCGTTAGATTTGAGTCAAGTAATTAAAATGTTGTCGGCGATAGTTATCTAAGTAGTGGTAATATTCGGTAAACGTGGAATTTGCTCTAGATTCTGTTTTCCACAAAGAATTATTTTAATTTTTATAATTTTTTTAACATTTTTGCTCTAATTGCTGCTGATGTTATTTTGTGCACTAGGTTCCCCAAACTCTTAGAGTTGATCACGATTAGCAGCTACATACTACATGTAGTAACTATTTGTGAACTACCATCGAACTTAATGTTTGCTGTAGATGTTCTTCTCAACAAGAATTCTGCTGCGTAGTTTGAGAATCTCTTCGTAAATCCATTACAACGACAAACGAACATCGTTAATAGTGTTAATGTACTTTGAATGTAGTACTGTTTTGAAGACCGTACTGCAAGGGAAATAATTGTTCTACGGTGAAGGTTTGTGAGATGGAAAGTAGGCATTTGGTTTTGGTCAAAACTGTGATATACAAATGCAAGTGACGCCTGTCTCATTATCACACGTCATCAAAATGCCGAACTGTCCAGAAAATTGTTCCCTGACCTTATTATCTCATTAATTTTAATTCTCGCTGAGTGCATGGTAATATCGCCAATTTTTCTTCCTAAGGTACATGTTAATGCCGCAAATCTCAAGGGGAATATTAATTATATTTTTTAGACTTATCGAAACATTTGTTTTGTTTTTTCCAAGTTCGGTATATAATGCTTCACATGACTAAAAACGTTGATTTTTTTATGAAAGGACTTGTTTATTAGACGATTATTAGACATTGCGCTGAAATGAACTAACGTATCTTTGTATTTAAAAAACTCTAATAGAACGTAATAAAATTAACTAAATGAGCTTCTCTAATAACAATTTTACACTCACATGTTTTCTCGAAAAGAAATTAACGAATGCTTTTAATAATAACGGTTAATTATAATAAGCAATAAAACGTATGCGCTGACAAACAATGACTTTTATTCAAGTCAATGTCACGAAATTTCATTGAAAAAGAAACTGTAACTTTTACAATAAATGAAAACCATTAATTTTAAAGTTTGATTGTTTTTGCATTTTTATAAATATCACAGACATTTTGAAAATCGGAACTATAAATGCGTTTCCTTCTATTAGCTTCAAAAATACCAAGGAAAAAGTTGTTCTAGAAAATGTTGAAGATGTCTTTGAAAATATTATGTCAAGAAACCTCCAAAATTAAAATATCTTAAATGATGTTGGGAATGATACAACTAGATCTTACTCCTGGTATATTTATCTCGTTTCAGCTGAATAGGTTTGAATCTAACAGTTATGCGTGACACATCCACCCATTCATCTGTAAACACAAAATTGGATGTACCTCTCCACCAGCACCAACATCAACTATCTTTGGAATTAACTATCTTTAATAGCTCTTAATCCTAATGTGTGAGCGAAGTTACAGCTGAAAATATTTATGAACACTGATTTTACGATTGACATTCGGGATCATAATGTTTACATGATTCCCATATTTGTTTCTCCCTATACTAGAGTGTAAGGAGCGAAAATAATTATAACAAAATATTACAATTACTACCAAATAATAAACATGCTTCACCGACGTGTACCTCTTGCTTTCAAAACTCCTTTAAAAGAGGATCGCTTGAAATGGCAGCATTGCAATCTACTTACATCGCGAAAAAACTGCTGGAGTCCAATTCTATCTCCGCCTTCGTTACGTGAGACTTCACCTTTTTCACGAATCCGCTGTCTCTTTTTCGCCTCATTAAGGACCTCTTTGGAAAATAGATGTAAGAAGCTTTGGCGGCTCTCGATATAAAAAATTAATTAAAAGCGTCTTTAGCTTAGTGAGCGGAAAGAAACGAAAAGTTTTTTTTTTCCCTTCTGTTCGATACTCAGATTATCTTTTAATTTTTGGTCCTTTGAAGTGGAGATATTATCGATTTAACATAGACACAAATTCAAAGCTGTACTTGTCAAATGAGTTGCTCGATTGCTGTGAAGTGTTCTTAAAGGTCCTCCAAAAACTCTTACTTCCATTCATTTCCTTTCAAGAATAATTGTTGTCACTATACCCTGTCTGGATGTGATTGATACATAATTTAAAGGAAAGGAGTACTACAGTGAAATAAATGAAAGGTTTTGTCCGGTATCATAATACATTTAATCTTAACGAATCGTTTTTATTTAATCGTTTTCTGTCCAGACGTTGGAATATTATCTCTGATGATGATTGCTACGCAATCCAAAAGATTTTAGGATTAAACATATTGTGATACTGGACAATATCTTTTATTTATTTATTTGTAGAAGATATCTCCCTCACCAGCGATCTGAGAGTACTGTAGTATATGGAGTAAAAGTATTGGGATCACTTTAGCACTACAATCTGAAATTGTAGGTCGAAAAATCCATTTCTAAGGTTTAACTTCGCGCACATGTCAAAATTAAAGCCTATTAGGGCTGATACAAATATGTTTAAGGTCCGTACTGATAGCGAGAAGATATACGCAATCATGAACCCCAAAAACTGAAGTGTGTCTGTATGCCTGAAAGAAGAGTCTATTGTGGCGTCTTTGCCGGGGCAATAAATAACAGACGTGAACGGTTTGTAATTTATTGAGTATTTATTTGAAAAAATTCTCCAACACCTGAATACTATGTACAATAATTACAACAAACAATATTGACCCGTTACTAGAAGGAATGTTCCTGATTACCACCACCGCTGGCCTGGTAATTAGATATCTTATTCGGTGTGATGCACCAGTAGCCTACGTGAGCATACAAGCGAGTATGCCGCACCTCCCGTCTCGACGTAGCACGCCGGCTTCAGTTCCCTGCCTCAGTAGCCTATGCATTAAAATGCAGCGCCGCGCACAACCCACACAACTTCCTACCGACGCGCCCAAGAATCAGAAGAAGGAGTTTAGGTTCGGGGTCCGTTTATATTACCTTCTGGGCCGGCTGACGGAACTGCGTCATCTCGCTGTTTCCGCCGCCGCGTTTCCACAGCCAGCCTGTCTACGGGGTTCACAAGTTTGCCCCAAGTGGTCTACGGGGTTCTCAAGTGGACACAGCACCCCTTCCCTTCCGCTCCCTAGGTTTGCCATTGTTCAGCCCGGCGTCTCTTCCCGCAAGCGCTGTCCATGAGCATGAAATGCACGTGGCTGACATTTGTTACGCTTATACAAGGCGGCTAATATGACGCCACACTATCGTATGACATTAGTCTATCATTCGTATTAGACACATTAGAGCTGAAATTTTATAAACACGTCAAGAGTATGAATTAGTGCAGTGGAGATCATGCAAATACTTTAATGTTAACCTTTTTTGTGACCTTTCTATATTTTCAAATTTTCTTTGGAAAATATTGTCAATGTTGTCTTTAATTTTTTGTTCAAATATTATGAAGTGTATTTATAGAAATGATTTAGTTACGATTTTCATTAAAACAAAATGTTGAAAATGGCAAATGATCTCATTTATTTTCGAATCAATCATACATCTCTTCTGTTAAAGCAAGGAGTGACTCTTTCAATGTAATTTATCCCCCAATTTTGGATTAGTAAATCATATAATGCACTTCCTTTTTCCTAAAAATATGAGCAGTTGGTAACTAGTAACTCTAAGAGGAGGAAATATTTCGGCATTCCCCGCTTTCACGCTAGTTTCACCTTCTCGCCTTACTAAGCACGTACGCGAAATAGGTATCGATTCTAAAGTGGCTGTACATTTTTTATTATATTTTCGCCTCGAATAACCTAAAGGACTCTTAAAAATGCCGCTGGTGCCAGTTTCTTTTATATATCTGTCGAATAAAAATTTCGGCGTCTCCCTACAACTACACTATTGAAGATGGTGTTACTTCGATTTTTAGAATCTGTTGTTCAAAACTTGAAATAACAATTTCAAAACAATAAGACCATGTATAATTTTTCAAAAATATGAGTTGTTTTTGCACAGTTTTGCATGACTATAAATAGCTTTTCAAAAAGTTTTGTTTGTCATAATTTTCAATTTTAGAATCGTTGGATTTTCATTACTTTCTCGATTCTATGTGTCTAATATGCGAGGAACCAAATGTAGCATGTGTTGGAAACTATAGGACAGAAAAAGCTATTTACAAAAAAAATCGAATAGCCTACATATGAAGTTTTGCATATTTTAAAGACGTCATTTAAGCTCTCTCTGATAAGCCGAAATGTATTACATTTTTGTTTTAAAAAAATCGAAGTTGTCCCTGTATTTTTGTAATAAAAATTTAGCAAATATTAATTAGGAAGCTTCAGACTATATTGTTGGTTGTTCAAATGACATCTTACTATCTTTCAAGTTTAATAAAATAAGAGGTGTCATGACTTAGTTTATTCATCTTGGATATATAAGGGCATGCAATGAAATTGTTGCTAAAACAATAATCAGCATTAAGAGCGATAAACACTGTCCTAGAAAAATATATATCAAATGAATATTTTATTTGTTAAGGTCTATTTCTGAAGGTTAATTATTAGTAAAATTTTGGAATTGTTCTTTTGTTTTTATAAATTCTTATTTGTTCTTCCATATTTCTGAAATACCATTTATCAAAGTCGAATATATAAAAAGTGTTTGTTTTATTCTTTGTATCATATTTTATGAGCTACTTCAACCTATTGCAATAAAACTTTCTCCTTTGTAATTTAAATACATTTAATTAACAATCACATGACCAGTAGCGCGTGAAGTGTAATACATAGCAATAGCAAAGCATTGCCGAGTCCACTAGTTCTAATATAACGTAGATGTAGCTAAGCATCAGAAGAGCGAAAATCCAACGATTTCATTGGTATTCATTTCAGTTTTCTTGGGGTGGCAACGACGTGCGTAATACCAAATACTTTCGATCACAATTTACAAACTGTGACTGATGAAGGCAATCAATAACTACAAGATATCAAATAATGCGAGCTTTAAAATTGATATGCCGTGTGGTGTTTGGGAGTTTTATTAGAAGTAGTTGGAAAAGTTCGATCGTAATTTATCATCTCTTCAATTTTTAAAGTTATTGAGGTTCTTTTGCCGAAGAGAACCAGTATAATTATATCATTTCTTCAAAAAACATATTACGTCTTCTGCCGTGTGTGGACAAAAAAATGTCCTTTTTTCACCTGTTTTGAAAGCAATCAAGGAAGAAGTGAGTAACATGTTTATGCATCATTAGCTGATTGCCTGTTTGAACGTATATAAATAATGTTAACATATATAAATAATTGTTGACATATCAATATATTTGTGTGCATTTGTTTTCTCATTTTATTGATTGAATAATTGTAGGCACATATTATGTACATTTAGTCTTCCTTTCAATGTTTCAATGTGACAAAAATATAGTTCGATCATAAATGTTTTCTACATATGTATTGCAAAAGAAATGTTGCTAACTGTAACTTCCGATAAATTTCCAAAAAATAATTAAGAGAATTATGTTTTTGCTTTAAATGAAAATTACCTCATCCTTGAACTTTTTGTTCCATTCTCGTTGTGAACTAGAGGAATTCACTTTTACCAAGTTCATGCCACAAATTCGGTTGGGAGAATTGACTTCAGGACATCCAATTTTTAGTTTTCAAACTGTGAGAAAAAGTGTTTTGTGTTTTCTCGGCTAGATATAAAATACTTGCCATTAGAAAAAGTACAATTGACGATCACGTCCCTACATCACAATTTGTTGTCTGTATACAATTTATTAATTCCTTTCACTACATAATAATTCAATAATAACCGTAATGTGTAAAATGTAATGAAATTCAAGACAAGTTTTTTGAAAAAGGATATTTTCTTCTGGAAAAAAATAATATCCCACGTAACGTTAGTATCGCCTTAAATAATGCTCATTACGTTTTAGCAAGGCGAGTTCCTTTCAGCCCTAAACTGACGACTGAAATCCACCGTTATGAGAAATATAAAGGGAAATTCAGAGATACGAGAATTTCATAGATCAATCCACGCTGCTACTACTTGCTCCATATTGTGACAATATTTCATACATAGAGGAAATCCATTAAATCCTACCATTTCAGCAAAATAGCAGTTCTAAATGAATTCGGATATTTAATCTTGATTTAAATGAGAAACTATTTATAAGTACGTAGTTGCATCCTGTTTTGGTGTGCGATTCGGGAACTAATTCTCATTGATGGTTCATTTGCAGTATAAACATTGAAATAATCATGCAAAACATTAGAGAATTTGGATATTTCATGTTTCATAAATCATATTCCAATGCGTTAAACTCCTAAAGAAAAACAAGAACCTGACTAAGCAATAACTAGCATGACAAGTAGATCTTGTTTAAACCTATTACAATCATTCTTGTCACATGTACCGCTTACTTAATGTCTTTTTGAATTAAATTTTTTAACCCATTAAAATCTGTATTACCTCCTGTCCTGCCCATTTCTTGGATAGACAGCCCGATACGGGTCTTGGCCGACCAGCGGTGATCCTGTCTGCCGCGATAAGAGGTTCATGTGGTTAGCATAAAGACATCCCTTCACCGAATGTATTGGTCTTCGTAAATTTAGGTTGGGCTTTCTCAACGCCACACAGCGATAGGTACTGAGACATTTGTAAGGAAATCGCAAAATTATAATTTTCCTGGGCCGGATTAAAACTGACGGTTGCTTCCTGGAAAGTGAGCACGCGAACCAATGAGCTACCTGAGAAGGTATATTATCTCCAATGTTATAACATAAAATACAAATCTTCCCATTCAGTTAAAAAATTCACCGGACTAATAATACCTTAACAACTTGCTTCTTATTCCGTGACGTAAAGACATACTGCGCAATATCTGAAGTGAAACTTATCTGCTCGACCCTTCTCATCTACCCTTCGTGACTGTTAGAGCAAGCAAGCTGATTATAATTATCACTTATTCACTATCATTTATTTATTTTCGTACACGCCTCTTAACCGTTTTTTTGTACGGTAGTGAATGTGTAGCAACTGGTCTCTATCTGCCTCTCCCTTTGCAATGCCTGTTGCGCTCTCCCCACTCCGCGATTGTGACGTCACAATCGCGTGAGCTGTTTTTTCGGAGGGCGCTGGTACAACCAACCTAACCCAGAGCCCGGAAACTCTCCATCAAAATTGGGAACAAAGCTAGATGTTGCTACTATAGGATGCGCTAATGTCGCCGGATACACCTGCTGGCCAACTTTCGCACATAAAAATTGGTCAAAAAATACGAATACACTTTGACTAAGAGCTATTTCTGAAATTAATTAAAAAAGAAGTTAAATACTATGTGTTTATCTTCTAACATGCATTTATTCATAATAATACACGCATGAAAGAAAAGGTAGTGCGAACAGCGGTGCGATTTCTTGTATCAAGCGCGTGTGTTTGCGTCCCGAGAACCCACGCACGTTTTAAATAACGTTGGGAGCAGTTCGTATTTTAGTACGTGAAGAAGGTGATGCTCTAGAGCGCGCTACTCTAATGGTCCCCACCACGTTATATGGGAGTTATAGGGCCCTGGCCTAACCGTTGTAAAGGAAAGGCTTCTTAAGAGAAGAAATCAGTTGCTTATTTGGTACTCGCCACGCGCTGACGTGTTCGCAATGTGCTCTGCAAATATTTCGGCTAATTAATAGTCAGTGTGTAACATGTAACGCAAGTTCAATGTTGTTGCCTATTTGCTCAATGTATTTCACATTAACCTTCACTAAATAATTTGCCTTCCGGCATACAAATAACGCATAAAATATGTTCGGTACTTTGTTCTTAATTTTCCAGTGTTATTTATATTTAATTTTGAGTGCAATGTTCTATACAATTACCTGATGGTGAAGCTTTTATCAGTATTTTGCATACTTGTTATAAACTGTGATCAAATATAAACTTCCTCTGCTCGTGATACGTTAGCATGTGCAAACTGCCGCGTATCCTAACAACTATAGTTGTACGTAACAGCAATTTCAGAACTTCACATTCTGGCGTCAGCAACTTGTGCATTTTCAACAATGCTCTGCATAATTCTTAGCATGACCTAATACATGGACATAACGCTATTATTGGTGGTATTTGCCGCAATTCCACATTGTTGCAACGTTGGAGTCTGCAAGCCGCGCTGCTTGCGTAACTACGTCGCCTGACCATCCACGATAACTGCATTACTCAGCACCCGTATGTGGGCGTAGGGTTGCACCCGCTACTGCAGGCAGTAACAACTCTACGCACAATCTAGGGAGAATTTTCGGAGAGAAAAGAACCTCGACCAAGTTGAGATTTGTAAGCTATTTGAGAAATTTTCGGGAAGGGTCAAAACAACGACATACAACACCAAAGTCCACTCGCGCGACCCAACCCATTCACTGACCTTGAACAGTCACCGCTCAACCATCTCCTCCTTCCATCCGGTCCAACTGTTGGTGACAGCTCATAGCCACCACTCTACCTCTCTGATTGAAACTCTCGGCAGCGCTGAAGGGTTAATAACGCCCAAACGGAGAAATTTCGGCGAGCAAAACCAGCCGCCATCCCACTGCGTTAACGCAGTTTATCACGGCGGTCGCCGTTTTGCCGCCGCGCCGCCAGATCGCGCGCTTGAGGGCGTCATAAGCCTCGCGACGCCAGCAGCCGTCGCCCATTTACTCTTCTCATTTCCAGGGGCGTAAATCTCGGTGGAGGGGGGGGCGGTTCGAATTTGCACTCGCCAACCTCAATCACGAAAGCGTGGGGAAGTGCAACGTTAGTTCCTGCGCGGCTTCCGAAGTTCCAGCGCTGCGGGTCGATTCCCATTTCCAGCGCAGAGGCCGCCAGCCCGGACTCCATCTGCTCGCGGCCTTCACGCCCCTCCCGCCGCTACCTCCGCAAGTCATCGTTCCCGCCACCATTACTGTCACCATTCTTCACCAGTGTAACAATTCCTGTCGCAGTTAAAGTCCACGCACCGTCTGTAGAGCTCGAAATCCCCGTCACTGTGAACGACTTCGCCACTGTCACAATTAACGTCACCGTTACTCTGTCGTCATCACTGGCACCATCGCCGTAACCGTCCGTCACCATCACAGTTACCCATAGTCACAGCTACCGTCTCCATCACCGTTGCAGTCATTGTCACTGCTATCGTCATCGACACTGCCAGACATCATCGTAACAGACTACATCATCAGCACACACACCGCCATCGCAAGTCACCGTCATTACAACAGTCACCGTCATTACAATAGTCACCAACATCGCATCAGTCACCGACATCGCATCAGTCAGCATCATCGCATCAGTCAGCATCATCGCATCAGTCAGCATCATCGCATCAGTCAGCATCATCGCTACAGTCAGCATCATCGCTACAGTCAGCATCATCGCTACAGTCAGCATCGTAACTATCATCATTGTCACATTCACCCACATCGTCAGTCACCGCAATCATCTCAGTTAGCGTCATTTTCACCTTAAACGGCGTTGTCACCTTTTGTCATTACTACCTTGTGTCATTACTACCTTTTGTCATTACTACCTTGTGTCATTACTACCTTGTGTCATTACTACCTTGTGTTATTGCCACCTTATGCGTCATTGTCAACTTAATCGTCAATAGGGAGTTTTAGCGCCAGGCGTAAGGAGATACCCTTAAACTCTATTGATAACGTGACTAACGCCTTCATACTGTCGTAATGAACAACGTTCAGAAGAGTTTTAGCAATTGCGACATTGCGTTATGCATTGTAACTAAGGAAGCATATCAAGCGTTGAACAGAGAAATTACATAATATATCAAAGAGTGTAGGCTAGTGGTGAGACATTTAAAACACGTTACGAGTCAACAGAGCAGCAAATATACATTGTGCGTAGAGTTTTAGATTTTTAATCTGCTTTTCTTGAAAATATAGGAAATACCTTAAAACAGTGTTCGTTATGAGCGTAAGACATAATCTATCCCGAAGATGTGATTTGAATTTCTTTTTCGCGAATTTATTTCCTGTCACCTCTCCAACATATCCCGTTAATTTTTGCCAGCGTTGCGGAGTTCGTAAGGAATAATTGTATCTGCCTTACATACGAGAATCGATTTATTAGAGTTGAAAAAACAAATTTTCCTGTTTCTAGGCGGCCATTTTGCCGCATGTAAGGTGACCGTAGAGGCTCTTACAGGCGTGCACTATTTATGAAGGTATAAGGTCGTACCTTAGGCCTGAGGTAAGACGTTAGGACTTCAAGGTCCATCACGTGACTGTTAGTGCATAACGCCGCTACCTTACGCGTGGCGTTAAAACTCCCTATTGTTACCTTAAGTGTCGTTGCCACCTTCCACGTCATCACCATAATCCTCATCATCATAGTCACTAGCTCTGTCATCGTCACCGCCTCTGCAACTGACACCGTCACGTCGAAGTCGCCGTTCCCACTTCCGTTTCCATCGCCCCCGCCGCCGCCGCCGTCTCTTCCGCCCGCACCCGCGCCACTTGTGGCCGCCAACGAGCTGTCGCCGCGGCAAATGAATGCTCGGGTTCCGCGAACGGGGTCGCTCAACAGGCGAAGCAGGCAGGCTGGTTAGCGAGCGGACTCGAAAAGGCAGTTTCGCTGGCGACGAACCAAAGCAAGATTCCAATTGGAGGCGAGCTCTTTAAATGCGCACTTCTTTCACGGATACCGACAGCCTAAGCTTCCGCGAAAGTCTCTGGAATTCCGCTAGAGTGCTGATTTAAAACGGCACTTAAAACTGTGACTTCGGCGCCCTTCTGAATCGAAACATTCTTATAGTCTCATCATCATTTTCTGGTGAATAAATTAAATGTGATTTTAATAGGTTTGGTTAAACAAAATTGCAACAAATGTGATGTTTTGGATTGTATAGCCTAACCGAGCGGAAAGAAAGAAAAACGGTCAAGGAAAAATTGTGAAAATTAGCGCTGAATCTGTGGGAAACTGAGGAGACAATAAATAGAAAAAAATATCAAGCATTTTTTTTTAATTGAAATTAATATAATTTTTCGTTCAGTAAAAGTTGTATGTTTAATAATTTGACGGTTCTAAGGGTTTCTAACAATATAAGGCTCTGAATGCTTTATTTTCTAAGGTGTTAACTTTCAAAGGGAACGTAAGGGGATATTTCTCCTCAGAAGTAGGTTGCTTGAAAGTGGAAAATTGTGATTTAAAGAGGGCAATTAAATAAAACTGAAATGTGCATGTTGTACAGTTGCTTATAAAGTGAAACTACACCGGCCCCTCTGGCTCTGGGAATTTATTACAAAATTAACTCACTGTTGAAAAGTGACAGGTGTAAGAAACAAACTTTTCTGAATAAAATGTTGAAGAACAATTTTTTTCTTGCCATTAGGTAAGACTTTTTTTCCAATTTTTCAGAGGCATATTGTCGTTAATTATTCAAATTTGAGAACTTGTTAGGAATACATAGCTCTAAAACACTTGAATCTTCGATACACTTTCTTCTAGGTACATTGGATCACACAGCCACTGAGTCCTGAGTAAACTCTCGACCATCGACCAAAACTCGACCATCGAAGTACTGTCATAAGATCCTATGTCAGATTATTATATTCATCCTCCTCGAAGATCATTAAAATCAGTTGATTCGCTTAAGAAGAGTTGGTCGACCATTGTCACTTACATTTTTAATATCTATCTGAATCCTGTTCTGCATATTTTATCAAAACGGTGTAGTAAAATCCTAGCTCGGAACGTGATGTACATTATACAAAAAATCATGGATGTAAAATAGCGGTGATCAAGCTGGAGGGCTGGAGGCCCACTTGGCGTTATCCGGGATAGTGCTTATATGAGGGTGGCCGGTAGCCTGTCGGGGAAGTCCTGGTAAGGTGAGGGGAGATTATTGGACGCAATTGGCTCTAGCCTTGTAAAGGGAAAACACCAGTGAATAGGCCCGAATTCTGTGTTTATTCAGCCCTGATGAACTAATTAACAATATATTCTGAACTTTAAAGGAATCAACTATTTTTTAAACTTGTGACCGTCTTATGTGGCTCATGTCATCAATGTGACTGCAGTTCCTCTGACTGAGAGATACCGAGTTTCGACTTCCGACGGTGCCAAGGTTTTTGACACTATAACTAGGTAGGATTCAGCCACTGTCGGGAGAAGAATTGTTCTAGAGGCTGGCTACTATGGTCCGTAGTATTCCGAGGTTTCTTCCATCAACTCCAGACAAATGCCGGAGCAGTACTCTAACAAACGGGTCACGTATACCGTGCGATCTTTCCTTCCCCTTCCTTATCCTATCTTCACCCCTTACTTACACCCACTTGCACTTACATGCACTACAATGTCGCCAAACTACGCCTGTCGGGAGCTTAAAGCTTGCCCCGGCGGGGGCGGTGCCCTGCAGGTGGAAGATACTTAATTGGGGAAAACCCCATAAGCCGACCAGCAAGTCTGCGCCGGATCTCACCATCCACGATAGAACACCACCACCTCCCATGATAGAAACATACACTATACTTACGATACCAATGACCATAGTAGTTGACGCGCTCCCCGAATACGCATTGATCAATCAATCGTAAAATTTTGTAAAATGTGTGTGTCGTAATATGTGGAACGTAGGAATAAAGACTTGTAACATTGACATTTTTATTTGTTTTGTAACCAGTTTTGGCATTCAGTAATGAAATATTTGGCCAGTATATCTGCGTTACCCGATGTTCGTTTGGATACAGTACATGAACATGATTTCTGCAAATAAGAACAACTAAGTTGAGACTCTTTAATGAATAATATTTATTACGTTAGCTATTTTTTCTTGTAATCTTCATTTTGTGGAGCAACCTTGCGAATGATAATTCACTCTAAATATACTTGCATGTTATGCTTTAATATATGCAAATAGAACGCTTGGCACTGAAATGTCAAAAGTTTAAGCGTACTAATATGCGTCAAAAAGACAAAAAATTTACTTTATTTGAATCATGATAAATGTGACCGTTCTAACAAAATAGTAAAATGGGCCCCAAATCAAAAATGAATACTTTACACGTTCATTGAGAGGTCATGTATTTAGTTTGGTATTTTTATTCATGACCATTACAGTATTTAATTAGAGAACTCATATAGATACATTAAACGCTTCATTATACCAATTGTGCTCTAAAAGGAACAGTAATTATAGCACTTGTTGGACTATCTCTGCATTCTAATATTCCAAGGACGACAAACGATAGAGTGGTGTTTGAAACTAAAAAATAATATTACTGTCTTGGTTTACATGCCCATTTAAAGCATTCCTACTTATAAATAGGAAGCAATTTATAAAAAGATTACTTTGTTATCAGTTAAGGACTAATGATGCAAAACCAAATCTCGTTTCGTTATGATTTTCATATCAAACACTTTTTATTAATAAATATTGCCCCTTTACTTTTCATATCATTTAAACAGAGAAGAATAATTGCTCCAAACCACATCTAAGTCAGTCGAGAATGTAAACTCCTTTTCCCCTCTCCGACGCCGATTTCCTCAGAATTGTCCTCAAAGAAAACTCCTGAGTGGTCGTGGTCCGGAGGCGGGGCGGGGGCGTTGCTGGGGGAGGACGGGATGGGCAGGGGGGCGGCATTGTGGACGACGACGGGCAGGGGTGACAGCGAGGGCGAGGCGAGGGCGGAGGCGGGGCGGAGGCGGCGGGCGAGGCGCGGGCGGAGGCGCGGGCGGAGGCGCGGCGGGAGGCGCGGGCGAGGCCGCGGGCGGAGGCGCGGGCGGAGGCGCCGGGCGGAGGCGCGGGCGGCGGCGCGGGCGGAGGCGCGGGCGGAGGCGAGGGGGAGGCGAGGCGGAGGCGCGGCGGAGGCGCGGGCGGAGGCGCGGGGCGGGAGCGAGGCGGGAGAGGAGCCGATACGGGGACGGAGGCGAGGTGGAAGCGGAGGCGGGGGACGGAGATTGGGATGGGGCCACGACAAAGTCGCGCGACGCTTCTCTCCGGGGTGACAGGGGTGGGGGGTGGGGGCGGGGGCGGGGACGGGCCTTTGGGAGCGCCCTCACAAAGGCCGACGCGACAGCCCTTCGACCTCCCGCCCGCCCTCCGTCCTCTGTCCTCTGGCCCAGGGGTCGACAGGCCGCGTCCCGAGGATTCGTCACTCTGAGAAAGCTAACATTTTTCGCCCCCGCATTATGCAGTGGTGGATCCGACACTTGAACTCCTTCGGAACTCGTTCTCTCATCAGAATGAGCCAGCAATAATGAACATACAGAGGTAAAAATGGTTGCATCAAATATTCTGAATAATATTAAGTTTTGACAGATTTTCCATATGTTAGCTGATCCTCTATAAAACGAATATTGTACAGTAGCCTTAAATGCAAGATTTTTAAAAAATGCTGGTAAAAGTCAATTTTTAATCTACTTTACATTAAAATTGATAATTGACAATGACAATAATAATTACAATTTGTGGGTGAAAGTATCCCAGTGCTACATTTTCTTCCATCTAGAACCAGTTGCCATTTTATTACTTTTGGTTAGGAGTCAATGTTGAGGAATGTATATAAATATATATAATATATAGCCTAACTTGGGAATATATAATGGAGTTGTAAGGGTTGAAGTAAGTGTAATCGGTGGATTTCTTTACTATTAATCCTATATTGACTTACAATCTTGCAAACTTTGAACACTGCAAGCAGGTCAAATCTCTCCATTTTACAGAGATTTCGGTGAAAAACACTTTGAATGGTTGTTGCAGCTCTATGCTGTATATCAAACGCAATGCTACAAATACTTTAAAAAAACGGCAGTCTTTGAAACAATCAAAACAAGTAGCTCAATCAATCATGAACGTCTAGAAAATCACCCAAATCCTTTAACCATTAACCTATTAGATAATAGGGAAAGTAAAAAAAATAGCCTCGTTTTCTACACCTCACAGGCATGTAGTATTTTACTTCTTATGACTAAAAATTCAAACACTAGGAATTAGTTAATGGATGGCACTTCCCTAGCATATTCTTACAGAAAGTATTAATATTAATCGTACAATAAATGCTTCCCAAAATATTTAAGTTTCTGTTCATTCAATCTATCTCAAAAGGTGCGTGATCTTGTTTTACACATCGAAGAAAGTTTAGAGAGCAGTGAGTTAAATTTGCTTACAGTAATTCATTTAATTAAATAAAACACACTTCAGTTTAACCGGCGAAAATATTTTACTTCTGTTCTTGCGTTAGCATTGATACATGCAATTGGAACTTGAAGAACTTGTTTGAGTCGAAGTAATCACACAAAAAAACGTTGGTGTTCTTTATTTTCAGTAATTTTATATTGTACTAGAGACAACAGTTCTCATCCGTTTATGACAAATAACAACATTTTCTAAAACTACAAGAATTTAGAAACACATCCGTGAAACTAGAATATAGTTATGTTATATAGTTTGTAAAATATTCTGGTTCAATTTATGTGTTAAAAAATTAAAAATATCCGTCGATCGACGAAATTTTCCGATAATCGACATGTCACAGATTTTTCTGAAAAAACGGACGTTGCACGAAATTTTATGGGAAATTCACTGGTGATACCCATTTTTCGGTTAGAGGTTTAGTTTTTATAAAATCGCAAAAGTATCGTCATAAACTGTCTAAGACGGAATCGATCTGGGCTGAAAGGCAGTTTTTTAAAGTGAAATCAGTCTAAACAGAAAACGATACAGAAGATTACAATGTCTTTAAACACAATTAAACCTGTCGTACACGCAACTGATCTAAACAGAAAGGCAGTTTTTATAAGTGAAATCCTCTGAGCGGAAAACGATCTAGAAGAAAACAAATTTTTTAAACACAATAAAACCTTTCTAAGACGGAATCGATCTGGACAGAAAGGTAGTTTTTTAAATTGAAATTAGTCTGAGGGAAATCATTCTAGAAAAAAGAATGTCTTTAAACACAGTAAAGTTGGTCTAAGACTATATCGATGATGGCAGAAAGGAAGGTTTTAAAAAGTGAAATCAGGCTGAGCAAAAATCTATCTAAAAGAAAACAATGACTTGTCAAATAATATTCCAATTCAAATGGCTCTCTGTCCTAAACTATTCAAGCTACAGCGCTATTATTCGCACACGAGTTTGTATATACTTTATGTTTAATTTGAGTTTTAAATGAAGTTTCTCCTTGAATCAAAATTTGCTTGAAATGGAAAATTTCTACACTGCTTTTCGGAAGAACTTTACGTTAATGGCGATACTTTTTGCTTCTCTAAAAAACTAAGCTTCTAATCGGAAAATGCGTAACACCAGTGTACTAGCCATAAAATTTGGTGCTAGGTCCGTGCTTTTCAGAAAAATCCGTGAGATATCTCAATTAGGAAAATTTCGTCCATCGACGAAAATTTACATTTTTTAACACAAACATTAAACAAGCATATTTCAGAAACTATTTCACATAAATCTATTCTAAAGACACGGAAGTGTTTCTCAACTCTTATAGTTATAGAAAATGTCGTCATTTGTCATATACGGATTAGTAATATGGCCTCTAACACCTTAAATTGAAAGGCTTGTATTTTCCCAGCTTGCAAGCTCGAAAATTAGTCAATTTAAACGCCACAATGTCCAAAACTATTGAAGATACAGCACTAAAAACTTCACGCGAGGTTGTATGAAATTTAGTAAATAAAAAAAACAAAATTGCCAAATAATCAAAATGGTCAAGATGGTAAAAATGGTAAAAAAGGTAAAAATGGTCTAATTGGTGTAATTGGTCAAAATGGTCAAAATGGGGGGAAAAGGTCAAACTGGTCATAAAAGTCGAAAACGTTGAAATAGTTATAATGCTCAGGATAGTCAGATCGACTTATTGGACGGCTCCCTTACTTGATCGACTTGCTGGGTTGATTGACCACTTGATCGACTTGCTAGGTCGATCTTCCACTTGATCGACTTGCTAGGTCGATCTTCCACTTGATTGACTTGCTGGGTCGATCCCCTACCTGATCGACTTGCTGGGTCGATCCCTTACTTGATCAACTTGACCCAGCGGTCGATCTTCCACTTAATGAATTTGGTGGGCCGATCCCCCACTTGATCGACCTGCTCGGCCGATCCCCCACTTGATCGACTTGCTGGGTCGATCCCTCACTTGATCGCCTTGCTGGGTCGAACCCCCACTTGATCGACTTGCTGCGTCGATCCCTCACTTGATCGACTTGCTGCGTCGATCCCTCACTTGATCGACTTGCTGGGTCGATCCCTCACTTGATCGACTTGCTGGGTCGATCCCTTACTTGATCAAATTGACCCAGCGGTCGATCTTCCACTTAATGGATTTGCTGGGCCGGTCCCCCACTTGATCGACTTGGTGGGCCGATCCCCCACTTGATCGACTTGCTAGGCCGGTCCCCCACTTGATCGACTTGCTGGGCCTATCCCCCACTTGATCGACTTGCTGGGCCGATCCCCCACTTGATCGACTTGCTGGGACGATCCCCTACTTGATCGACTTGCTGGGAACGATCCCCTACTTGATCGACTTGCTGGGTCGATCCCCTACTTGATCGACTTACTGGGTCGATCATAACTTGATCGACTTGCTGGGCCGATCTTAACTTGATCGACTTGCCGGGTCGATTCCCTACCTGATCGACTTGATGGGTCGATCCCCTACCTGATCGACTTGCTGGGTCGATCCCCTACTTGATCGACTTCAAAGCATGAAGTTTTAATATTATTTTCGACACATCATGTTGCTTACTTACAAAACAAAGTTTTCCTGAAATACTGGCGATTTATAAGGTTTGAATTTTATATTTACAGACACACTGTTATGATACAGTTTGTTAATCAGTGTAAAGCTTTCTCGTAAACTATATTTTTTGTTTTGTTTCGTGGTGCGTAAATAAACAAAGAAGACGGATTTCCGACGCATGAACTTGCGACGTATAATTGTACATGCGCGAAACAGGGAAACTCTAAGTTGATTCCACAAACTTCTAACGACTGTCCTTGCGATTTATTTTTGGTCATCGCACAGGCCAGACATACTGGAAATTGTAAGCGTTTAAAATCGAATGGTAAGTCCGTTAAAATCATAGGTATCCGCGGGATCATGAAATCCTCTCCTCTGTATTTTCCTTCTATGATTGTTGCTTCAATGACGTTATTCATCAGCTTTTTCACAGTCAGTCTTGCTCCATTGCATAGTCAAGGTTGATTAATGTTACGCAACATGATGAAAACTGATCCTACTTTTAACTGCAATTGTGAGGTGCTAATCCAGGCAGTTACAGTGAATTTAAAAACTCTGTGGGATAGTTGATTACGTCATCCTGGTTCATAACGGTGTCGACTGATTTGAAGGAAACCAACTGTCCTGGAAGAAAATTCTGAATGGTCGCATTGAGATCCTCCACATATTTATTTTTCGCCGACAATATTGCCCTTTCACCCAGCCAAATATGGTTATTGAACGTTTGCGCCACATGTGGGAAAACACGCTGAATAAGCTCCTCTTTTGAGTCTGTGATGTGACAAAAATCTGTGGGTAATGTCATGAATTCGGTCGAGGTGTCCACTGCAACTTTATTATTTCCAATGTTTAACAACTGCTTTGCAAACACCAACTCAACTGTTAAACCTTCCCTAGACCTCCACGAACATTTCAACACCAAGATAAGATAAATCCGTTCAGCCGTTTTCGAGTATTAGCGAGACTAACGAACCGAACAGCAATTCATTTATATATATATATATATAATTATATTATATATATATATATATATATATATATATATATATAATTATATAATAATATATATATTACTTGTGCATAACGGAATGCAGCGATTTTATAATGCTGAGTAAGGTTAATGAAAATAACACGATAAATGAATCATGCCAGTAAACTTATTACAATATATACTTACTCAGAAATGTAAGTAATATTTATGATTTTTGGTCAGTAATTTGGTCAGCTGACTACAAGTGTCTTATTAATGTGAATGTTATTCTATAGATGAAATATCTCTTTGTATTTGAACTTGAATCATATTTAATCTAGGTTTTGCTACCGGTTAGTATTTGTCGCACACCAGTAACCTATTCTATTTGCGTTTTCATGTATTCACAAGTTTATTTGGAAATTAAATTCTATATATTGACAGTTTTTTATGTTTCTTGGCACTTTTCAGTGTTCGTTTTTTATGATATTGTAGACAAGATTCTTCGAAGAGCTGAGAGGTAAACTTGAGAGGTAAACTTACAATCCGAACTGGACACAAAAGTCCACTCCTTTGACTTTCCCGAATGCTACATTGTCTCTCTCGAGAACTCGAAAATATGACAAAAACAACTGGTCCTGTTTTACAAACGTTGAACGTTTTTGTTTCTTATAACTCAAGCTGATTTTTCTGAACTCTTTTTAAAGAACACATTGCGGTTTTGTAGACCGAAGTATCAGTTTTTTCACTATGTAGTAGATCACTGACATCAGCAATACAATGACCACTAAAATGCTAAAGAAAGGCCATCAATAAATTACGTGACGCAAATTTGGAGTCCCCCTCTGCTCTCTGTATCGCGCCCGTAACGCTGGCTTGAATCCCTAAATAATTACGAAATTACTGAAACAACACCCCACTCTTTTAAATGCAAGAAGTAATAATAAATTATAACACAAAAAATTGCATTAGTTTTCTTTGTGATGTGTATTAAAATGTATGATAATTAAGGCGGGAATTACTTGATGCTTGCTGTCTGCACCTAACAATAAGATTGAGGCCAAGTTTCGAGTTAAGCAAGGACGCATCAGCGAAAAAATTTCTGATCACAAGCCGTGAATACTCTGCCGTTGTAGATGGCTCACATGCGAGAGTCTCTTGCGTCAATTTAATTGTATTTTAGAAAATACAGCAGATGAGTTTTAAATATTTCTTCGTAATCTTACGGATTCAATAAAAAATAGATGAAAAATATTGCTATTTATTCTAAAAACTTCTAATAGCGTACACGAAGGCTTCCGCGGCTCGAGTCTATTACTTCCAATAACTTTAAATTTGGTGTATTTTAAAACAAGTAATTTTGATATTATTATAATATAAGAACTCAGTGGTGTTATATGGAAGCAAAACCTGGACCCTCTGGAAAAGAGAAACAAATAGTGAGAGCCGCAGCAATAAGATTTGTTAGAGACGAAAAAGGGTGTACTCTAGACGACACAATTAGGAGTTAAGGAATACGTAAAAAGTTGGAGATATTCAGCCTCGAGAAGATCAGTGGCACTAAAATGAACTGGTACAGTCATCTTGATCGAATGTGTAGAAGCCGAATTCCTCGACTGGCAAGGGACTACAAATCAGCTGGCTGAAGGAGTGTCGATTATCCGAGAAGATGAGCAGGCAGCCCTGCCTAATCTATGAAATGAAGAATAACAACTCAAAAAAGTGTATCATCCAAAGTTTAAAAAAATGTAAAAAAAATGTTACGTAACACCTATTGAATGCCCCAACGTAACGCAGCGTAAGACTGCCGCAAACCTCCTCTTCCTCTTACGCGTTAGGTAATATAAGAGCGACCATAAGCAGTTCAAGTCCACAGGGGAAATAAAATTCCTAATTACTCGTAAGGACGACCCGGATAGTTAATAATTATTTTCCACCTCGCTTACCTGACTTAATAAAATATGTCATGAAGTTTGTATTCCTTCTGAATTTGCAGATGGCGAAAATAAATCATCTATTTGTAATACGCAAGTTCCATTTGCGTTAATGCAGATGTAACCGCTCCACCTGATCTCGTGAGGCAGAGTTCTTCTACAATTTCTTTCAATAGTATCTGCCAATCAACAACATTAATTAATTAATGAAATCATCTACATCATTTATGTTATACTGTGGCTCTCACACTCAACCAATCTTTTTAAAAAATGGTGCTATCAAGAAATATAGTTTAACAAAAAGGAGATGAATTGCATTTTCATTTAATCTAGGTATTTAAAACACTAGAGTTTTTAGTGTAAAAAGAAATTTGAGCTTTCTGCCGAACGAACTATCGTGATTGTTTGCTTTACAAGAAATGTGGGGAAAGAGATGTGTTGTTGCTTACTACTTATTATCAACCAGTTTTATAGTATAAACTCTTAATTTTAATATTAACACTAAATTAATATAATCAACGTCATTAGTTCACTATATCGTGTATATGGCCAACTATATGTCGTTTTTTGTTCCAGTTTCAATCGATGTACCAAAAGTAGTCAATGTTTCGCAGCGAGAGTAAGCGTGTAGTATAGTAAGCAAAGTGAAGTTAGCATTTCTTTTAAAGTTTGAACATTGAGTGTACTTAAATGCAAAGATTAGTGAATTGACATAAACGAAATTTTCATCAGTCGTCTGATACATGTGTCTTTTCCAAAAATGTCAAATGGTTATAATTATTTTTGATGTATTTTGAGTTAAGACCGGTACTAGGGTCCACTATACCATACTACAGATCAAGATCTAAATAAACATAAATCAATTTAATTATAGATTTTTCAGAAACTTTTTTAAATCTGTTTTCAAAGGGGAATATTATTTTAATGTTCTAAAAGTTGTATACTTCCGTTATTTTACTGGTCTTGCAGAATGAAATGAAATAAATTTAATTCCCGGTCTTTGGAGTTTCTGATCTTTCGGTAGGTTGTTTCACATAACCCAAGAACGAACTGTTGTAACGGAAATCTACTTTCCACGGTCAAATGTAAGACGCCGTTCCTCACGGTTAGGAAATGAGATCTTTTGATCCCTTCGATCTTTTTGGAATACCGACTTTAAATTTCCTGAGCACTCTTTCTGCTTGGAAACAGTTATTAGAGACACCCAAATGTCAATTTTGAAGTGCAATGAAATTGAGCGAAGGAGTTAAACTGGTGGAGAAAGGGGGATCAGGTTTCTAAAGTCAACTGGTGGCCCGGGTACGCTAGTTATCGTTTAGTCATAAAAAGGTTTAACTAAATTTACATGAAATTGTAAGAATATTGTATTTTATTCTCACCCAGTGGACGGCAAATACTAAGATTCTGTCGCTGAAATGGAACGAAATTCTCTGGAATCGGTTTTCGCTAGTTAAAATATCCATGCAACCCAAAATGTGACAATATTTCATAACAAATACAAGATCATTGGATCAATGTATGAAGATGCCCCGTGGAGTAACGAATAATCAATACGATTCCCTCGTGGGGCCTGGTTTTGATTGACGGCCAATTTGTCTAGAATTTGTTGACACAGAGATAGGTTTTTAGGTAGATATTTTAAGGCTGGTTTTCTAACATAAGCCTTGAAACTTAGTCTCTTTATCATTTCTTGACGTAGCAAAATCTAGAATTTCGTTTAAATTATCGGTGTGGATGGGGATATTGAAAACAAAAATATTGATGTTTACAAATATGTGATAAATGTTGCTATCGGAAACGATTTATCGAACACGAGATCTCTTGCAAGGTCTAAACGGCTCAGCGCTTTACCGGGACTGGGCGGGGCGGGAAGGGGTGGGTGGGGTTAGGTGGGATCACCCCCTAGTTATTACTCTACTTATTATTACACAAATTAATTATCTGTCTTATTGCAGGGTCAATCTCTTATTCATTCTGATTTTCGTATATTCTATTCATAATCTTCCTAGGAGGAATATTAGCGTTATTCATTTACATTACAAGACTAGCATGAAATGAAATATTTCAATTATTTATTACACATAAAACCATAATTACTAGTCTTATGACATCCACTATTATATTTTTATTTATAAGTAGTATATACAATCATATATTATAATTCCATCTATATAAAAATGATTCTTTTATAAATAAAATTATTAATATTACAATAGAAAATAATAATTTAAATCAACTTTTCAATTATCCAAACTTCGTTCTAACAATTATTACAATTATTTATCTTCTAATTACACTAATTATTATTGTAAAACTTACCTTACGACATTCGAATTAACAAATAATGAATAAATCTTCACGAACAAATCACCCATTATTTAAAATTATTAACAATTCACTAATTGTCTTACCAAACCTATCTAATACTTCAGCATGATGAAACTTTGGCTCCCTATTAGGATTATGTTTAATGATTCAAACTATAACTGGCATCTTTCTAGCTATACATAATACTGCCGAGATTAATACAGCATTCAATAGAATCAGTCCTATTTGTTGCGATCTACGACCAATACACGCAGGGCGCGGTTGAGCGGCGCGGGGTGGGGTGAGATGGGAATGGAATGGAGTGGGGCGGGCCTAGGACATATCGGGGCGGCGTCATGCAGAGCTGGACCTTGTCCGTTGCCCGTCCACCCCTGCTCCGCCAGCCAGCGCCCCCCTCCCCCGGCCCGGGAGGGGATGGCGTCGCCAGTGACAGCTCCGGGGGGTGGGGGGCGGGGGAGGTTCGACAGCAGCTTCAAGAGGAGAAGACGGACGAGCAACGCGGGGCGGCGGTGGGTCGAGGCGGTGCGAGAGAGGGGTGGGGGGTGATGGGCTTGGGATAATGTAGAAGGAAAAAAGGAACAGGCGGGAGGCTGAGTGGGAATGTTTGGGGGTAGGAAGGGGCACAGGAGGGATAAGGGGAACCGAGCGGGGAGCAGGGTAAGAGATGAAGCGGGGCAGGAAGGGGAGGGACAGGAAAAGGAGGAAAGGGGATTGGGAAAGAAGGAGTGGAAAGCAAAGAATCTAACGAAACTGTGCCAAAGAGTGGCGGGGAAGAGGGGTTGAAGCATATAATACTGAAGGGGTTTGTTGGTTGGTTGTAGTGATGACGGGTGCATCAACTGCTGAGATCAGTAGTCCCGTACATGTAGTGCATGATCTTTTCTTCGGCAAGTGGCGGTGATCTTTTCCCGTATGACGAGATCCGGCGCCGACCTACCGTTGGCTAGCGAGGTTTTCTCTAACCAGGCATCTCCCACCAGCGGGACACCTCCTCAGTCGGGACTAGCTCTAAGCTCCCGATTGCTCTCCCGAAATGTGTGGTTATGTAGTGCATAGTGTTAGTGAAAGTGTGTGTAAGGGGTGAGAGGTCGAGGGAGATAGGCCGAGGGAGAGAAAGGAAATATCGCACGCAGTCCGTGGCCCGTTTGTTACGGTATTGCTCCGTCTTTCGTCTGGTGTTGATTGGAGAAACCACGGAAATCTACCGATGAAAGCGGCCAGCCGCTAGAATTCTCCTCCAGACAGCGACTGATTGGACCTAGCAGACAAGGTAGTCGGCAATGTCACGGAGGGGACCCTTGGCCCTCCCGGTCAGAGGCACTGCAGAAACATCAGTTGGATGCACTGAGCCCACCTCTCCCAGTTCGCAGATGGAAGAGGCTGGAATGGGAGTGGAGAGGAAGCAGAGCTAGGCAGAGGGCTGGGGTGGAAGGGAAGGAGTAGCAGGGTGTGAAGAGGAGGGAAGGGAAGTTCCCATGACGGCATGGGGGCGAAGGTGCAAGAAGATCGGGGCGAACCGGGGTGGAGGCGAAGAGACTGGCGACAAAAGAAGTGGAGCGGGCGTGAGCGCTAAGCGGTGCGAGGCGGGAGGGTGGGGCCGGCGCGGCGGGACGGGGCGAGGGGCTGCGGAGCGACGCGTGACAGCGACGGGAGACGGAGCGAGCGCGTCGAGTCCCGAGAAATGATCCGAGGAGAAGAAATCTTCCGGTCGACTCCCGAGACATCCGAAGGGAAAGGGTGACGTGGAAGATTTATAAAGAAAAGTAGTGAGCAATGCGTTCGGTTTGTTCTCTCTGATGGCTCAATCTGTATTTTGATGCATTTCACGTTCATTTTAAAAGTTTCAGAAATGATATAAACGTTAAGGAATCACGTAAATGTTAGGCGCAGAACAAACTATGTTTTCAAAGATTCCTATGGGAAGTGCACTTGGCTTCAGTGCTGAACTGTGCTAAGAATGGCATTCAAATGGGAATGTCGGCACATAAATATTCACTTCAGTGCTGAATTTTAATATAAAATACTTCTTAATACCTTTATATACAACTATATCTACAGAATGAGTTGACATATTTCTAATGTATGTCCTAACATAGGATTTCAACAAAATACATACTAAAATTACGTTAGGGATTTAACTCCATTGTTCAATCTTTGTTATTCACTCGCCAATACACTATACTACTTGTCCGTACGCTTGCATATCCACTCTCTGCTACCTGAATACGTGGCTCCTTTCATGTCATTGCAGTGCATCTGAAAGGGAGGTATTAGGGTTAGGGCCCCGACGGTGGCAGGACTGTCACTGGCTAGAAAGCTAGGTCAACAAAACCTGCTGTCTGGAGAGTAATTCAAGCAGCCGGCTGCTCTGATTGGTAGTTTTCAGTGGTTCGGTTGATAAATACCAGGTCAATGCCAGAGTAGTAACAAACGGCCAAGGAACGGGCGCAATTTTTCTATTCTCTTTCTTTCCCTATATTTGCATTATTTTTAAACACTTGCCCATATATGCACTACACTACCACTCATGTTGATTGACAAGTCGGGATCTCAGAGCGTGTTTCGGCTGGGTGGTTTCCTGCACGTGGGAGAAACGATAATCTAATTAATCAATAAACCACTCTCGGCTATAGAAATATTGCTAGTGTTTGAAAATACTCTTAAGACGGTTGCGTTGAATGAAACGGGAAGAGACGTGTAGTTGAATGTAGGAAGACATAGGTCTGGAAGTGTCAAGAGTGGACGAGTCTCGGAAGGAGGGGGCAGGATGTGGGGTTCAAACCCGACGGAAGGAACGGCACTGACCGAAATAGGAGTGCCATGTGAAGGGTGGGTTGATAATACCGGGACGGAGCGGGGGAGGGAGAGTATCGTGATGGCATTGAACAGGGCGGAACGGCAAGGGTGAACTACAACGAAGGGTGTAGTAGAGCACAGAGTAGAGGTAGAGTTGGGCGGATGGAGGGAATGAGACGAAGGGGAAGTGGGGTAAACGCGGGATGTGGGAAAGCGGAGAAGAGGAGAGAAACGGAGAAGAGGAGATATGACAAGGGGGAAGAGGAGATATGACAAGGGGGAAGAGGGGCGTGGGAAAGCTGGCAGACGGGTATGAGGGCATAGACGAGAGCATAGTATGAAGGCGTAGAAAATGATAAAGATAAAGTGAGTGAGAGGTGAGGAAGTGCGTACCGAGAGGGAGGAGAGCGGATTGGGTCTAGACTGAGCGGGGCGAGAGGCGTAGCAGAGAGCGGCGGGCAGCGGCGTGGGAGTGGACGGGAGTAGCCGAGCTGTCCGTGCGGGTGCGGAGTGGGCGTGGCGGCGGGGGGGGGGGGGCGTCACAAGAACTAAAAGAGCAGTGCAGTGGACGCGAATCGCGCCGCGCAACTCCGCCGCTGCGCCCTGCCAGCCAGCCAGCCGCCGGCCGGCCGCCGCCAACTTTTATGAGGTTGCCCCCCCACCCCGCGCCGCGCCCGCCGACGCAAGCGGCCGGGATAACGATATTCCGCGCCTCGCCCCACCACCGCCTCCACCGCAGCTCGGCGAACGAAACTCTTTTTCGCGGTGGCTAAACCGGTCCTTGCAGCTCTCACCCCCTCTAAACGCAGCTCTCTTCTGTGTCCTTTTGGACACAGCATGAAAGTGGTTTCGAAAAAAAAGAAGAAATTTTCGTTGTATCAATAATGGAAAGAAGGTTCATTATAGAAAAGGGATCAAATGACCCAATGCGATGTAGTGTATGTACGTGTACATTCGAGTATAATTCCGTTGTTTATGCAAAATTTTCTCCGAACTAGAACACTTCCAACAGCATGATATGTTTTATTTGGCTCCTTATTACCCAAAGATAATTTTTAAAAAATTAAGAAAATTTGTAAATTGTCTATAACAATATATTATTAGTTTTTTACAAAACGATAAACAGTGGAAAAGTTCTTTGTGATTCGGTTTCGGGGAGTTGCGATGTCAGATATCCAAGCATGTTGATATTTTGAGATTTGTGCATAACTTGCAACGGGATGAATGTAGATTCCAGAAACCACCTTCAGGTAAGATCGCTAGTGTTTTCATATCAGAAAAGAACAAGTCAGGTATCACTGACAAGGAACTTATTTGTAATGGGAGCAAATAGAAATGGAAAGAAAAAATTCTTGGAATTTCATTTGTTTTACACTGGAGTATAGAAAAACATTTTTTTACATCAACGAAGGAAACAGAAAAGTTCAATCATAAAACAAATTGTTACTTACAAAACATCAATCATCAGTGATACTATGAACGTACCCCCGTTATTAATGCTAGGATGAAGAAATTACTCTCATATCTGAAAGTGAAAAAAATTAATGAGCTTTCTGATATTGATACCAACCAAGCGTTCTAAAAATATTATACGGACGAGATAGTTAATTTACAATCTAGAAACGAAATAATTATTAGGAACGTTCTCAGAACGTTGTGTCAATAATACGATGTTTCAGAAAATTGTGATATTTGTCTTCTATTACTCTTAATCCACTATGGCTTGATAATGTTCATGTCTTGCAACTGAACGAAACACTAGCTTATGTGCCAGATATACTTTTGAGAGTTTTAGCTTTAATGTTGAAATAATGTAAATATGGCGACCAAAAACAAAATATTACCTTTACTTATTAAAATATAAAAGTCACACATATGCTTGAGATAAAATATAAAAAAGAGGATTAATTCATTGTCACGAGATCTTATTTTATTCTTAATGACACTTGAGAATTTTGGGAGCTGGAAGAAATTGACATCTTCGTGTGTGGTGACTTGCGAAACAATATTTAAGTACGCGAATTACGGACAAAAATTCGGAATGGGTCGTTACTCAGAAATAAAATTATTTTATTAGTATTTTAAAGTCTCTCTCAAAATTTGAGTTTCCTTTTCCGCTGTAAGATACTAATTATAATATAAAAAAATGTGTTCTTGTTCAACTGATGAATGCTACTAAATACTTCCATCCTACTAAAGTGAAAAAAAATGGTTTTACGTGAGAATTATTCCCACACAGGACAGTTGTTGCAGCGATCATCTACGTTAGAGCTACTTACAAAACTGCTCGTTTACGATGGATCAAGAGCCCAAGAGGTATAGAACGCACGACTGACTGCTCAGGGCATTTGAAGGTGGCAGGGGGATTGGAAAGAAGGGCTGTGGGGGGAAGTCATTAGACAAGAAAGGGAAAGACACGTGAGTTTATTGGATGGACAATGCAAATAAATAAAGAATATTTATGAATGAATAATACAAATAAATTATAGAATATTCTGTTATCTTAACGAATAGTCTGATTAAATTTAAGAATGTAGTCAAGTTATTTTTGCGACAAAATGGATTTGAATAAAAAAAGACTAATTTACTCGATAGTCTTGAAATTGATTAAAATGTGCAATAATTAGTATTCTAGGTTTGTAAGCATGTGAAGTGTTTATTGTGATTTATTTCGTTATCGTATACTCGCAAAACTCTTTATGAAATATAATTCGAACATGCATTGAAATAGTAATACAGCCACAAAAAATTGTGTTCGTATCTGAGAATCAGACCAGGTTTTATATCTGTTTTTGGAGTCGCCAAATCCGAACCCGGAGTCCATTTTACTCCATCACTCGAGGTTTTTGAAATAACCTCAAAAAATTTAAAAAATGAAATATTTCTTACCGATGGGGCATAGTATGTTAGCTATGTTTTTGGGGTCGCTGTAAACGAATCTCAAGTCCATTTAACTTCATCATATAAGATTCTTTACAAAACGTCAAAACTTAATAAGTACTATATCTGCTTGGAGAGAAGGCCATATATATGCCATACGAGAACGTGATGAGTGTTGTCCTGTCAGTGGCTAATGCCACCTTCTCTATCAATTATAATAATCTGAATTAAAACATCTGAATTAAACTAAATTTGAAAGAGCAACAACGATTTGGATTATTAAAAAGAAGTGTGAAAATGGCAACAAAGTAGTTGATTGATTACTGAAATAGTTATTTATAATACGAGTGATCAAAGTGATACTTAATTTTGCGAAGATGATGTTGCGACAGGAGATCAATACGCCAAGTGGCACAATTCTATGAGCAAAATGCAGTAACTTCTACCACTGTTAACACATACACTATTTGTAGACAGCCTAATTGACTTTCATTTTCATTTTATGCAAGTATATAAATCACTTAATGATTAATTAAGATCAGTAGTTGCTGATGCAGTACTACAAAACTATTTTGTTTGTATTTTTGTTGCATACACAGATTTTTCTGAATCTTGAGCATCGTCTCACTTTTAGCACTAGTGCTAAAAATGCCAATTACATTTTAGATGTTGAATTTAAAGGCCTATGTAACATTATTTTTACCAATTTTTACATTACATTCAGATCACGCATCATACGTTACCTGTCGTGTGACTGGGAACACGTGTCGAAATTACAAATTACAATAGCTACGTGCGTGTTATTTACATTATCCGTAATGAGATACTGTTTAATACTAACATTCCATTTCCACAAGAATATGACTGATGTTTCCTAATCTCTAGATCACAATATGCGTGGGCTAATGATATAGAACAAACTATGTACGTTGTATATCCATACACATCCCTAAAACTGGGATGGTCTCAATAGTATTTAGTTTTTATGGTTCAAATTTTATTTCCAACTCGACACACAGAGAAAACCTGTGTTCAAAACAGATATCCATTAACGTTGTCGTTTTTCATACGCGGATATTTATAATTGAATAACTTTTTTTTGTGAATTTCGTTATCATTTTCTCTGTCAAAGCCCTACCATTCTTTTGTCATTTCTCTCCAGTAGTCCATTTGTTTCAGGCTCATTTATTTCAACTTTCTTCCTTCCTCGTTCTCTTTTGTTCTACATGCCCCATTATACGCCTACGTCAAGAACACTCGCAGTGTTTCTGGAATCGCGATTCCATTCGTCCCTCGAAAGACTCCCGGGGTGGGATTAAACTTGCAGAAAGAAAAAGATTGAGCTCGGTTCGCTCGGGTAATTTACCTCAGTCTCGCGCCTCGAGCTTTTGTCCGCCAAGAGAGATGTGTATGGATCCACAGCAGAAAAAAAACTTTTTATTCCTGCAACCTCTGAACTAATTTACACATTCAGATCTTCTCTTTAGTGCTGGAGTGAATGTTTTTTTAATTACGTTATGATTTAATCTGTACGTGCTGTAAAATTTACCGCAGATATTTGGACCGTCTCATTTAATAATACATTGTTTTTAATTATCGCTAGAATATAATGAATATTCACTTTGTTTCGTGAAGGTTTGACTAATTTTATTAATAAAAGTTCTGTGATATTGGTATTGGGGATATTTTTGAAAATCTACATTGTCCTCTCCTAAAGAAAACTGCAAATATTTGAGTCAAGATATTTAATGAACATTGATTTGAATACATATGGGAGCTATTTCAAACTTTGTAGCAGCTACAATTTTTCAATGTCATATTAATCAGGATCTACCTTATCTTTACATTAAACATTTTATGGATCTTAAGAAAATAAATTGAGCTATGAACTAAATTTTGCGATGTTTCCTTTAAATGAAAGGCAATATGCCTAAGATGGGATTTTACTTGCTATTATTAACACGAAGTCAACCTTCGTGTTAATAATGGCAAGCAAAATCCCATGTTCCCAAAATCCCAAATAAAATGTTCCAGATCATGGGATTTGATCTCGGTTCAATTGAAAACATTAACACATTTCATTTTGCCGATGTTTCGAAATATTTTCATTTCATATTCTTAGCTAATATTACAACAATAATAACAGCATTGTTATTATATCTAAGATTGAAACACAACACGCAAATATTCATTGAAATCTGATTAATATTCAGAAATAATTCAACAACCAAAAATCCAACTACCAACCTTGCTTATTCACGGATTATATAATGCATCTTTCCATCTCCGAATATTAATTAGTTATGTGACGAGAGTCCATTTTGCGCAGCTACACCGCAGGCTACGACGTCGTTGCAAATGAAGATTGAAGCGGTGAGGCTGTGCAAAAGAACCTCATGTTGTGGTCCGTGTTGAATTCCCCGACACGTCGGCAAATTGAAATGTGTTAAGGTTTTGAATTGAACTGTGTCCTAATCCCATCATCTGGAACGTCCAATAATTTACGTACATGATTGTGAATCTACAATGTATAATCACTAAGATTTAATAACTAAAAATGTATTGAAATAACGGTTATTAGTCGTTATTTTCTCATTGCGTCATTAGATTGTGTAAGTTGCAGTCAGACTATTGAAAGCATTCTATACTTCGTGGTCTATCACGAGTTATGAATACAAAAGCGTGTGTACTAGGTTATAGTTAGCGAAGCAGATATAGCGGATTTTAAGTTCAAGAAACGAGTTTTTTTATATTCAACGGTTAGTTAATGAATGTAAAAGTAGAGACACGCAATTGCTTGAAACGTGTGTTCCTTCAAAAAACAACAACCGTGTATTCATTAATACGTGACACAGAACGTTTTTAAATTAAGATGACTAGTAGTATTTCTTGCTGTAATCCACTACGACAGAGATGTCCAAAACTTGGTTCATATTAAAATATTTCAACTAAATTTTCAGAAATGTTTAATTCTGTGTTAGTGAATTTTAACGGTGTTGATCCATCTACTTCGTTTTTAAGTATCTATCCTGACATTAGTCTTAGAAAATAAGTTCTAATTGACATGAAACAATATTTGGCGGGATTTGATGTTCCATATAGTACATATGTTGTACTTTTTTATTGTACTCTATTCTACAGTTCTTCTTTTTTTACACCTAGTGCAACCCAGCATATGTTATTTTGCTCTTCCTTTCCCTCATTTTTCTCTCTCCCTTTCTCTCTCTGTCTCTCTTCGTCTCTCCCTCTTTCCTCCGTCTCTCTCTCCCTCTTTGTTCCTCTCTGTCTGCCTTACTTTGTCTCTGTTTGTGTCTCAGTCTGTCTCTGCCCCTTTCTTTTCCTGTCCGTCTCATACACATTTATTTGCAGATTCCGCACGTCTTTGAACAGGTGGGGTAATATTGAGAATGTAATAGAATGGAAAAACGTAATAGAATGTAAAAATGTAATAGAATGTTCAAGAAGATCTCTTCATTTGTATAATGGTGTGAGATATTGTAGTTTTCAATTCCTTAGAACGCTTCGTTTAGGAGTTATTTAACTTATAAGTATACTTTACCCTTCTAATTAGAGTGATATGGTACTGAGAAATACGAATTTACATAAAATAGAAAAGGTGACTCATGGTACATTATTCCTATACTTTCTATATTTTCAGATTTTGTGTCTGACGTCTCTCTTGTGTCCCGATTGCACATGTGACCCGATTCTTTTGCATGCCTCTATAACAATTGTTACGCATATAATACAATTGTGGCAATCATATAGAAATGATATTTGAGTACTGAGTAACGACGTAAATGCTCTGAGAAATTTCAGGCCATGTACAGACAAAGCCTACCATTGGCTGTTGAGCCTTTTAATGATGCTCTGACCCGCTTACTCGTTCAGGGGCACGCTGTACTAACTTGGGCAAACTTCGAGATGATCTGCATCCACAGTTTCATCCTCACCCCCCCCCCACGAACGTAGAGTTTGCAAGGCATTTATATGTGAAAATGTGAGACATAATAGTAATCATCCGTTCTCAATCTAAAGGTGGCAACTGTGAATAGTTGGGGGAGATTTTGATCAGTACATCCTCAGCTAGAAATTACAGTTGTTTCACCCCACTCTGAGATACGTCGGCGGTCTTTCGAATAAAATAACGAATTGAGAGGAACGGAAATTCTTTAGTGAACAACGATTCGGTGAGTGAAACAGTGAAATGAAGTACAAAAATAGCAAATATTTTTCCCGTTCTGGTAATAATTAGTGTGTTTCGTATTCTGGACGGGAAACCGTTAACCGCCAAGTTCATTCGTTTCATCGCAGTTCGGCAGTCCATCCCACGTGGTTCCCTCTTCCAGGGAGAAGACTGTACCGGCGCTTGCTTAAAGGGATATTACTTTAAGATATCAACCTATTATCTCCGAGGTGCAAATGCAGAGCCCATTCACATTTCATATATTGTGTAGTGTAATTTTAAATCTGTTTTTGAACAAATGCTCTGTGCTTGATGTTGTATATTGTTTGACTCTACTCGTCTATGTAGCGTGTTCATACAGCCGTCTTGGGCTTAGTTTGTGAATGTTTTAACATCTACAATAATTCGCCAATAAGCTTTAAACTTCTTTAATTATTGCTCTTTCACACTACGCTATTTCTGCTTGTCAAGCAGTTCCCTGGGTGATCACACAGGTAAATGCTACCATTCTCAATATCTGTAGAGATTCCATTGAAAGTTTCAAAGAAACCCTATCTACAGAGTAAATTTCTAAACTTTCCAGTATTTCAGTTGACATTTGACTTCCTTTTACCACCCTTAGCTTGTACCGCTAAGTTACACCCGTACTCTCCTCACGCCGCGCCGCATTCAGTTGGCACCCCTGGCAACGATTGGAGACGGGTGAATGCTCAACTTCATAACTCGAAAATTCGAATTCGATTTGCAGCTGAACAAACACAATTACGGGCCAAGTCTATTATCGCCCTGTCCCGCGCCACCCCTGCCGCCGGGAGTTGGTCGCACGGGGAAATGAAAGCAAGTTTGTTCCCCACCGCGCTCGCCGCAAATGAGTGCACGAGACGCGGAAAAACGCGCTGGTTTTGACGTCTGCACTTCGTGGGGGAGTGGGGGGAGAAGAACGAGATACGATGTTGTAATCCGCACTGAGAAGATCGCGTAATAATGAGGAAATGTTCCCATATCAGAGGATGCTTCTGTCCAAAAGTTAATATGTTATAGGAAGACACTTCTGATAGAGGAAATGGGAATAGAGGGGTGCTAAAATCCTGAAGCATCATGGTATATATAAACCTCGTAATTCAATACATTGAAAAACTAACGACATGTAATTTATTGTATTATTTTAAAATTTTTAAGTTTGATTTACGCGACTTAGTCAGTAGAGGGAAAACATTGTTTCACATGGTTGTTTGCCAGCGTTTCTGAAAATGTATTTTCATCACGAGGACTACACAAGATGAGAAAAAATAAGAAAAATATAAGGTCACAAAAACTAAACAAAAAACGTGTTAATTACTGATAAACTCTACCTTGATACAATCAGGTGTGAAAAAATGGAGAATGAATTAATGATGATGGATTATACTGAACGCAGTTAGAAAAAACAATAGTGCATTTTTTTAGTTTTTACTCTATTCTGTGTATATATTTTAAGAAATTTAGTATTTACGTTGTCTGAGGAATTGTTTGGGTAGTCTGTGTAAATAAATGTGTGTGTTTATTTTCAGAATGAATCCATTTAAATAATAATGAAAAACAAGGCAACGGAGATCACAAAAACTCAATACTACGCAGTACGTCATAATTTTTCTTCTTTTTGACTCGCTATCTTCAGCACTTTTTTACTCACTATCATCTAGACATTTAACATTTGTTTTCATATTTGTGTAAACGTAAGAAAGTATCGAGCAGTCATTTTTTGGGCAACAATATTTTTTGTTACCATTTAAGAGAACTGGCAGCTTCTGGTCTTTGCATTTTGTGGTTCAAAAGCAATTTTATTTTAATTTTCTGCATTTTGATATTTTGCAGCACTTTAATTTCTGCAGGAGGACTAGCAATAGTGGCCATTCTCTCCAATTGCTGGAGTAACACATTTCGAGCCAAGTTGTGTCTAAGCTAAGTACCCTCGTCGGTGAGAGTGTTGTTCGCAATTTCCTAAATAAAGTTTTGCTTTCCTGTTTATTAAACCAATATTTTGAAGATGATAAAAAATCACCGTCGGCCATATAATATAAGCCTTTATTTCATGTAATGTAGTGATTTGATTTATAACTCGATGGATCATGTTTGCATACCTGTGAAAAAATTTAATATCAAATATAATGTTATCAAGATAGGGCCATAAATCCTCTTTCTCGTTCACTACTTCGTTGTTCATACCTAAATTCCAAGATCTTTAATCAACATTATCTCCCGATTCACAATCGAAACTTCCTTCGAACTATCCTCGGTTTCATGTAGTTTCTACATAATGTGGATTTTATGGATAAAAAAGTTTACTCGTAAGAGAACTATAAGTGAAACTATTTTGTTTTTATAACAACGACAAACACGGGAATTATGAATGTAAGCTGGCGCTAGAGTAGCACACAACGCAACGGCCCCAAGTCCTACGAAATATTTGTATGACGCAGGCCACGCCACATGACCTATTGCCCTCGAGCTTAGGCTTATGTAGTGCTAAACATGTCACCGGATGCCAAATTGTTCAACACAGGGTGCCATAAAATCTCATTTACGTAAACTGAATACTCAGCGACATATAATAATCCACGCCCGCCTAACAAAGGATTAATTGGCTAATCCACTAATTTTGCTGACTCGTACTAGGCATATTGACGTTTAATTAACTGTCAAGGGCTGGACTTGAAAAAATATTACCTTGAAGTTCTTCCATGCATCGATACGTACTAAAAATTTCTTGATCCTTTTTAGCTGTTTTTTTCTTACCGTGAACATGTTTTTTACTTATTTAAGATCTCTTTTCAACTACCACATGACAGCCACGGAAGGTATAAGAGGAATACTACACGGACATACACAAGCATCATGTCCCCGAAAGGGATTCGAACCCGCGTCCCTTGAGGAACAAGGCAGCTATGGGTATTCAAACTTAGCTCTCCAGGCCGGCTACTGTGAGCATTGTTTCAACGTTAAGTTTGCAATAAAACATACAGACCAAACATACACATATTACTCGAGAGTTTTCCGTTGTAACTGTTTCATTTAGTTAGAGCACGGAACTGTTGTGAGGCGTAGGGTGGTCGTTGGTAATGGTATTTACATGACTAATGACGTGTGATTAGCGGTGTCACGGTCCGATATACCCCGTCGAATTTTGCACATTTCACTTTGTGCTTGCACTTTTGTTTACAGATATCACCAGTTTATCATGCTCTATAATCTTGTTGTTTTATCCGTGACATGCCATTGATATGCGTTAATAACGAATAATAAAGTCGGATTCTCCGTGTCAGTATTGTTATAGACTAATAGCTCTTTGCTACCGGGGTTTGCAATATCTTCTTAAAACGTAAAATAATTGAAGGAAAAGGAAGTCATTTAATGAGCAGTAATTACATTTTAATGCGACTTCAATTTTACTTAAGTTCATAATCTGAAATATGATTTTCCAAACTTTATCTTCAAAATGGTTTTCCTAAGGATGTAGTGTATCGGAACACTAATCATAGCCAAAAATTTGTACAAGGCAGGAGAATATTAATAATATTTTAATTTCTTTACTTAAATTATTTTTTTAATAATATGAAGTCTAAGGAGAACAATAAAAAATTAAGCAGTACTTTGGTATATTAATAATATATTATCATTTTCTTTGCATTCCAAATCAATTAAGTTTGGCCAAAATGCCTTGCTTATGTTAAAACTCTCCCCACGGCTGATGAAAACTATTGACAAATCCAGGACTTTCCTATTTGAACACTTCACCTTCTTCATATATCAATAAAACTTTCCTCTCAAATAGAAAATTTCTTTTCTCAACTAGCTTTTCCTCTTACAGAGTGCCTCGGAGTATAGTCCCAAGTGAATAAGTCGAGAGCGAAAAGCTACGTACACTTCAACCAACCCATTAATCGTTCTCGGAAATCTCATCGTGTTGCACTGAAAGTAGACGTAGAAGATTCTTTAGCTTCTTTTCACAAAGAAACTTTTGAAGAAAAATAGTACATTTTGTATGCCCAACGGTACGTTTAAGAATACTGCCCCCTAGTTACAAAACTTTTCCAGTTAAGATATCTGCATTCAGCTCCTCTGGTATCTCTAGGGGCTTAAGAGAAATTACTTATTCAAAATGTCTTCAGCTTATTTCTCTGTTTAGAATGCGGGGAAATGTATATTCAGGAACATTAGTGCGCAATTACAGGTGCATTAATGGCGAGCGTTGCAACACCACCAACTAATTTACGAAGCGAAAAAAAATTTGATAGGGACAACAGGAAGAGTCGCGAATTAACCAAATTCCACGAGCACGCAAACCAAACAAGGCATCCCACGAGAAGAGAGAGAGGAAAAAAAAGCAAGCGCAACTGCGTATAAATCTTGTGGAAACTCGGTGCTAGTTCTAATTTGTATTTCAATTTCCAAGTAAATTTACCCCGCGTCGGTGTAAAACAAATTAACGTCGCCGGCGAAGTTCTCGGCCCGGATGCAGTGGCACTGCCGAGCGAGGCGGATGTGCCCGCGTTTCTGCCACATCCGAGATTCCCTCCTTGCCACGCCCCCCACCCCCCACCCGCGTGCCCGGAGGGTGCGCCGAACTTCCCGGCACACCATCGCGTACTGCTGCTGTCGGGCTCGCGACAAGCGGTGCGCTAGGAATGGAACGCCATCAAACGTAAAATTACCAAAACTACATTGAAATTGATCCAGGAAAATGGAAATAAGCCTTTCTTGGATTGTATTTTTACTTAAAAAAAGTCCCAAGATGAATTATAAGTAAACTTTTTTTTAAATTTAATTGAATGAGCCACGTCATTTTTGTTTTCAACAGTTTCGAGGATAAATTGTCCCCATCATCGGGCTAAAACCAACGAACTCGTATTTTGAGAAAATATAGTACCATCATGCACTGGCGAGTGACAATGCGTAACTCGGTCAAGAGAAGTCAAGTGAGTCATTCACTCTTCTTTGGTTTTGCCTGATGATGGGGACAATCAATTCTCCGAAACTGTTATAAACAAAAATAACGTCGCTCATTAAATAAAATAATGAAATTTACTTATGTATACCTATAATTCGTCTTGGGACTCTCTTCCTTAAAGTTAAAATAAAATTGATGTACCCTCGTTTTTTCAAACTGGAATATAGCATAACTCGAATTATTAAATAAGGAACTATTTGTGAAATTGTTGTCAATGGTTTGACAAATGGATATAATTATTTGGATGAATCCAAGAAACTAGTGAATCAATTAACCGAATTAGTGGATGCATCGGTGGAATTGAGTTAGTTGATAGGATTAAAACATGTTGATGATATTAGTGAGGGAATTAATAGAATAAGCCTGTAAATCGATAGAATTAATAGATCAATCGATGAAATGGAGGACGAATAGTTCGAGATATTGTAACAGTCGAATTATTTATTGAATCAGTTATTTGTGGTATTTATTCGGTTGATTGTGGTAATTTTTTTGTTTTCAGGCGCGTAAACTACGATAGTTATTAGTCCTGTAAGTGTAGATCATTTTATATTCCGGGAAGTGGTTGTCTCGCACGCTGGAACGTGAGATTCGGTGTCGACATATATACTTGTGGGAGACTTACTATCATATCTTTCAATTGGCAAAAGTGACACACATAATAAAGGATATTAAAATGTCGTGCATTAACATTGTTGCCAATCTTGCAAAAATTGTTTCTAAATAGTACAAGCTTCACTTATTCGGTTGTTAGCCTATAATGTGCGGCATTCCGTTTCATTTATATTCACCATTCGTGCCAATTGTATAAAGTAGTGCAAGCGTTTGAAGTAATTTCTACCATAAAATTGAAAATACCGAGTAGACGTGTTGCACCAAACTGTCGAGTAACTTACAAAGTAAGCCTTTCAGTTAAATTATTGTGTTTCTCAAAGGAGAACGTAATGAAAATTACTTAGTGTCATTTTAATTTTAAAATGTCATTTAATTTATTGTAATGTTTTATAATACTAAACTTGCGCTAAAGCATTGTTTTGCTGCTATTGTTACAATTCAGTTTTTAGGTTGTGCGCATTGCGCTGCATAGCGTGACATCCGCTACTATTAAGTTCATCCTTATGTTCGAACTGTCTACGCCTGGATTGTGCCCTGGCGTTGACACGACACGGCTTTCCGACAGCCAGCACTCCACACTGTCGACCCTAGAGAAACACCCCACCCCCACTCACTCTTACGCCCAGTAGAACGCAGCTACCCTGCCCTCAGTTCCAGTCACATCTCACACTGCACTTCTCGCACCTCGCTTCACCCTGAGGCCCGACTGGAACTCCGCCCATCATAGCCACCACCCCCCGCCACGCACACCTCATACCCCGCTGCCCCATTCAGCAGCACTGCATCCCATGCCACGTGTCGCAATGCTCCCCTACCGTGCGCTCCGCCACGCTCCTTCCCCCTCTTTACGTTTCATGCTCCCCGCACCACCCTATATTGAGCCCCGTCACATCACGGGTACCATCCCTCTTCGCTCCACGCTGCACCTCGCACCGCGTCCACCCCCGCTGCGCAGCCCCGCTGCCCAGCCCCTCGCACCGCGTCCACCCCCGCTGCGCCGAATCTAGTCCCGCTCTCTTCCCCGCTTCAATATCCCGATGCCTCTCCCCTTCCCGCTCCAAGCTTCCTGCGCCCCCCACTCCTCCCCGCTGTGAGCCCCGCCACATCCGTCACCAGGCCCTCCTAAGACCCGCCATCGCCTCACCTTTTTCCCGATTCCAAGCCCGCACCCCATAACCTGCCACACGAACCCAGACCCGGCCTTACGTTCTCCTATCCTCGGGTCGGCACCCTTCCCCTCTTCAATACTTATGTTCCCAACCTCTTTCCTGCTTTGAGCCCGCCACAGCCCCGTCCACCAAGCTCTAGACCAGCACGCCTCCAACTTTTCCCGATCCCGCCCCAACCCCATAGCCATCCTCAAACCCAGCCCCGCCTTAACTGTTCGCACCCGCTCGGACCGCCACGCCTCTTCCCGCTTCAATATCCTTATTCCTCCACCTCTTCTGCCCGCTTTGAGCTCCACCAGGCCTCCCCTGCCTAAGAGCCACTCTTTTCTCGCTCCACGCCCAACCTCCACTCAAACTCAGCCGCTACCCTTACAGGACCTCACCTCCGGCTTTTCCGTACCGCTCACGCCCCCTCACCCCGCCTCATATTCGTATTTTCCCCACTCCCTCCTCATCCAACACAACTCCCGTTCCAAAACCTTTACGCCCCCACCTCTCCCCGCTTCTAGCCTCACCAAGCCCCTCACCAGTCCACACAGCCCTGCCACGCCCCCTGCCCTGCCCTGCCCTGCCCTATTCCCAGCCTCTCTACTCACCCCGGCCCCCGTCGCCTGACGGACTCCCGTACCGCCCAGCCCTCCTCCCCCGCTCCACGCCCGCCGCACTCGACTCCCACCAGCGGTGCTTCGTGCAGTTGCGCCCCTCCCCGGGCGCTGCGCTGGCTGCGCGCGGCGACAGAGCGGCCTCTGAGGGCTTATCGCGCCCCGCCGGGATGCACCGGCGCCGACAAAGGGAGAGTTATGTTGGGGGCACGGGGACGGGCCGTGGGACAGGCTGGGAGGGCGCGGGACGATGAATGGGCGGGAATGTTTTGGAGGGCACGGATGGGAGTTGATGACTGGGTGGGGATGGCTGGGAGATGATGTACGAGATGAGATAGAATGAATAAGTGGATGAATAAGTGTGATGAATAAGTGTGATGAATAAGTGTGATGAATAAGTGTGATGAATAAGTGTGATGAATAAGTGGGTATGGATAGAAAATGATAGACGGAAGAGGGGTGAGTGGGTGGGTAAATGAGATGGGTGGTAGGGTGGAGGGATGGGTAGTTTGGTGGTGGCTGGATGGATGGTGGATGGGGTGGGTGGGTTGGTTCGATTAGATGGGTGGGTGGGATGGTTTAAATGAAGCAGAATGGAGAGATAAGTAGAAGGTTGTGAATGTGCGGCGTTGGCTGAGTGGTTCTGTATTTCACGTAAAGCACTCAATATCATTGCAGTTACTCGTAGAGTTTCATAATTGTGAAAATGAATTTGCGAAAGTGGGGAATTACGCAACTTTTGTGTTGATAATTTCTTTTGATATTGTTGTACTATAGTATCAGCTTTACTGTTAATATTAATATTCAAAGAATAGTCCGTTCTAAATGGCTGAACAAAAGAAAGTAAATAAGACTTCAATTGTGAATCTTTAATACCTACATTTGCCATTCTCCTGTTTAGGACATTGCTGGCGTTCTTCACTTATGACCCCACATGCACAGTTAATGCCGTTTCATTGTCCACCTTCACAATTCTGCAAGTACAATGGCCTTCAAAATGCATACGTAGAACGGTGGCACAGTCGAAATTGCTGAACACAATTTCATGAAAATTAATTAAACATTCCGTTAGATTCAATGGTGTTTGCATGTCCGGCATTTCTAAACAAAAAATAGGAATGTGACCACAACATGGATTCCTCAAATCAGAAACACAATATCAGACAGCTATTGTTTAGCTTTAATGGAATATTCGGCATCAAATTGACAAATCCACAGATTTTTGTAGCTGAAATATATACATTTGTTAATATTGTTACCTACAGTATATGTAAAAAATAATGTATAAAAATAAAAAATTAAGTCAAATCTATATTCGTGTTTCTCTGGAATTATGGTTCTCCAGGCCGGCTCTTTCCACTTTTATTTTTAATATAATTTTACTTTTTCAATTTGATTAATTTAATCATTTAATTTTAATGTAATGCTGCCATGGGCAGTGGTGGATGTTTTGTCCTAGGGCATTATATTGACGTAGTGTAGTGTAAAACTAAAAGGCATACAACATTTTCGAAAATTTTGTAAGCATTCTTGATATTATATTGCACATTTTTGCGGAGCAAAGTGCGACCAATATGTCGGTCAACACAGACGTGCGATAGAAGTCTGTAAATCAGGCTTTGAAGAGTATTGTAAAAGAAGTACAAAATGAGATTTTACAATTGGAGATACTTTGAGTTTAATTTCTATTACGTTTAATGGATATCAGATTAAATTGCTCGATTAAATAAATCCCGTACAAAAATTTTAGAAAGTAAATTTGCATTAAAAGAACTGTTTTATTGACGGTTCCTGCGGGTAAAAACCGTCTTATTCCTCACCTATAGAAAATAATTGAATTCCTCTTCCATCACAATCCCTCAAAGCCCTTGAAATTCCTTTTAACGCTGACTGAGAAGTCTCCAATTGAAAGCTTTTCAGAAGCGATGACGTCAGTGAAATCGATTCTAGCCTTAGATTGATTCTGTTATCTAAATAAATCTGAGAATACATTTCTGAGCAGTAAGCGAATGAATTTCACGTTCAGCTCAATAAAGAGTTAAAACGGAATAGTCTCAATTAAATGTAGAGCAAAGTAGCAGAATGAAACTTGAAAATGAAAATGATAGACTCGAAAAATCTGTCTTAAGAAAAATTGTATTACATGTCACATTCCGATCAAATGACTTCGAATGGTTTTTTAAAGTTATTAATACGACTACATAAAAATTAAGAATGTGTTATTGGTATGATACTGAAGTATGCAATTTAATACAAAGTTGCATATGTTTCTTTCTGTATTTTGAACTTTGAAGTAATTTCTATTGTAAACAGCAAAAACAATTAAATGAGCAAGAAACCTTTCCCATTGCAAAGGAAAGAAAACTTGACTAACTCCAAACTCGTAATGAAGTGCCTAGTATCGTTCATTTTCCTGCTTAATATATTAGAACCTATAATTTCAGAGCTTGACATATTCTCGGAATTAAGAGGTTTTTAAAGTTAGCAGATTAGTTTAAATGCTTCTTATTTCAGATTCTTAGAAGTGTGTCCCAATGTGTCACAGCAATTGTAGTTGTCATTCGCTCATACATTTAACCAATTCCTGAGATAAAATTCTGTCGCTATTCTGGCCAACTATAACACCTTGCCAGCGAGAGAGGTTTTATATGACGCGTTCTTAACCAAAGATGTATGCAGAAATGTAGAGAAGCTTGTAAGTTTACTACAGAATTTGTATTATCATATTTTTCTATCAGCAAATAGCAGAAAAACGAAACCATATGTGATTCAGTCAAATGTTGTGTTGCAGTATCATAGGGTTATTTCTTAAATATTTGCAAATCAGTGTTCACTAACAATAGAAGAAATTAAAGAGCTTTAAGGTTTTGTTGTCAACCTAACGTACACGTCAAAAATATCCCCATTACATGCATCATCGTTGTAGAGATTCCATGTCCATGGCAAGAACGGTTTGGAAACCTAATATTTTTCTTAATTTACCGGTAATTCACACAGGCGTAATATTGTTTATACCTATACCAGTCGGAACATCATCTAACAGACCAGACAGATTCTGGAGTTTTCGCCCTAAAATTGTAAGATCGTAAATATAACATACGGCAAATGAAAATAGGCAAAGTCCCGTAAGTGCATGTGCTACAATTTCGAAAAAGGAACTGCCGCTTCATCAAATGATTCTTTTCAAATTTGACTTTCAAAAGGTATAAAATGCTGACAACATATTATTTGAACAGACTGTCAATACTTTAATGTCAATCCACGATCTGATCTGGACTTTAATGCTTCAGCAAAGAAATTATTGTTCATATATTGCTCAATAGATGAAAAGCTTTTCTGCTACACTAGTAATAGTATCACTATAATAATTTTACGAAATATATCTTCGGATTTTAATAAAAGTATTTACAATGGGATATTTTAGCTCTTGGGCTTTATAATTTAAGTTTTCGTTCACCCCTTTTCAACTGACTTGTTGGAATTTAAAATTCACGTTTACAAAACAATATCGTTTTAGTTAACGGTTCTCAGTTGCAGATGTAATAGACACTATTGGGGAGAAGCAAAATTTGGTTACTCAATTTTCACTCTAATACTCTGTACTTGGTTGTTTGATTTTCCCAAAAAATGACACTACGGAAAAGATCATCCCAACCAAAAGACAGTGAAGTAGCTTTCTTGAATGTTTCCTCCGGATCTCCTTCCCAGGAACTCCAATTAGGGTGTGCACGAGGAAATCAATGTTTGCAATGAAACACGAGCACACAGATTTACAAGGAGATGAGATTCATTTTGGAGGGAGAAAAAGGCAGGATGGGGACGTGGCGGAAAGACAAGGGGGAATTCGGGGAGAAGGGAAGACGGAGAGATGGAGAGTAGGTAAAACGAAGAATAAGGAGACGGGGAGGGAAGAAGACGTGGTAAGAAAACAGGCGGGATTTTTTTCATACTATGGGGATCGAGCTTCAGGTGACAGAAACGACTGAAGAGTTTTAGATGAAGCATCGGAGGAAGGGTGATGAGAAAAGGAAGAGTTACGAAAGAGCGAAGAGGCCGCATCACACGATACAGCAGTCAATGAGGAGATGATAGGCACAGAGATTTGGCGGTGAGGTAGAAGCAACAATGGGAGCATGGGTGAAGATAGACTGGGAGAGGTTGCTCAGGGTAAATATCTGATGTCACTGCAGTGCCTCTGACCGAGAGGGTCTAGGTTCGAGTCCCGACGGTGCAGGATTTTCGACACTAGCTGGGTGGAATTCATTCGCTCTCTCGAGAAGAGTTCTAACGACCGGTTGCTCTGATCGGTAGTATTCTGTGGTTTCTGCAATCAGAAGTTCTCTAATATACGATCCACGGAACGCGCGCGATCTTTCTTATCTTTTCCTTTGTCCTCTCCTCACCACATGCACACACTTACACTTCCATGCACTACACTACCACACATGCCGGAAGACCAGTTACGAGCTAAGAGTTCTGCCCGTCTGAGGCAGTGTCCCATCTGTTAGAGATTTCCTGGATGGGGAAACTCCGTTACCCGATGGTAGATCAGCGCCTGATCGCACCATCCAATAACATATTACCACCACCTCCCAAGGAAAACGCACGCACTACAGTTAGGGGACTAACGACCTTAGCAGTTGACTTGCCCGAAATCGCCATTAAATCAATCAATCGAAGAAAGCGAACATGGAAAGGCAGTGTTGGTGTCGCCGGGGCCGAAGCTATTGCAGGGCAGCTACCTTTCTTATATAGAGAAATGCATATTCCTAGAAACGCCTTTTCGTAATTCTTGGTATTAACTTTGAATATACGCTTCACGTTAAGCTTTCCCAGTATTTCTACACTAAAATGTTTCCTGTGTGAGAAATCACTCTTTAACTAGAGTAGTTGCTTCCACAAGAAAGTGTCAATGTAATACATATTCATTTTTAGTCTTAGTTTAACCTTCGATTTCTCAGAAAATATTTGTCAAATTAGGAAGCATTTTGTAATCTAGTAACATATTATAAATATGTAAAGATAATAACGAAAGAAGTCGCGCGGCTATATTTTTCAGCAATTGTTCAGAACAATTTTTCTAATTACGGTTTCTTGGAGATATTAATTCTGTTCTTTGTGAAAGTTAAAATTATCTGAGTTTTTGAAGAATTAATTCTCCTCCTTAGTGTTATTTTGCATCGTTTTTCGCAGAAAAATTTCTCCAGAAATAAAAAAAATTCTGCGAATGCGGCGAACGCCACCTTGGTATCTTTTACTCGGTGGACCCGAAAAACGAAACAAGATTGTAATAAAGCTAAAGAGAAAAGAAGAAAGGAAAAAGGAGAGAAAGTCAAATGAATAATAAGTTTCGTGTTGCAAATAAACGAATTATCGAAGCTGAAGTGCTGGTTGAACAGAAGAGAATCCTTTTTATCACAGACGCTATAGAAAATGTCCTCTAAATGTCGCTTCTAAAGCTTTGAAATATACGTTAGTCTGAAGGTACTATGTAGAATAATATCTACTAACGTATGTACGACAATTTGAAAGTAAAACTGTGTTCATCTCTGATATCCTTATCTTCCAGCAAAGTTTCATAGCATAACAGCATTCTCTATTTAATGTTCGTATATCATAATCTGTGATATTATATGAATGTCTCATAAACTACATGGGTACTCTAAATGGGTAAGCCGCTATAAGCACTCAAGAGTTGGTATGAAAAATATTTTATAGGCAAAAATTGGCGTTGCAGAAACGTAGATAAATGTTAATTGTTTATTATTTCCAAACGAAATGGCTATATTTGTTTACAAAGAAAAATTAACCCAGAAATAAAAAAGTCAGTTCATAGTGTAAATTTGGTGTCTTTTTATTTCTGTGTCAATTTTTCTTTCTAAACAAATATATGAATTAATTTGTAAATAATAAACAATTCAAATTTCCATGGAATATTTCTAAACTTCTGCAATGCAAATTTGTACCTGGAAAGAATTTTTCAAACCAACTTTTCAGTGCCTCTTACGGCTCATCCATTCGGAATGTCCTAATGGTTGATTAGACAAAAGATGCTTAAAATTTCGAACTTTCCTCCCCAAACTCTCTCTCTCTCTCTCTCTCTCTATATATATATATATATATATATATATATAATGTATTAATCTATGTATCAAAATCCACCTTTATCATTTATGCAAAAACCTGGCAAATCAATTAAATGACACTAACTTTGGGATGAAGTGACTTATTGTATCAGATTTTATTAATTTATCCATCGCACTAATTTGGTATTAAAAATATTATAAGACATTCAATACTGTCTTCAAAATAAAACTCCGTATGTGGTCGAATAAATTTAATAATGATTATTTCGTGATCAAGAATAGATTAGTAGACTACTTGAGAGGTGCTTATAACTAGAGCTGTAATATTAAAGAATGGGAGGCTCAGGCGGTTTGTGTTCTTTTTAATTATGCATAATTTTTATAGTAGGTCCTTCTAATATTTCATGCTCACTAAAAATGGAAATATTTTACGTCTTGTTAATGCCTTTTTATTGTTTGTTAATTTGCTCCTGCATTTCTGTTACACCGTAAGAATGCATAAAATCCCGCCAAATATTATTGTTTAATTTAACAATTTACAGATGAATAAATTATATGTTGTTGTAAAATATGTACTTGTTTGCCTTTGAAAATGAAGATTCTTTACCAATAAAATACGTTCGTCTTACTTGAGAGAAAACGATATTAACTGAAGTATCAAATAATAATAATGTTCAGATCCAAATAATTTATGTTCAGATTTGTGAAGAACAATTTTCAAAGAAAGTAAATCATCAATATTCTTAAAATAATCTTATTGCTAAAATTCAAAACAATTCTTTAAATGTCCTGAAACGGAGAATTCGTCTGCATTCATGATAAATTCTGACTGAAAATGTGTACAGCTGCACAGCAGTTAGATAACCCAAGCCGCGGAGTGGTTGGAAATCCCTTACACTTCATTGGGGCGTG
>BOPP01000100.1:3795196-3851029 GCA_017312745.1 Gryllus bimaculatus
TCTGCCCCCGCCGCTCCCCTGGGACGGAAGGGCTGGCGGACGCGCCGGACACTGCTCCCAATGGCAGCTCATTGGCCCAAGTGGAACAGCTCGGGGGCGTCCTTTGGACTCCGCAGCACAGCACAGCACAGCACCAGATCCGAGGCAATCACGCTGAACCAGGGAAACATTTCGTATTTCTGTACTCTCTTTTGTCTCTCAGTAACATGTTAACGCCCGAGCGAAGTTACTCAGGGCGAAGCGCACTGACTTTGCAGTCGGGAGGGCCAAGTTCGATCCCGGGGCCGGCTGTCCTGACTGGCGGTATTCGTGGTTCCCCTCAATCATAATGCTGGGATGGTTCAAAAAGGTCATGATCACCTCTCACCTTCCAGCGCCCATCATCATCCTATCACCTCATGCATCGCTTATCATCACTTTATCACTTAATTCAGTATTCCCTTCAGAAATGCAGGAGGCCCTTTCCCTTGATGGAATCTGAGTTGGATAATAATAATAATAATAACAATAATAACACTAATAACAATAATAACAATAATAACAACAATAATAATAATAATAATAACTATTGTTATTATTATTCATGGTCTACAAACTCCAAAATCATTTAAGCAGTTGTCAGTCTTTCTGAATCGCTTTATTAGAGAAGTTAAAGTACAACTATATTTTCAAAATTACGTATGCAACACTCACTGGTGCCATTTTTATTATCGTTGTCGCTAATACTGGATTCTCATACTCTAATACGGAGCTAATTGTTGTAACAGGGAAGGAATGTTCGCAAGTTTGTATGCAATAGAGCCATGAAATTAGGAGAAATTCTTCTAACAATGAGTGCTTATTTAATAAATAGTCATCTATAAATTATTAATTAATGTTAACATTCTCAGTTATCATTGCTTTGGTAGTAGATCGAATGATTTAGTTCAGTGGATAATAATATTCGAAAAGTTGTTTTCAAAAAAAAGTCTATTATATGTATTTATGAACTACTGGTTTCTTTAGATTCGTCAATCGTAAGAAAATGAAAAGAATTTTAAAGTTAAATTAGTTTGAAATCATACTGACACTGATTCTTCTGCTTTCAACAAAATCCGTCAGTGAATACATAACACGACTTCAAAGAAGAAAATTAAAAGAAGATAAGTGATATTTACGGGGTGTAACCAAAATGCAAAACTACTTTTCCACCAAACGCATTCAAAGCGTAGAAAAGCGAACAAAAGAGTGAGGGCGAATATTGCGCTGCAAGTGCTGTTTCAAACTTTATTACTGCATTTCAGGTTTTACGCTAACCCCGGGTACTACAAAGTTCACTGAATAGCTATTTTCCTAAACGCAAGCGGGCACGTTTCCCATGTAATACTGTGTAAAAACTTCATGCACAGATAAAAATTTATGTGGCTGTACCGAGAACCAACCCGGTACTGCAACACTGAAAGGATTTTCGAAGCTAGTTCCAGATAGTTTCCAGATCTTGTTTATGTAGTAATTTTGAGCTTCGAAAGCGTAACATAATTTTTGGATTATAGGCAAGATGTAATATGAAAATCTTTCCATGAAAAATCTAGAAAGTATCCCATTCAAATTGTGGTACATCCATTCCTCCTACACACATTCTCATTATACTGTGGTATAAAGTTAGAAATTGGGTTTAGTTCAATTAGTTGCATACAATCTCACGAGAATAACACTTGGAGTTTATGAAATGAAAATGTTATGTACGTGTACATTCAGTTTTCATTATTTTTACAATACTATTTATTCTTTGTGTGCTCATACCATGCAGTTTTGTTTTTATATACACGTTATTACATTTTATAACTACAAAGTGAGTGCTGAAGCCCTCTTACATGGATTGATTATTTTATAGCTATGTGAAAGCTCCACTGCATTAGGCTGAAGGTCAGCAAACCATAAACATGACACATCGTCAGTTTACAAAGTCGCTGTGTATCTTGTGATAATACGTTTTTATTAAAAATCCTGTATATGCTCCTCTAGTCTGTTTACGCAATGTACTACATTGATGACATTTATCGCGTGAAATTTCCTGAGACTCCTCTCATCCACCAATTTGATTGCGTTCCTTTCTCGGTTCTCGGTACTACAGTTTTGCCGCGTAGAAAGGTAATGGAAGAGGTGATATCCAAACCCAACAAACTCAAATTATGAGATTTTTTCAGAAGAATAAAAACAAGAATTATTAATTTCTGAGCTGATTGTTTGAATAAACATTATTTAATGTCAGATATGATATATTGCATCTAATAGGACATGAGTAAAAGTATATTCAGATTATGTTAATATCCTACTATTTAAGGGATTGTGATTTTTCAAAATTGCCCTAAGTCACTAATATTATTAAGTAGTATAAAATGACATAATTTGGTGTATTTATATAACTATCTCACATCGTTAATAATTACTTTACGAGCGTTTTGTTTACATTATTGTATCTGTGAGTATGAATGCTTCGACGTAGTCGGTAATTCGACGTAGGTCTGCGCTGAATCTCAGCAGCTAGCGGGGGAAGATCACCGCCTCTCGCGATGAAAACATGTACCGCACTTACGGGAATAATGATCTCAGCCGTTGATGTTCCCGGAAACATTAATCAAGAGATCGATGAAGAGGTGAGACTTAGGAGTTGAAAGGAATTTGCAAAGCACTCTGTGACTGCTGCTAAAACAACAACCCTTGCGATCAACGAGGAGAAGGCTCTCCCACGACTTGAGACGCAGGCCCTGCCTTAAGGGTTCTTTCCTACTCGTTAAAAGTACCGTGATTCTGTGACCATGGGCGGTATTTTCTTTACTACTAGCAAACAGACGTAGTGCTACAGCGACGTTTCTCAAAGGTGTGATCGAAAGAGTTAATGATTCTTTTACATGCAATAACTGGGATTATGAAGACAGACAGCTTTATTTGCCTTTTGAAGGAAGGATTAAAAATATATTTTATACGGCCACTAGAAAAACCTGTTATTTTTAGAGGAAGCACAGCATTATGAAAGCTAAATTTTAGCATTAGTCTTAAAAGTTGAGACAGTGAAAAAATGTCCTTATAACTGAGTGCAACACAGAAAGCAAAACACTTTCATCTGACCGCTTTAGCGGCTACCTTAATTAAGATTAGATGATTAGTACTCTTGAATTGAAATAAAATTAAAGATAGTAAGAGACTCCCAAAACATAGTGTTGACACATAATAACAGTGATATCAATTGCGTTGCGGCAGGATGCCTGGCGGCGCCGTGCCGCATAATATTCGACTCTCAAAATAAAATGTCAGGTTATCACACTTATCATAAATACCTGTTACAACTCGTACATTACTATTTCGCCCTTGAAAATCCATAGCTTCTATTGTGTTAAGGTGCCATTTCTCATATAAAAATTTTTAGTCCCAAATGGCGTCTGGATTGCCCACGTAAACTCCACGAAACAAGAAATGAAATTATTTATTTCGTAGCTGAATAGAATAACGAGGAACCCCCAGAGGCTTTTATAAGTTATTTTCCCTGGTTAGAGAGAGAGAGAGAGAGAGAGAGAGAGAGAGAGAGAGAGAGAGAGAGAGAGGGGGAGAGGGAGAACACTCGTTAATTTTTTGCTATCGCAAAACGTATTATCTTTATTTATAAAAAAGGTTTTCAATATCGGGGTAATCATAATAAACTTGGGAGGTTATAGACAACAAATGGTAAATAGGCTGTTGTTTCCTCTGAACCTACGTGATTATTTAAAGGACGAAAAATTGCCAATTACAACACACTTTTTGGCAAGTATAGGAACACTGAATAACGCAAATCAATGTTTTATGCTTTCAATAAAATAAATTAATTGAAAAATCTGAATTTTACATTCAACAGCTCCCATAGGACTGATCCACTGAACACATATTCACAAGTCGAATGAACAAATTTGTATAGGCAAGGTCTATACGTTTAGCTGCACAAGCAACTCATATAATACATAGGGGGAATATTGTTCATTTTTATACTCTGTGATATCTTTATAACACTATTGATGTTCAAGCTACAACATATGGAAACGTTTCTGGTAATGCCGATGTTATAAGGAAAGGTAATTATTTTCTTGGCGTGACTTGATGCAAAATCAATTAAACTTTTTACTTGCCAAGTGTGTTTAACGGTGTTCATCGTACTCCCCTCGGGATATTGCTCATCGAGCAGCTATCCTTATACGCGATTCGGCTCAAGGTATAGGATAGCTATTTTTTAGTTATTTCGAAACAGCGTGTGACCATAAACAGAATTGATTTTCATGTCTGATTGGCGGATCAATCGTTCAGGTATTCCTCTTGTGCGGCCAAAATCTTACACTCTGTGAACGAGTATGTAGTGTGCTCGAGTGTATATGCCCGCGCATGTTTGTAAAACGTTTGCGTTTAGGCTGTTCTTAAACGCCTCACATTTTTATTGCGCACCAGGAAACCACGCAAGAGATTTCATGACACGGCAAGCAAGGCAAATCATCATATTTTTACAACCTGGATAGAGGGAGGTCTGCAATAGACCCAAACCTGTTTTTTATATCTCCTGATACTTCTTTCTTCCTTCAGGTATTGCAGCACACGAAGTATAAACTCCGCACTGCTCTATGTCCGTGACTAGCACGAGGATGTGGCGTCTGGCTTCCATGGTACTTCTGCCGGAATCCCTTAGTGGCAGCGACGCGTACAAATACCCATTTCACGACAGATAAAATCGAGCATCAGGTCGTAAATTTTTACAGGCACTTTGAACGCCTCTCTCGCCAATAGGATACTTTGTAGGTTAAAAAATATATCATCCAATAAATTTGAATACACTGCGCTCTAAAACGTCGCTCTTCGTGGTTTATATCATGAATTTGTGGCCTATGTAATTCACAGACGCTTCGAGTCTGCTAAGGAAACAAAGAGGTTCAGTAAAACAAATCGTAAACATTCAATTACAGCGTGAATAAAAATTTAGAAAGTAGGATATTACTTGTTGGCAATTGTGTGAACACGGATAAAAATATACATATGTGCGATGTTTATAAATAAATATTACGAACTTCTATGGAACTTAGTGGCTCGAATATGATCCCTATTTCTCAGTGAATATGCAAGGGAAAATCTCTTAAAACGAATTTACTTATCGCTCTTGAAACTACAAAATGTCGTAACCCATAAGAACTAAATTTTAGAGGAGAGATAAAATACTGGATTTTTTTAGAGTTTCAAGTTAGGCTTTGAATTTAAGTTTATTTTAGTCGTTTGTTTTTAACTTTATCATTACAATGAATAGGATTTGATGTCTTTAAAATATTTTAAAATTATGTGGCATTAAAATAAAACAAATTATTTATGCAAAATTTTGTTTTTATAAAATTAAGTAGGACAATATTATTTTTGCTAGACGACATTTTGTACGAAGGTGTATTCTTTGACAATGAATCTGCTGATGTTAAAACCTGAATTTCATGAGTTATGTGGATTACAATATTTTGCAGTTCAAGTTATCGCCCATGCTCATGCCGCTAAATTGTATCTCGCTCATTTGATAGGTCACACAGTTCTCTAGTGTTTCACGGATACTTATTCTTATGCATCCGAGGAGATTCCCTGTATCTACCTGAACTAGTTAAAATTTCTGATATACACATACAACCAATCTCTTCGGCTATCCCCTTTTATGTTGCTCGATTACGCTGTTTCTTTCTTCATACACCTTATGACTATCCTAGAAATTAGTGCGTTGATATGTCAGCATCGATACTGTTTAATGTGTCAGGCTGCGTTAATGCTAATAGCATTAAAAATTAAATGACTTTTTGGTAAAAATCGGTGCTTTGAGATTTAGGTTTCAATAAAACAGTTTCAAAGCAGTTATAAAGAACTCACCCTCATTCTCACCAGGTGAGTAAAAACATAAAACGTCGTTTATCTTCGCTCCAAGTCGGGACAGACGTCCTCAATTAGCAAACTCCACGAGGGAGAGTATGCAATGCTCCTGGGGAACATTGCCAGAGACCAGTTTTGGCATCAGCTACTCGACAGTGATGGTGGAACGGAAACAGTTCATAATCAGGCACGTCGCAGAGTTTCACGCAGAGATATGTGTCTACGCGTAGAGTTACATTGTCCGCAACCCCATGTAAACAACGTGCAATGCTGTCTATGTAGACAAAAGTAATATATCTTTTTCGCGGGGCGGGAGGTTAACATCTGTGAACTTGTGGTCGAGGATATGCATAATATTTCTGCGCACAGAGATAAGTTCAAAATGCAGAAAGAGATATCATAATTGCTCAAGAAACTTAAAATCCAAGTCTTTCTTTTATATTTATATATTTAGCTCAAAAATGTTAAATTTTTAATCTTATGTTAAAATCCCTCAGTCAGAGATGCCTATCTAGCACCAATGTTTGATACGTTGTCTGTCAATCAGGGGAAAATATCACATTAACAATTTCCTTACATAAAATTCCCCACCATTTGGTTCGGAGGAAATGATAATATTCAACCCCTCTACATGTCCTAAATGTTTGTAATATTTATTCTGAGACTTCTACCGACGTCTAGCTGGATCTACAACAAAATTTCAATTATAAAATTCTGCAACTATTACTACTCATTATAACCTCTCTTTGATGGTGTGACGCTACGGGTAATACTGGCGAATTATTAAATGTTCTACATACATTATATTACCTACCAAGTCTACATGTAAAAGCTCAGACAGACTTAATGTAGTTTACATGTGCCAAATAAATGCGTGGACGTGAAAATATAGTCTACGACACAGCTCTCGTTTCACGAGGTGACAATAAGGGGACCGAATTGATGCACTGCAATTCCGAACAATACTGAATTCAAAAGAATTTGGTCGATAATTAACGGTGATGTGAAGGAGAGAGGCGAGTTTTTGCACAGAAGTCACCATGAGTCATGGCTTGACGTTGGAAAGACTAAAAGCGTTACGCTACGCCAGGTGATAAGGCATGGTGTTCGTGGTAAGAATGGTAAGAATCTCTAGATTCTTACGAACATCATGTTTCTCCGAGAACAGCTCGAGTGGAATTATGTCAGAAGGGGGAGGCGCAGTTTAAACAAGTGTGGTGTGACGGGCAATGCCATGGGATGTTGACGTCATGTAGGCTGACGAGCGGAATTCGGCGACCGAGGTGACGAAAGCGTTACGTGACGTAAGCGTGCGTTACTATCGGTAACCGTTACCAGTGACATACAGACACAATGTACTGCTAGAATAGGTGCAGTGTACTCGCTGCCTATTTCCTGAGTTTTGAGAACTGCGACTGAGTGAACCTTAGCGACTCAGCGGTCTGTTCACTGTCAGTTAGGCGAGGCAATAAGATACAACGGGCAGGAGGGAGGACGGGGATGGTAGTGCCGAGAATAAGCAAAGAAAAGACTGACAAGAGGAATCGGTGAGAGAAAAGGAAAGACAAGTCAGCGACAAGTGACTGAATATTAGGACAAGGAGACAAATTAGAACGATAACCAGTTAGTCACGATGAGTTGTCAGGTCCCAACAGAGAGTCGTAGCCAGGGAACACGTGAGGATGGAACGTAGGGCGAAGTCGAGTCGTGTTGTGAGGACGGGATGGGATGTGGCTTCGAGTGGAGTCGTGTCGTGGGGACAGGATAGGACGTGACGTGGAGTCGATTTGCGACGTGGGCACGAGACGGCATGTCGTGGGGTCGGGAAATGGAAAGTGCGAGAAGAAATGGTGGCGTGGGTAAGAAACAATGCATGGCGTGTTGTTGGCGGAAACTTGTGGCGTGGGGCGATAGGTGTTGTAGAAGGGGACGTGGAGTGGGGCGGGGCGGGAGGTGGTGAGAGATGTGGTGTGGAGACGTAGTATGTTGACGTAGCGTGAGCATACGTCATGAGGACATGTCGTTTAAAATGATTTAACTTTCCCCCACAATAAGGCAATGTATTTTCTAGAAGAAATTTGGCATACAAAATATTCTAGGATCTGTTCTTACTTAGCAATATTTTCCTCTCATAGCTTGGGTTTGTGTAATTTCCGGGCGTTGGTGCTCGTTGCGGTTAGTTGAATATCGTCCTCTATTGCAACATCAGATAAGAATCACACACATTATTTTACGGTTTTGACTATTATATTTTTCCTGTTAACATGTAAAGATTGCGTTTAAAAAGTTGTTTTAAAACATTAAATACTGCATGTATGTGGCATATCTATATGATAAGCATGTCGACATTAATTAATATTCTGTTCTTGATTCAGGAAATAGAGGTCGATCATTTTAGATCGATGGCCTCTGACAATGCGTCACACCCGGGCGCCGTACTCTCAGTGTAGGGAGATGTAAGCGCATTTGAATGATAATACGATTCGTCATATACACATTCCTGATTAACATATTATTGTGGAGATTGCATTCTCCACAAATTTCATAAAACTATCATTCGCAGCAGTTCATAGAACGCGAGATGATGGTGATAATAAGAAGAGTCACACTCAATTACTGTCTAGGCCAGATTACAGAAATTGTTTGCCATTTCTTTCCACAGAATGGATGATGATAGGAGTGTTCACAAAGGATAAAATAAGAGAATTGATTGAGTACGGTTTGCATAATCTGCAGTTATGTTGCTAGAAGTGGCTAAGCAGTAGTTTTCTCATTTTCTCAAAATCTCATTTTCTGGAAGAACTGCACACCATACAACACATTGCTATGTCTAACGGTTACAGCACAGAACTCATTAACAACATACTACGCCGCAAAATAGTCAAACAAAAACAAAAAATGTACACTACACTTTCTCCTATAACAAAAACACCGGACAAGTACACTAGATTACCTTATTTTGGACCCCTTTCAGAAAAAGTCGCACACAATATTCACAAAGCAGGTATAAAAGTTTCATTCAAATCACAGAATTCCCTCAAAAAATGCTGTCCCCCAAAAAACACACAGATCTTCTAGAAAAAAGCGGCGTCTATTCTCTAAATTGCCACGACTGCGAAGCCAAATATATTGGTCAAACAGGCAGAACTTTTAATACCAGAATCAAGGAACACATACATGCTTGGAAACACAACATCTGTAAATCTCACTTTGCCAATAATTTACTCCTGACAGGCCATACATTCAATCCACACACAGACATTCGTATACTGGAAATAGAAAACCACTACCACACCAGACTAACTTTAGAAAACCTACATATTAATTTAAATAATAACTTATTAAATGAAAACATAAACAATAGTCCTTCTCCTTTACCAAAATTACTATTAGACACCACTCCCACACCGCACCCCGCCGGGGCGGCACAGTGACAGCGCACCGCACCCACGCCATTGCCCTCCTCCACCCCACGGCCGGGTACTGAAGCCCCTCGGCTCGCCCGACCCCGCGTAGTCGTTTTGTGGCTTCCATCTAGCAGGTAAGGAACAGCTCAATTTACATTTCTATGTTTTTCTGTATAAAAATAATTTTTACGTGTCCTATTTCTATTTTCATTCGGTTTCTTTAGTATTAATGGCTTAACACCCTCCCCCATTTTTTTTCTCCCCTTGTCAAATATACTTTTCAAAAAATTTGTAAATTATTTGTAACCTTTATCATAATCTTGTTGTTAATTTACGTTTTAATGGTTTGTTTTTTGTTTTTTCTTCTTGTATCAGACAACTGATGATGATGATGGCTAAGCCATCGAAAGCTGCTATAGCATTAAATAAGATTATTGGCAATGACAACGTCTTTAATTATTTTATGAAAAATGCCAAAGATATCACACCACAACACCTATACACACCACAACACCTATAAGCAGTAGTTGTCAAAGGGTTTCCTTCTTATAGTGGAAACACCCACAAAATGAGTGCATAATCTCTACAGTAAAAGAATCCATGCTTGCACGGGACTCGAACCTTCAGCATATTTCTTCACGCTAAACCCCTGCGTCATCAAGAGCTGAAGAAGCAAAAGACTTTTAACAAATAATTTTGTTATTATTGACGATTAAAATACAAAATATCACAAGAAATATTTTTTGAATCACCCTAATGTTCTTGAAAAGTTGAAGCAACGTTCTGTATAAAATGTTTGATAATTAAAATCTTCGCAAATTGGGTTATTCTAGCTGCCTAATTTAATTAGACTTGATATAAGTCTGTATACTTTCACTGTATTTTGCCACAAATGAGGACACAACACTACTCTGTACTCCCGAACTCCAGAACTCTGCACTTTTCTGCATGCGACAACTTAAATTACATTTATACTAGAATTTCTAGCTTTTTCACACTCATGTAAATTTCTAGGTTAAATACTTTTTAAATTAAATAGAAGACTTTTAACTCTCTACATAAAAACTGTATTAATCTAATTGTTTTGTAAATATATAGTATTATGTAAAAAATCTACCGTGTTATGTAAAAAAATGCCCACTATTATTTTCCATTCGAGCAGTTTCCCTGTGATTATTAATGCACATTGTAATTTTTTATAAAAGTTTTTATGTATCTTTTCGACTTTCTGTGTGTTATTTATTACTGAATGATTAAGTCATCGATTAGAATCGAGGTCGTATTTTGTAAGAAGAAAAAATATAATTTAATAACGAATACACTTGTTTTGCATTTACCGAAATACCTTAAAATATGCCTACCACTTTCTCCACCATATTATGAACGTAATTCAATTTCCATGAGTAGGTCGATGCTGCTTCATTGTTCATTCTCACTATCATCAACGTAATCCACATTTCAATTACAATTACATACAAAAGAGCGCCGAGAAGGGAGAAAAGTGTAATAAAAAAACGAATAATTCACGCGAATACAATTCAGCAGCATACCAAAAAATATTGTATTACTTAATCACATGCTTTTCATACGTCAGTCTGGTATGTTCACATTGTGACTCAGTTAATACAATTATGTAATCTCTTAAATGATAATGTAATCTCATATACTATTTTAACACATTGTTTTAACACAAGGGCATCGTACATGACTCTTAGAATGAATGACACTTAATAATGTGATTGTTCCAGTAGTTTTACCTTTTCAAAAGTTCGTATCATTGTGAACAAAATTATTAAAGAGATATCATTATATCTTATTATCTAATATGTTCAAATCAATAATATTTATTTATTGTTAACTGCAACCATTTACGGCTAGATCTCTTACTGAAATTAATTGCAATATATATTTTATCAGTAAAAGAAAAGCAATCTCTCAAGTTTTACTATATTGGAAACATGCAAACTATATTGGTACAAGTTGGAAACCTGAATTTAAATATATAGAATATCAAGACGATTCCAGTTACTGATATACAGCAAAATGAAACGATCGCAATGCGATCAAAAATGTAGATATTGTCAACACAATGAAACAGAGTGGGCAGGGGCACTGTAGTAGTATTGCAATTACGAATGATGTTTTGATTATTTCGTGACACTTTAATGTATTTGCATATTCATGCCAAATATGTATTTTGTTTCGAAAACGGTGACCGAATTTTAGTGGAGGAATGATCAGTAAAATTCATTCCATGCATATACTATTACAGATTTGAATGTTAAACATTATTCATTTGTTCGATTTATTGATACTGTACTATGCATATAGCATAAAGCAGAGGGACGAATATCACACTTAACAGTGTCACTAAAGGTTTTTATCAATCCGTCAAAAACCATCGAAACTACATGAAACAAAAGATTTATTTTTGCTCCTACTGACCAAGCGCCGTTAACCTGACTCAGTATCTTATTTATAGTCGTTACAAATTTTCCATGCCCTTTTTCACGCTATTTTTGCCCCAAGACGTTATTAACTTTCATAACATGAGGTAGTTATCCAAATTGTTTCTCGCCCTATGCCGAATCCCGGACTAGAAACACATCTGGCTAGGCAAAGAAAGGACAATTCAGTTTGGTATAATAGTTCAGTGCAGTGGATATGCTGTAGTACTATCCTACGTGACACTGAAAAATTTAAACCCTGGAAATGATAATATAGCTGTGCAGGAAAATGTTAATTTAAAAAATATTTATTGTTTAATTGACGTTATTACATTACCCTTTTACGTATTAATATTCTCTCTTATTCTGGGTAAAATATTGTATTTTGCTAATAACGATCTTAAATGACTATTGGGGAAGTAATCTCTATAAACGATCAGCTTTTTCTTCTTTTGCACAAAATAATTATAAAATGAAATAAAAAATTAATACTTTAAATATAATTAATATAATTATTATAATTAAGTAATTTGATGGAATAATGTGACAAATACTAAAATCATATAATTTAAAAATGTTAAACTTTGCGGGTTCATATAATGCGATAAAACACGCGTTCATCCCTATTCCATTCGGTGTTGCCAGATTCCCCACAATTACGCTTTTGCTTCGCGTATTTGAGGTTCCATCTTCAACCCGCATTGGGGCATGAGGATTGTTGAAAATTCTCATTTTTCATTTACCAGTAGAATGTGTTTAGTTCTCGTCTAACGGAATGCATTTTCTAATTTGATTTGATATTTTTCTAGAATAATTTTGTATTAGCAAATTATATATTTTGTATATTTTGTACATTTTGATTTGTTATTATATAACAATAAATCAAAATGTATATGTTTGTTTTAGAACTAAAATATGAAATTATATTTTTGTAATAATAAATTAAAGATGGAATCAAAAATTCAGGGCCTAAGTTTGTTAAAGAGTAAATAAATAGATGAAGTAAAAAATAAATATATAAATAAATGTAAATCAATAAAACTAAATTTAAGAATAAGAAGAGTATCGAAAAGCTAAATATTTAGTCTATTTCCCTTTTTAGTCAGTACCACGACTTTCTACAACGGAGGTATAATTATTAATACCGGAAGTGGAAATACAAATTGTAATGTTTAGTGTAATTAATATAGTTTCATGAAGCTTAGTGTTCAAACCGCTTATATTCCATTTCTGGACACCGAGGTTGAAATATAGGTCGATCCCTATACAAATTTTGTTAGGCAAGTTCTGTAGCTCGCGGTACGTTTTCTCGGGATTCTTTTTTTCCCCTGCCTCCATTCTCACCATTACTTCATCAGTCAAATCTTGTCATCTCCTTTCTTATTCTCTAAAACCATCCGTTTCAGTTGCGACAGAAACTTTTTAGATACTGGCGATGGTAACGAGGAGATGCGAACCAAAATCGATTATAAGGCTGGACGACATTTGGTGTAGTGGTTCACCGTGCAAGTCTGAACTCTGGAGTTGAAGTCCCGGGCGACTCCTACAGAATTTGCGGTAAACAAAGCGGGTTTGCGACCGGTTTCTCGAACTTCTCCGTAACGCTTTTTCTCTTATTCCGCTATTGCTCCATCTTTATTCAAATCATATCACTCCCATCCATTAAATACATTTATCTCCGGTATGACTGCACAGGAACTGTGTAAAAACGTAAAAATGTAAAACATTTAAAAATGTATCCTCCCTCTTTCGTATGGACGACGCTAGCTAGGTTGAATTCAGCTGCTGTCAAGAGGAGAATTCTAGCAGTCGGTTACTCTGGTCGATGGTTTTCCGAATTACCCTAGTAGTACCCTAACAACCGGGCCACGGCGATCTGTCCTTCCTCCTCCATGTCCTATATTCACCCCTTACTTACTAACACATTTACATGCATTGCACTATCGCACATGTCGTGAGATCAGTCGGTAGTTAAGAGCTTGTCCCGGCTGGGACAGAGCTCTGGTGATGGTTTGGGTTACCTGGCTGGGGAAAAATCGGCAAGCCGACGGATACGTCGGTGACGGATCTCGCCATCTAGCAGGGAAAGATCACAGCCACCTCCCACGGTAAACAAACACGCTCTACTCTTACCGGGTCAATGACCATAGCAGTTGACGTGCTCAGAAACACGAATCACAGCTACTTCCCGCCGTAAAAAAAGCACGCTCTACTCTTACGGGGTCAATGACCATAGCGGTTGGCATGCCCAGAAACACGACTCACAACTACTTCCCGCGGTAAAAAAAACACGCTTTACACTTACAGGGTCAATGACCATAGAAGTTGACGTGCCCAGAAAGACGAATCACAGTTACTTCCCGCGGTAAAAAATACGCTCTACAATTACGGGGTTAATGACCATAGTAGTTGACGTACGCAGATACAGGACTCACGGCTACTTCCCGCGGTAAAAAACACACTACAGTTATGGGGCCAATGACCATAGCAGTTGACGTGGCCAGAAACACGAATCACAGCTACTTTCCGCGATAAAAAAACACTCTACACTTACGGGGCCAATGACCATAGCAGCTGACGTGCCGAGAAACACGATACAATAATCGACCAATCTTTCGTGCGGCGAGGAGCGGGGCGAGTCGGTTGCCGGGCGGGGGCTGAGCGCGGGGTCCGCCGATCGAAGCCGGGCCGGGGCGGCCCTCTGCGGCACGCATCGCGAATGCAGCCTCCTGACGCGGACACGCCGCCGGCCATGTCCCATTACGCAGGCGGGCCTCCCGCATTAGACGACGCATTAAGCAAAGTGAATGCTCGCGGCGGGAGGGACGTACACACTGCGTTATGCACAGCGCACGATGCATTTTTAAAGCTTCATTAGTCACGTCGATGTAGTGCGGACGGCAATTACTAGATGCACTTCAGATAGAAAAGAACGATCCACGAAAGAGTAAATTCCGTAAATAAAGTGAACCTGTAAAGTCCATGATAACAATAACGAGAAGATCTAACGGGGCAATCTATGTAGTGAGGAAACCAAGAAGCTAATGTTTTATTTATTTTTTCACTACCAGGTGTGCATCCTATGGACGATGAGATGATGGTGATGGATGAAAGGATGGCACACACATATAGACATACATAAACACACCCATCTACGAGGCGGGACTCAAGCCCGCGGTCTTCTGGTTCGGCTACGGCATACTCCCCTGACGATCTCGGCCATCTTCACCGGCTGATGTTTTATTTAATTTATGTATTATAATATTTTGCAAACCTAAACAATCTACCTCTTTAGGCAATGAGATATAATTTCTTCAATTTTGCCACATATTTATAGATATACTTTGGTATATTGATGCAAAAATGTAAAGAAACAGTTTGGTGATTTAAAAAAACCTTTTGAGAAGAATTTTTTAATTTTTGTAGATTTATTTCCAATTTTCAGGGTTTGAATTGCGTCGATATTGATTGGGTGTATCGACTTTGAAAAATATCCTGTAAACTTTTTGCTTCTAGTGTTGAATACAAACAAACGAAAGGTGGTTTTAAAAAAAGCAATATTATTTCCGTATCAGGACCTGCCAAAACTTGCATTTCGAAACTTGCCATCAAAATTTCGACAACCTATATTTGCAGTATTACAGTACTTTCAATATACTTCATATACGAGAAAATAGAAATAGTTTGTGGCTCAAATGTTTGATCGATGTAACGCATGTAATTCCATAGAAAAGCACATACAAAAGCTGTGCCGTATTACGGCACGGCACGTGCATTAGATGGGGCACTAAGCAACGTAAATGTTCTGCGCCAAACTGCACGAGGAATATGGGGCTACATTAACCCAATTTTATGGAGGAAACGTTATATAGTTTTAAACCTTAATTATGCCTGGAGGCGGCCCAGTGACAACACCCGCTGATGCTCCAGCGCCTAAATTACAAGTCCCGACTGGTGTATTTTCGACGCTGGTAATATAGTTAGATTTAATTCAGTTCGTACCTGACTGGAAGAAAGCTTTAGCGCCCGGCCGTGATTGGTGGATAGGGTTTTCATGTGGTTTCTGTGATCAGTACCAGGAAGGAGCAGTACTATGACAAACGAACCATAGACTGCATATTTTATTTTTCTTCCTTCTCTCCTCCTCTCCCATATTCTCTTTCACCTACGTGCCTTACACTACTATGCATATTGCGACACCAGTCGAAAACTTAGAAACTTATCCCAGATCATTTCTTGAATTAATCTAGAGAACTCTAAACTAAACACAAAACTCTTTTTTTCAATCGGGCGATAAGACAAAATGTACTTGGAAGTTTGTATTGTATTTTTATTGCTTAAAGCATTTTCTTTATGAATCACTGTTTTGCATGAAAAGTATATTAATTGCTAATCATCGAGTGTATTAGAACTACATACAACATTGTCCCAAAATTTATATACTTGCTCTATTTAATATTTTTCGAATGAATATTAGTAACAATCATTACACATATATTAATGGAGCACGTAATATTAACTGTATTAACACGGTTTACGGGTTCATATTCTCACTTGATGAATTAAACTTCTCTTAATTATACTGCTGATAGGAACAAATGTGAAACGATGGACGTAATATCGCTCACTGCCCAGCAATCTTGTATGTTTAGATATTCAGAAGAAAACAGTATTAATGCTTATACTTTAGCGTTTCAGGAAAGACAGTTCTATATAAAAGTATACATTATCGGCTAGAAGAATGTAGGAGAATAATTTAAATATTTTCTACCAATTCAAAAAATATCAAATATAACTTTAAAGAAGTGAAAGACTGTAATGTATGACGAAATGCTAACATTGCTTCGTGATGTAACATAAAATTCAACTTCTTTTAGAATATGTTTTTGTTTAAAGCAATTATTTTAGTGGGTGACGTGCTGTGAGGCTCTAATTATGTACAGTATGATGCCTATTTTTCCAATTTAATCACGGCATTTTTCAGGACATGGAATTAATTGCAGCAATTTTCGTCAAAAAAATAATATAATAATTCACGTTTTTAAATTGGTGGCAACCTACTATCGTGATGCGGCTTGATAGAAAATGAGCTGTAGATTATGCATAAAACTGATATTTCTGATATATCCATACACAGTTTCCTCTTGTTTGATCAATTCAACATGTTTACCGTACTGTGAATCTTAAGTGCAAAGTCACTACTTTTCGGCAACCTTTTGCATTACATAAATGCATTAAGCAAAGTGCATGTTCTTCGCCCCGAAGAGAGTACGTAACTTGTGCAGGTATATGCACTACAAAATGCAATGTGTGTGTGTGTGTGTGTGTGAGTATGAGTGTAAAGTCTGTGTGTGAGCGCGGGTGTGTGGGCGTGTGTATCTGGGGGCGTGTGAGCATGTGTAAGTCTGTGTGTGGGCGTGTGTACTTGTGAGCGTGCGACTGTGTGTATGCGTGGGCGTGTGACTGTGTGTACGCGTGGGCGTGTGTGTTCGTGTGGGCGTGTGTGTGATAAGCATCGAACTCAAATCGGAGGGAAGGTGCGAAAGAGAGCTTAGCCCTTCGTTCTTCCTTTTCTTGGGTCCGTGATGCCATTCTCCTTTGCCGTGCACTGTCTGAAGTATGGGAGCAAAATCATGAACAAGAAGCGTACTTGTGGCAACAGTAATGACCTCATTTCAATTATGTAATCAATTTAATCTAACTTAGCTAGTGCTAATGTTGGTGTAATTGCTAGTGTGAGGTATGTAGTATATCACGTGAAGTAAATGATTTTGTGAATGGTACGTTGTATTGGTTTCGTTTTAATCAGCGTTTTAAAAATCATGAAATATTTTGATAGTTCATATTCATTTATTAAATTTCCCAATATTTTGAAAATATAAATTCGTGTAATTTTGTCCAATATATCCCATCAATATTGGTTTCCAATGTAGTCATGCGGCTCACCACGTCCTCGCTTGTATCACAAAATGAAAAGCAAATACGAGACTTACAAATTCATTTTACGATTGCGGTCTAAGTGGTAGAAAAGTGCAATTTTTTTAAAGATTTTGTGGTGCTTTATTATATTCCTCACGGGAAAATATCGTAGTTCACAATAAACTAAATTAATAACTTAAATTTTTTTTTTTTAAATAGTTCCCAACCACCAATACTGAAATAGCATAGTTTAGTATGGTTCATAGGAATACAAAATACAAGTCCTTTAAAAAATATTTCAATAACTTTAATATGTGAATATCAAATATTTAACTGACTGTCTCTTCCTTAGAGTCTTACGCTGGCAAAAAACCAGTTGTGCTGTAAGCAGTGAATGAATTGTGTTGTGGTTGAATGGTAAAATAAGCACTAAAGGAATTCAGCGTGTACGCATGGAATAAGAATAGGCTGAAAACTACAGCCCAAGAGGTGCGTTTATTAGTCAAAATTAAAACTATTACATTGTTTGTTTTCTCGGGTATTTAGACAAAATTTAAGCACTTCTAACAATGTCAAAAGCTGTGTTGTTTTCATTCAATTACCACAAGCATTAAAATGAATATCACGGGCTCAGTAGAACAAGGAGCTAGAACTAGACATAGTTCCGAGATAATGAGTGATTTACCTGAACTCATATACCTCAATACATTTTTAAACTTTTCAACACAGAACATTTGCATGAAAGTCCATACTCGATTTCAATAACATATACTAAAATAGCAATATTTGAAGTTTTTTTTAATGCTAATATCTCAATTTCACCAAAAAAGTGGAATAACTGTTTGTTCTTCCGAACACTTCAACAATTAATCGTTAACTCTTGGTAGTTGCCAGTTTTTATTCTTTAACAAGAAATATTAAGTATTACCGTGACCAGCCCCAAAAACGTGGCTTACTGTCAAGTATTTGCCACCTTGGGGAACATATTCACATATACCGATTATTCTAGACCAGGCATTCAGAGAAGATGCGCAGTAAATTACTTTACAGGTGCAGAAAGATAAATAGTGCAGATTATTGAGGCAACGTGTTAATTCAGTTTCGAGTCAGAATTACTAGAACACAAGATAGCTTATAGGAAAGCCTTGGTTATTTATGTAAACAGTTGGTTCCGCTAGTACGCTTGGAATACAGCCAGGCTTAGTTTCATACACCCTTTGAGATTAGCCCAAGATGGAGAGTCGGTCTTGTAACCGAACCACATTCAGTTTTAGTGAAATACTAATTCCTCGAACTGGGATATGGTCAAATCCAAAAAAAGTATATTTATTTCCGAAATTATTGGCTTGATAATCCCGTACAATTATGTAGGCAATTTCGCGATTTGTAAAATCATAAACATAAATATATTCGCTGTGCTAATTTCGAAAGCGCTCAGATATTTAATAGATGTATACCATGCCAATAAAAATTGATGGAGAACTACGCAGCTACTGGCCATGTGATAGGTGTCTATGATTTTGTTTCATATTCAAAATGTCAATAAAATAACCAAAACAATGAAACAGTTCCAATTTTAACGTTTCAAAAAATTTAAATGTGTTGTTCCATCTATTCCCATACGCAGTACACTTATTCCAATGCTCATTGAGATTCTGATTACAAAATAGCTGACGCCAGGGCTCCAAGAACAAGACCATATCATATTTAAGTTTTCCTAATAACATATTGTGATATGGAAAAATAACTTCGAGTGTGGAGTGCTGTATGCGAGTAGTTTATTAGTTGTTCTCGCTACCTTTTGGAATATCATTTTGTGTGTGTTTTGTTCTACTTAATTTTTTCCTGCTACAGACCACTACTTTTCCCTAATAGAGAATATTATAAACAATACTTATTTGACTTTTTATTGAAAAAGACATTCAAATTATTTTAAAATGTTTACAAAAAAGGACAGTTTTTCTCCAGTTCAATGTGGTTCAATGTGAATTCTCTTTTGGGATTAACAGAGGTTTGTCGAGAAAATAGCTTTTTCTGACTCACATTTTCAGTCCGTACTAATTATATTTTAAGATTATACTTTGCCTTACCATTGTCACCCTTCTTTCGGTATTGTTATTGAACATCATGAGTATTTTCTCTTCCTATTTACGTATCCAACATTTATACACTTCTCTAATGCTTTACATATACATCTCAATTAATTTGTATTTATTTCTAATTGTGACCTTGTACATTGCCTGAACATAATTATTCTTCAACGCCAACCTACGCGGGAAGTCGCGGTTTCATTTTCCATTCAACCCCTGGATCACAACAAGAAACAGACGCTTCATTTGATTGAAAGCAAACTGCGTTTTAATGCACATTTAGATTACAATTATGTAGTTCTAGCGTACCCGTGCGAGAACTCTCGCATGTTAAATTCCACCCTCTTCCCGTTATCTCCTTTATAAAATAAGAGAGGAAGTTTTCAAAGAAACGTGTTTAATTGTAAAAAAATTGGAAACATGACTTCCAATGTACTTATAGAATTTAAAATAAAAATAACATTGAAATTGCCACTTGAAGCAAAATTTGAATAAAGGTTTATTCAGTGTTACAATTCACAACACGTCCTTAAAAACAGCATTTGATGTAATTATACAATCTTCCTTGACCGTTAGCTTTTCGCTTTCCTTGACAATCAGAAAAATATTGCAAAAGATTTTTACTCTCAATAAGGCTACTTAAAGCTCACTTTGTCCAAGCAAAAATACAGGATCGGGCAAGCATAACCCAACTCTTTGGAATATTATTTAACGTAATTATCGACCTGAGAAGTACACCCATGCAATTTAATTGCCTAGAATATCAGTAATTAGTTTAATTACACATAATTGCAGATTCTGTTGGTTACCGATTCTGCAAATTCAGTAAATACTGTAGGTTATATCACAAACGTTTCACAGAAATAAGAATATCATTTTTTACATTAAATAAATGGTTGCACTATACACATAAAAAGCATTCGTCATTGATATCAAGATACTATTAATACTCCTAATTGTTGCTGCGAGAGTATTTAGGTTTATTTACATAATCTTGAATTAAATATTATGCAATTGTTCCTCATCAGTCGGCGCAAACCACAACGTACACAGAAAGAATACATGTAAGTTGGAGAAATGTAAGATTTCTGAGAGTGACGTCACAAACAAAGATCGACTCCATCGCCGAGTAATATAGTTGGTATTGAATAATACCAAGGCATCGGACCAGCCAAAATGTAATAGAATGTCTAATAGTCACTCGTACTCTTGATCACGGCGCGGAAACGATTCTTTGAGATTTTGGACTCAAAATTACTGGTTTTAAGGCTGTAGAACACTTTGTTTAGGAGTTATTTCACTAAATAGATTTCGACAGCATGGCCGAATTGTGCGGGTTGCATTGGACGTGAATATTTAAATGTTTTTTCAACAAATCCTACATAATTTTAGAGTCAAAGTTCAGTTCGTCGCGCCTCCATGAAATTTTCTTTCGTTAGAGACCTTATTTATAAAGATTGGTTGCGTGTGAGTATCGTAAAAGGTATGTATACTACTGAAATAATTTAGGAGACGATACTTTTAATTCCATAAATATTAAACTTTGAAAATCAAAACGCAGTGAAATGAAAACATGCATTCAAACCTACAAGATCACTGAATAATTGAAGTGACAAAAGAAATTCGATTTGTATATAATATGTTGCCTAAAAAACTGGGTTTTAAACCAAATGGTTTCTTAAACCAAATCGTGAAAATATATTTAAGTTCTCGATATTTGACAACCCTTGATCATTCATGCCATTGAGTATACAGTAACGTCACCAAGTAATGCGTCTACATAACAAAACTTCCTTTTCTAAACCGAGCCTACTCATTAAGTTCCACCGACACCTAACATCATGCAAACGTTCTTCTGTTCATTTGCAGAAAATCATTACATTTAATGGCCAACCTGCGACAGAAGTAGCGTTTTCATTGTCCATTCAGCACTTGGATCACGGCAAGAAACAGTTGATTCCGAGAGAAGTGCCTTTTAATGCAGTGATTCCCATTGCGGGACACCCTCGCCCCTTAACAACTACTTCCCTCAAACGACGGTTTCATTTTGGTCGTATAAAGGCGACGTGCTACAATTGCCCTGTGAGAGCCTCCCCTCTCCCCCCCCCCCGGGAAGGAGCCAAGGAAGTGGGCTGAGACGGGAGAGGCATGGCTGGAAGGACAAAGAGGTGAAAAGGGTTACTGAGTGTGAAGTGCCGCACAGTGCTACGTTTGAAAACCTTGGCGGACAAAACGTGGTGACTTTAAATAGCTAGATTTAGTTCTACGGTGATTCACCAAACGGGACTATACTGCAAGGCATTCTTGGGTATCCGGGATGAGACGTGTCTCGGTCAATTGTACTGACTTTTCGGCCACCTTACTGTGGCCTTCTTCAGAGCTATACTGATGGAAATATTGAGAAATTTGGGAAGGACGTTACAGTCACGGTAACTTAAAAAGAAGGCGAGTTGACAGAGCCTTTTAGCGCGAACAATTAGTATAGCTCTAAAGAAGGCCACAGCAAGATGGCCGAAACGTGAGTACAATTGACCGAGAAGCGGCTCATCCCGGATAGCCAAGAACGATATATAGAGATATACTGCTCTGAAGAAGGCTACAGCAAAATGGCCGAAACGTCAGTACAATTGACCGAGACGCGGCTCATCCCGGATAGCCAATAATAATATATAGAGATATACTGCTCTGAAGAAGGCCACAGCAAGATGGCCGAAACGTGAGTACAATTGACCGAGAAGTGGCTCATCCCGGATAGCCAAGAATGCATTGACTCCGGCCGCGGAAGCCTACGAACCCGTTTGCTGCAAGGGATATAAAAATTCCCGTTTCAGCATTGATGTTGATTTCTCTGCTTTCAGAGTATTAGGGCTGTGTAGGAGCAGGCGTGTTAGCAAAATGTGAACTATTATGTTACAACAGCAGTGACTTTTATATGATATTTAATACCAAATTTAGATCCCTTAGCATTCCACAACTACCACAAATGAGCATGTGGCTTTACATGCCTTCAAACGACTCGCGTAGAAATTGTTGTAAAAAACCCGCAACCTCGAAAGAATCGACAGTTTTTAAATGAAATGCCGAAAACTAAAGAGTATGCACAAGCACCTCTCGCTATTTCAACGTTAAAATAAATTGTAATTTTATGGATTTATTTAAGTTGTCAAGCAATTCTACGGTTTACATTGTATTAGCTAAAACGAATTGAAGATTCTAAGATATACTTTTATGTAAACAATTTAAGGAAGGCAACCTTACATATTTTTACATTGTGTACAAAATATTCTGTTATTTTCTGTTTTTGTATTATACACACGTATTATCGGGTACATAATGTTTCAACCGTATTGGAATATTTTGGTAGTAATTTGTCAATAGAAGCGTGTATAATCACGAATAAACGAACGAATAAATCAAATGAGCATTTAACGAAGTACAATTAACAAACGGAGTCCGACATCGTAATAACGCGATTATATAAACATACCCTGTCACTGGCAAATTATAATTTATTTTTCCTTTTAACTTTTAGTACAAATATTGTTCCTACTTTAAAAGTACGACTGACCTGTTATACTTCGGTAACGCACATTTTCCCGCATTTGTAACTTTGACAATTTTGAAAGTTCAAAAATGTAACAAAAATTAGATTTATTTCATTATTTTAAGCGTCGTTTGCTCTTTACGAGAAAAAAATTAAAGAAGAAATTTTGTGTAAATTTTTGAGAAAATATTATAAATATATTTTGCTTTAGATATGTGTATTTTAATATCATGCAATAAATATCATATTATCAATATCAAACCATTACATACCGCAAAAACTCGTTTTTTAAAAAAAAACTGCTCATAAATTTATTTAAAAATCAAAATTTTCAAAATTCGTTAAGAAAGAATCCCTTTCTTCAATATTGTAGCTGCGGAAAGACGCCAAAACGTTTTGTACGTTTTGCAATTTTCAAACATTTAGAGTTTAACGAAACTGAGAACGATTTTTTAAATGGTTTTAATTTTATCCCAGCGAATAACCTGATAACTTCTTCAAAATAAATTTTACCGGAGACGGAAAAATCGTGTCAAGTTTGTCTAATTTTTTATTGTGAACATGGAGATAACCAACTCGATTTAACTTAAGGGTTATGATTTGATGGCATTTACGTTATGATTGAAAAAAGTTAAAAACTTATAACTCAGCAATGTAAAATAATTAATCTTTCCTTATTAATCACAAATAGAAAGTAAAATTAGAACTGCCCATGCTTATGCTTATTCCTTTTTCAACAAGAGGTTCACCTATCAGATGTAGGAATATGTAGTGGATTATCTTTGTCTACATTAGCACAAAGACAAAGAAATGCCTACCGCATGTTTGAAATATATCCCAGGGGAGATTCTAAGCTAATTTCCTTTACCTTAAAAGTAGTGAACTTCGGAGGGAAGAGTCAAGTATGCAGCGCGGCAAACTGCGGTTTTGAGCGACGTGTAATGCTTGGGTAATGTCAACATCCAATTCATATCCTTTCTTTCCATACCAACATTAACCTCTTACTACCATGCTACCATTGTTCATACCGTCAACCACGAACGCAAACCACTGTTTTGATTAGCAAACTGAACAAGGGCCTGTGTCGTAAATCTCTTTTTCCGCCTGAGTCCTTATTGCAAGTATGACAAAAATAATTTTTAATTAAAGTTATAAGAACGCTACAACCACTGAGGTCATTCACGGCCGTGAGAGATGATTCATTGTTTAAACGATAGTAAAGAAGCTCCTAGATAAAGAGTAATGGAGCACTGCTCAAAGGAGAGAAGAACGGTACATCGACAAAATAAGTCGACCGTTTGACTTGTTTACCTCTACACTCACAGGCTCGAACTCGCCTCCCAGCGGTGGAAGGCAAATGCGGTAGCCATAGCAACTCGAACTCACAACGCCTATCATTATTCTCACAAAAGACGCAGTCACTGTTCGGAGTATCAAATGAAGCAAATGCAAGTTATTCTCTGTTCAAACTTCCCAAAGATTGGTAGCTGCGGTTGAAAGAACGCTGTGTTGCCATATACTCCAGCGAATACCCCAGACCCGACACGCTCTTGGTGTCCCAGTTATGACAAACGAGTTGATCGTTTTGATGTTGATTATCCATCGAGTTTGAATCAACTTAATTTGAAGAATTTTGAAAATATTTCGATGAATTCTGGTATGTAAATGTTCAAAACTTAATGGTGTTATTTTATTTGTAATTTACATAAAACAAAAATTATTCATATCATCAATATTAGCAAGACAAGCGGCAAAAATAGAAACCAACAAAACGCAATGGCAGCTAACACACCACGGTGATTCTAAAAACCACAACCGGAGAGGTGCGAGGGGTAACTTCCAAATAGCAGAGTCACGCACCAATACAATTTCTATGCGTTTCTACAAACCTATTGTGTCGTCGACAGAAATGAAAGCTTTCGATTGGGGTCATTGAATTATTTGCCAGCAATTCCTGTCGCGTCAACTGCTAAAGTGATTAGTTCCGCAGGAAGAGGATAGAAAGATCGCGCACGGCCCACACCCCGTTTGTTACGGTACAGCTCCGGTATTCACCTGGTATTGATCGGAGAAACCATGGAAAACTACCCCTGAGAGCAGGCCTCCGCTAGTATTCTCGTCCAAACAGCTGCGTCATTCGACCTAGCTATGTAGGTAGTGGCTTCTGAGCTGTCGATGGGTCGAAGGTTTCGTTGGCCACCGCAGGCAGCGCTGTGGCCCAGTCCTCGGCCGCCGTGCAGCCCTCACAGGCCGTTCGGCGCCGCGGGCCACCGCCGGCGCCGCAGCTTAAGCAGAGCGTAATGAGCGGCGCCGGGGGAGGGGCAGGGCGGGAAGGGCCCTCAAGGGCTGGCGGCGGCATCGCGACATTGTCCTCGCCCCTCCGCGCCCGCCCTCGGCCACTCGCGCACGCCTCCAGCGCTCCGACTTCGCCTCCGCCTCCGCCACCTCGCGACGGTGGTTGAGCCTTACTCCGTCTCCACGCTGCCCAGCCCTGCACCCCCCCTCCAGCCCTCTCGTCGGTACTCTTCCTCAACACTCTCAACCTCATTTTGTCTCTCCCTCCTGGTCTTTCCCCTGCCACTTCTTCCCCACGCCTCGTCCTCCTTGCCAATCACCATTCCTCACTTCGGTCCCTATCCGGCCTACTTCTCCTCGACCTTTCCCTTACCACTCTCCTCCCTCTGCTTCCTGTCCCTCCCCGCTCCTCGCTTCTCCTTGCCGATCTCCCCGCCCCTCTCTGTCACGCAAGTCCCTCCTTTCCACCATCGCACAAAATATCACCAACCTCCGTCCTCACACACTTCCCTTGCTCCATCCGCACGTAACCACCGTGCACATCATATGATTGCGGTCAACTATCTTCGACACTCCCTTCCTCTCATCTCTCCCTTACATTCCCTCCGTCCCCTCTTTCCCCTCTGACCCCTCCGTTCCTTCCCTCCCATTCCTCCCTTCCTTCCCCTCCCACCCTCATTCCCTTCCTCTCCTCCCACCCACCCCTTCAACCCCTCCCTGTTCTCCCTCCCTTCCCTCTCATCCCTACCTCACTCCCTCCCTTCCGTCCCCTCCCATCCCTCCCTCTCCTCTCGTACCACCACGACACACCACGTCTCCGTCTACACTCCCAACTCACTTCCAATCCCATTCCGCCCTCACTCTACTCCTGCTGCTTCTCTCTACTCTTCCCTCATCTCGTTCCCGAATCTTTCTGTCTCGCGACTTTGCTCCGTCCTTCTCATCCCTCGCTCAATCCTTCCGCCGTGTTTGTTCCGCCCCCTCAACCCACACCTCGTCCATCGCCTCCGTCGGCCAACTGCACTTATCCACCCCCGGCCCTCCGCTATCATTTCAGCTTGATTACGTTTCTGTCCGCGCCCTCAACGGCCCTCAGCCACTGCCGCGGCGCCAACCACTCCCTCTGCGCCCGCGCTCCACACACGTTCTGCGCCTGGCCACCGCCCCGTCCGCCCCTCCGCTTCCACTCACGTGACCGGCAAAGGTAGCTCGGGACTTTGAGGACCTTGAGTTCTAGTCCAGTTTTTCGCTGGATTTTCAACAGCGGCGAAATAGCTACGTCGAATTCAGTCGCTGTCTGAAGGAGAATTCTAGAGGCCGGTTGCTTTGATCGGTAGTTTTCTGTGGTTTCTCCGATCAACACCAGGCAAATGCCGGGACAGTTCCCTAACAAATGGGCCACGTACAGCTCACGGTCTTTCCTTCCTCTTCCTTGTCCTATCCTCTTTCATTCACTACACTTCTACTCATGTCGGGGGACCAGTCTGCTGCTTAGAGCTTGTCCCGGATGGGTCTTGCTCTTGGTGGGAGATGCGTAGTTGGGAAAATTCCCCCAAGTTGACATAGATCGACGCCGAATCTCGTCAGCTAGCGCGGGAGTAACCCCATCACCTCCGCAATTTGTTCCGCCCGCCATTGTTTCTTGATGGGTCGAACAATTTCGGAGTAGGTACTATTCGAGTTCTTCGTAAAATTTAATTTGTAGTTTTATTATTAACGACCTTATTATTGTTATTACTAATTATTTTATTGTATTACTACTTTATTATTTTTTCTTCTTCTCTTTCTCCTGCTCTTTCTTTTTTCTCCTCTGGTGACCCAGCTCAAATTAAATGACATGACAATTGCAGGGATCGCAACAACTCGAAAGCCTGTAGCGTCATCCGCGTTGCCTAGTAAACCTAATGTCAAAGACGATTCATGGTGCTGAACTGATGATGTTAAATGAAACTCTATTGGGATCACTTATGTCGGTTGTAGATCCCGTCCACTCACTGGGAAGTTCTAGGCTTGACTGCCGATGATAGTGCATTTTCGTCACGAGGGAAATAGCTGGGGAAAAGACGTCCAACTAAAATCCTACTACACACTAGCTGCTGTGGTAAGGTCGTAAAGGTGGTTTTCTGATCAATTCTAAACATATGCCGCAACTGTGCTTTAAGTAACGGGACAAGATCCCCGCGCGGCACTTTGTCACTTATCATTCACCACTCGCATCCTTTGGGTCAAGTTTAGATGCTCATTCCTATTCCCATTACACTAATAAAAAATGAATAAAATATCGAGTGTCAGACATAAGGGATAATAAAACAGCGTTTTTACAAAAGAAAATAATACATACAAAAAAGTGAAATTATAATGGAACCACAAGTTTATTTCGAATTATAGTGTTCAACAAATGTTAGAATTATGAAAGGAATTAACGTTTTAATTACGTTCACTGCAATGAAATTATTATGCTGTCTTTATTTTCAGGTTTAAAGTTATTCGTGACAGTGTAGCAGCCACCTTCCGCAGAGACAAATTTGTGGCTGGTTTATCATTGAAAGGTACGTTGACAATTTAGAGAATAATAGTGTTTTGTAATGTGGTGTGTTATAGTGTCGCCTGTTAAGAGCCACATACAAAAATATTTAATTACTTTTTGAATATTTTATAATGAGATTTTTAATATGTTTATTTTAATATTTAAACTATGAATTTTCTCTGTTTTGTATGTCTACTTCGGAAAAGGCTAATTTTCCCTATAATTAAAAAACTTTTAAAATAATTTGAACAACAGTTAATGCGCTGATAAAAAAGTAAATCAATTAAACAAACCAATTACTTCCAAACTCAATTGATGAATAGGCTACTCGCAGCCCTTTATTTTCACATCCATTCTTCTCATTTGGCCTTTCTTCTCATTTTCCTTTCTTCTCATTTTCCTTTCTTCTCATTTTCCTTTCTTCCACATTTCCTTTCTTTACATTTCCTTTCTTCCACATTTTCCTTCTTCACATTTCCTTTCTTCACATTTTCCTTTCTTCACATTTTCCTTTCGTCACATTTTCCTTTCGTCACAATTTTCCTTTTTCCACATTTTCCCTTCTTCACATCATCTTTTCTCAACATTTACTTTGTTCTCTTTTCCTTTTCCTCACATTTGCTGTTTTCTCCGAGAAAAAGAACGTAAAACTCACCCGCCACACGCGCGTTCACCGCCCCGTCCACCCTTCCCCCCCCCAACCCTCCGCACGTGGCGCTCTCCCGCCCCCTCCCCACCCCTCCACGCTTCCCCTCCCTGCTACTCTCCCTCCGCCTGCTGCGGAGAGCGGCTGCACAGTGGATGTTCAAATAAACATAAATGATTCGTCCGATCTGAACTATTCAATATGGGAGAAGAGTTATATTTGTTTCATTTATGAAAATGTGAGATATCTGATTAACATTTTCCAAATAATGGTCATTTGATCTTCTGAAACAATGGGCAATTTCACTACAAATAAATTACGCGTAAATGGCCGATAGTTTATGTCAAATCATAAATAATAACCTCACTAATGCTAAAGGAATATAAAAGTTCTTTTACGAAGACATGTCTTGCACCTCATATTAATTATAACTCTCAGGAAACATATTTAATCTGTTCGATCCACTTACTTGCTGTCTATTCGTAATTACAGTAATGTCTGATGCAGTGAGATACTACATTGTGACCACTACTATTCGGCAGAATAAATTGTTCGATCGCGCCTGAACTTTTCTTTCACCAGACGCAAATACACTCTGGCCATTCTTTCATTTCCCTAAAATCCGATTTTTATGATACTACTTCCTTCTAAAATCTTGCAAAAAAACTTTAAAAAACTGGGGTGTAGTGACTGCATGATACATATTCTGTACCAAAGCTGCATGAAGAAACTAAGTTTTTTTAAAGACATACTGTATGAAATTTGGATGACAAATGTTTTTACTTGTTTTGTAAAATATAATTTCACTTGGCACATCGGTTTCTACCAGTCGCGCGCGTTTCATTTAATTGTATGTTCAAAATCTACAGAATGTCATAATAAATATCACAAACTTCATCACTGTCATCATCATCATCATCATCATCACGGATTCTGCCTATTGGCTCGTTCCGTCTTCAGAAGTGTCCTTCCATCGCCTTATTGGTCTACCACTTTTTAACGTTTGGGGTTTCCCATCGAGTATTTTGAACATTCGATCTTCCGGAATTCTCATTTTAAAGCATTATGCCAATTCTTTCGAAGTAGGTCTATTTTTTATGTTTATTTCAAGATCTTTAATTAATTACTGATGTGCTAGATTTATTTTATACTTTAGCATTGAATAGCCCGCTAAAGCTCCAAGAAATCTCATTTCTTGTTTACTCTTTTGAATGCTCAATTTTCACATCCAAATTTCTAAGGTTCATTTAGTGGTCGAAAAGTATTACTTCACGCCAGTAAAAATTTAGTGGAATATTTTGTAAACCGAAGATATGACAACGTCATTGACTGCTACATAACCTGTATGCACAGGTGTTCGGCAGATACGAGAAATCTCCTTGGCTATCTCAGAATGCAACCCGCCATACACATGTGTATACCAGGGGAACTGGGGTAAACAACTGAATGGTGCCATCGGAATTGGAATTGACGGGTTTACGTGCCATCTGAGTTTGTGTCATTTTTAAATATTGTATTAATTAAACATGAGACAACGTAAAGACCGTTATCGCTACAGTCATCGCTACAGTCGCTATCGCTACAGTCGCGAGCACACAAAACGCTCAGAATGGATAACGTCTTGGCTGCATGTGCGAGATTCCATTAAATCATATTTGCATATACCAGCATCACATCAGAATTCAGCTCACCGACACTTCATATCTCACGCATCGTAAGATCGTTTAACGCAAAATATTACCTCAAATTGGGAAAGGATGGATAATATCCGCTGTAAACAAATAGTTTGAGAACGATGCTCAATCTAGATGCGCTTGTGTCAAACAATGCTTGTGAAACAGTCTTTGAATATTTTCTCTAAACTTCAAACATTTGAGTTGGGCGAGTACAGTAAAATACCAATGTAAAGATATTATGTTGGAAGCTACTTGGCTGTCCTAGTGAAAAGCATTTCGCGCTGAGTTTGGTACCAAAATGGTTGCCAAAAAAATGGTTGCACCTGTGCTTACGACGCAGCGTTTCCCGGTCAGCCAAGTAGTTACTGACCCCGGCCGCGGAAGCCTACGCTCCCCGATATTGTTTGATGATTTTTTACGTAAATGAACCATGTTCGAGCTCGTGGCTAGCTCTTGGTTAGCGTGTTTGCTTTCCACTACACGGCCCAAGGTTCGAGTCCCGGACGAGCCAAGACTACAGTATGCGTTTTACTTGCAATGTTCCAGTATCTGTTGCTGAGTGACAATGAGAAAATTCACTTCTCAGGTTGAGAAGACCGGCATAAGCGTGGATATGTCTACTGCTGACCGCACGTACAACCCATGACCGCAAAGCAGGGATATCGCCGGTAGGCTTGAGCCCGTTCACGGGCAGTCGCGCCAAGTACGTACATACGTAGATGAACCATGTTATTTCATTATACAATATGAAAATGTGAAAAGATCATTTCACAAAACATTGCATCAACGAGTATTAATTTGTCAATTCAGCTCAACGATTAAAGAGTGTTTTTCAATAAATTTTAACAAGTTTTAATTTTGTTGGCTCACAAATGACGAAAATATACCTCAATATAGTACGTTTAATAATTAAATTATAGTGATTACAATTCCTTGGGTTTGAACTGTGTTCAAAATTGTACAGTAAATATGTTTTTAAATTCATTTTAACGCATGTTGTACTATAATCACATTTGCCTTTGAAGCTGAGACGAGGTTGAAACCCAATTCATTTGTTTCTGCGGTTTGCGGTAGTATCGACCATTGTTTGTAATCGGGCGTTTCGCATGTAACAAGCGAGGCTATCACAGGTGAACGCATACACAAAGAAAAGGTCAATTCGAGAAAAATTAGACACGTAACCATATAATTTTTTTCTTACCGTTATGGAGCTTAATTAATTACCCTAAACATCAAACACATCAAACGTTTGGCCGAGTCTCTCTTCGCTCTCTTGCCCTCTCGTGCTCTCTGTTCTGTTGAACACCATCAACAGGACTTCACATCTCCTCTCTGCATCGCCTCACGGCTTAATTCATGCGCCTTTTGCTTATGATAGAATGTGTAATAATATTTTATTGCTGAATATTTTCGTCAGTGTCAGTGAAGTATAATAACATACGTTTAAACACAAAAATACAACTGCAATTCATGGCACCACCGAATAATGAATGGTCCATTCAAAATAATGCTGACACTTATAAATATTGGTTTCAAGAAAAATCATATAGCAATTAAAAAGTAGTAGCAGAGTTTTTCTTGGTTTCAATTGTAATATCCAACATACTCCGTACACTCTTCACATAAGTTAATCAATTAAATTGTAATCGTGTGAATCTCAATTTGTCCTTTTATAAGTCGTGCGATACGAAGCATCTTGGTTTTCCAAGAGTTTTAAACTGATAGTGTGTACATGTTATTTATGTAATTAATGAATTGCATTTATGGAAATGAAATTTCAGCCAATAGCTTGCACGAATTCATAAGATACGAATCAAGCATAATGCGAATCAATCGCAATACGAATCAAACTTAATATGAATAATCTGCAAAATTATCATATTTTCATTAACATCTTCTAAGAAGTTGTGTACATTGCTATGGTTACAAAGATGATGTATGATATTGTTTTGATTACAAAGATATCTTACATAATTCTCAAAAAATATGAGAAAATTTTTCTACAACAGAAAGAAAACTTTTGTCAGAAAATTCGAAGTATTTTAGCATTGCCAAAATAGATTTAGAAAATCAGATCCTTCGAAACCATCTGCATGTGTTTTTCTTACAGATGTCGTTTTATCAAACGATTAAACTGAAACATTATTGAAATATTCTTAGACATTTCATAAGCATCTAACGTCATGTATAATATTTTACTTTCAAAATTACCTTGGTATAAAATTCATAGTAATGCTCAAAGTTTGTTATATTCGGAACTTAAACAACGATCTCAGAAAGTTTAAATACCGTACTGGAATGAAGATATATTCTTTTTTTCACCTTTCCCATTCATTGCCAGTTGCTTGTGAGGCTCCGCATGGTTCAATTTTAGCTGACACAAATTTAGCGGACCAAAGTGGTTGATTTTTAATGGTAAACAATTATCTTTTTTACATCATACTTTGTTAAGGAAACGAAACTGTATGTCCCATGTCGTAGATTTACGGTATGCAAAAAATTTTGCGTGTAAATGACTCGGCATCGGCGTAGACATACCTTCTGTTTTTTCTACGCGACGTTGTAACAAAAACTTGACATTTACCAAAGGGGTAGCTATTACTAGGAAAGAATTGTGAACAAATTCATAGCAGAAACGGAGTTCGGGATATTTTTATTGGCAAAAGATATCGGCTCTAAAAACATCGCGGAAAGATATTTTAGTTATTTTAGTCACTTGCCAAATAAGTATCTTAAGACTTCTTATTGCACGATATCAGAGAATTATCAAACGTTTTGTCGATATCGAGTTGGATAACCAATTCGTAATTATAATTATATATTACTCATCTCTCTATTGGTGTAGTCTTCATTACTTAATCCTCTCTTCACCATTGTCTCACCCACTCCCTCTCCCCATGTAAGTCTAGGTCTTCCTCTTCGTCGATGGGTATGTGTTGCCATTTCCACAATATTTTCGGCCACCGCTCTTCGTTCATTCTTTGCGTGTGCCCATACCATTTTAGTCTTTTCACTTCTATGGTATCAATTATATTAAAATTCCCTTCCGCTTTAGTTTAATTTCTTCATTCTTAACTTTATCCATTAATGTCAGCCCGCAACTTTGGCGCCAGAAATCCATTTCCATTGCCTTCAATTACTTTTTGCTCTTTTTTGATACTTTCCATACCTCAGATCCATAAAGGGTAATATGCTCTACAACAATCTTTTATAATTTTCTTTTTACACTCTTATTTAATTTATCCTTTCATATCAGTGGATGTAATTGTCCTATAGCTTCTCTATCTTTTGCAATTCTGTTTATAATATCTTGCGTACTGCCTCCATTTGCGTTTATTTTTGAACCGAGGTATACTAATTTTTTGACAGGGTTTAACTTTAGAACCATCATTCAGTGTCAGACCTTTAGTACTTCGTTTATTCTATTCGTAATAATTTCAATGTATTACAATATTTGTATGTTTAAATTTGTATCTTATTTCTCTTGCATAAAGGAACATGGATAGTATTGACAGGAATAAATAGAAGAATATTTGAACAGTGAATGGAATAGTGATCATGGATTATTTGAATGAATATAACTTCAAATTCACTTCTCCCCATAGCACGTCACACATCTTTTAACTGTTTTTGACGTAAATAAATAAAATAAATAAGTAGTTTTATCTAATTAAAAATCATTATAGTAGTCAGAAATCCATTTCCATTGCTTTCACTTTCCTTACGCTCTTGTTTTGTTACTTCCCATACCTCAGATCCATAAAGGGCAATATTCTCTCCAACAGTCTTATATAATTTTCTAACAGGAATAAATAGAAGAATATTTGAATAGTGAATAGAATAGTGACAATGGATTATTTGAATTAATATAACTTCAAATTAACTTGTCCCCATAGCACGTCACACACAGGTTTTAACTGTTTTTGACGTAAATAAATAAAATAAATAAGTATTTTTACCTAATTACAAATCATTATAGAAGCCTATTAATAATATTCATAAAACGAAACTTATCTCAGCTTTGTAAAGATCGATTTTATATCATGGAATAAATTATTTAAATTCCATCATCACCACCTTTCTTTTGAGAACAAAAAACCAAAACTTCTGGCCTTCGTTTACGCCTTCGAGGCCCCGGCGTTCCGCGTGGGAAGCGCTCTTCGTTTCGGACGCGCTCTGCCTCGCGTGTTTGCGCTTTTTCACTTTCGCCTCCCGCAGCGCCCCCGCCGCGAGGCGGCTCCCGGGAGACAAACGCGCGCCGCGGTCCGCTCGGCGGGACAAAGAAGCCGCTCCGCGGAAGCACGCGCTCGATCCCGCGCGTTACGGCGCGCCCCCGCACGCGAACTCGCGCCCTCGCGGGAACCGAGAAGCGGGGTTCGGGAAAGGAACGTGCAAGTGAAAATGTCAATATCTGGAGTACAGGAAAAAAAGAAATATAAATTGGAAAACATGTTTTACACTACTATTTTTATGTAGTGTATTATGAATTATTTAAAGCTGCAAATGTAAGGCGAGACTCATGTTAGATGTGTAGTCAAAGAAAATATTCTGGATGAGCATCAGGTAGATGTGTGAAAATTGTTGTGAATGCCTCTAGTCGAAAAGAGAAATATGGTTCCGGTAAGGAACCTGCTGTGTACTCACTGCAATAAATTCTGGTACAAATGAAAATGTCAATATCTGGCGTAAATGAAAAAAGAAATTTAAAATGTACTTTCCATTTTACACTACCATTTTATGTAGTGTGTAATGAATTATTGAAAGCTGCGAATGTAAGATGAGACTCGTCTGGAAGTCGTGGAGTCTAAGAAACTTTTGTGGAAGATCTTCGAGTAGAAGTACCATAATTGCTGTAGATGCCTCTAATCTTGACGAGAAGTAGGGTTCGGGAAAGAAACCTGCGGTGTACACACTGCCATAAATTTTGGTGCGAATGAATATGTCAATATCTGGAGTACAGGAAAAAAGGAATAAAAATAATCGTGGGAAAGAACGTTTTACAGTACTATTTTTATGTAGTGCATTATGAGTTATTTAAAGCTGCAAATGTAAGGCGAGACTCGTTTAGGATGTGTAGTCAGATAATATATTCTAGAAGAACATCAGGTAGATGTTCGAAAATTATTGTGAATGCCTCTAGTCTTGACGAGAAGTAGGATTCGGAAAATGAAAACCTGCTGTGTACTCTCTGCCATAAATTCTGGTGGGAATGAAAATGCCAATATCTGGAGTACCAGAAAAAAAGGAATATAAAATGGAGAGCACGTTTTACACTACTATTTTTATGTAGTGTATTATGAATTCTTTAAAGCTGCAAATGTAAGGTGAGACTCGTCTGGAAGTCGTGGAGTCTACGAAAATTATGTGGAACTTCGAAAAGAACTGACATAATAGTTGCGTCTAGTCATGACGGAACTTGAGAAGAAAACCTAGACACTTATTAAGTTGAGCCCGCCCCCACATTTGTAACCTTCTCCTCCTCCTCTTCCATTGCTTTTAAATGCAAGTCTATTACTAAATAAATCTTCTTACTTTTCTTACCGGTGCTACAGTAAGGAGAGGAAAATAATTGGAATCATATTATCACAATGCCATCACAATGACAAATTTTTCGTCATAAAATCTTTGTTTAATGATTTTTTTGTGTATATGTTCTCAAACACATCAGAAATTCGAGCTATTACAAAGACGGTTAGAATCTATGCATTTTGCGAGAAAACACAACCAATTGTCTACCCCAAACCCGAGATGTCTGTATGTAGAATAGATGGATGGGTGGATGGATGCCACGCGTAACTCTGCCAACCTAGAAGCATTCTAGCTGAAACGTAGTAAACGCGATGGGAGAAAGATATAGTTGTGCTTTTTTGGAGAACATTAAAATATTTTAATTTTTTTACGTACTTTACATGAAACCTCTGATCATTGTTCAAAAGTATCTTGATGAAGACCGCAATTTTGTTTTCTAGAATAAAATGAAGTGCATTTAAAAATATTACAATTCCGATTTTCATAGAAACTTCTGAAGTTTTGAAAAAAGCAAAGATAAAAAATTTCTTATCTATCCTACATTTTCAATGTGAAAATCAAAAGGTTCTTTCTCAGTGCAATATATTTCTCAAATTCTGATAATTATGTGGTGTTATTCATTAAAAAACAATACTTTTTCAGTACCTAGTGACACAGGAGGGGAGAATTCCAATGTTCCGTGTATTCTTGCTAGTTATCTTCTGACCAAATTAACAATGCTGAAAAAGTGACTTAAGCGCTGAAAATCGGTGATCCAAGAACTAACACTAAATCCTTTAATACTGTGATAAAGTGAGGCGGTATCCTGAGGGAAATACTCTGAATCCTAGGAGCATCCAGAAGAGAGGCATCACAGTTTGGAAAAAAGAGTTAAAAAATTGATTCGCCAAAATAAATCTGGAAATTAATTTTATTACATCTTTGTACAATTACTGTTCAAATTTTGCTCAATTATTAAATCCTGAGAGACTTGGTTACTCTCAACCTACACGGCGTATTGATGACGGCCATTAGTTTTGCCTTTGTTCACGTAATAATTCTCTTCCTTTCAGAGAACCCCAGAGCCTGCCTTATCTTACTTTACAAACATCCGGTCAAAGCAGTCAGCTTCAGGCAAAAGCTGGTTTCCATACCATATCTGATTTCGAAAGACCGCCTCGAAAGGTCATTAGTCCCGTACGTTTAGTGCATGTTTTATCATGAAAGGTGATATTACCCTGGTGGCCGGTGAGATTCGTAGCCGACCTACACGTTGACTTACGGGGTTTTCCCCTACTAGGTATCTCCCGAACGCGGGGCACTCGGCGTGTGTGATAATACAGTGCTCGTAAATATGTGTGTAAGTAATCGGTGAGGATAGAACAAGGAAAAGGAAGGATAGATCGCGCGCGGTCCGTGGTCCATTTGATAGGGTACTCCTCCGGCATTCGCCTGCTGTTGATCAGAGAAACCACGGGAAGCTACCGATCAGAGCAGCTAGCCACTAGAATTCTTCTCCAGATAGCTGCTGAATTCGACCTTACGTAGCTAGTTCGAAAATCCTGCCATCGCCCGGACTCGAACTCAAGGATCTCCCGGCACTACAGTGACATCAATTGATGCGCGGAGTCACCTAAGCTGGTAGGAGTTTGGTCCACGAAGCTTCAGTTGCAAACTCGCACGTAGTGTCCGAATACTTATTCACACGTAGCGCGTTCGCAGCTGCTCCTACAACTTTTGCTCGAATAACAGACCTGCAATCTGACGTTAAATTTAGTGGCTTCCTCTGCGACAAATTTACATCCGCCCTTTCACATCTTTCTCTGACCTTTACCCCACCACGCACAGGTTGAGAATAAATTAAAAACCGCGCGTCCCCTAGAGAGGAAATTGTTTACGGAACATTTAATGTTATTTTCTGTATACTAGCATTATAAACGACCTTTTCTGTTGCAAGAAATCGTTTACAATCGGTCATTTTACGGCACAATTGATGACGTATCAGATCTTATGGCACGAATGATTGGGTCATCACACATTTAGCCAATCGCAGTGAAAGAAACGTAGGGAGGTAGAGGTAAGCGGAACAGCCGACCACAGTTATCTTGCACAGATGTCAAATACCCAAGACGTCACAAGAAAGTCGTTTCGCAAAATTGTTTGATTCTCTTGAAAATTTGTAATGCTGTTATACAAAAAATGGCGTATGCAACTCGTTTATAATGTTGGTTTATTGTATTCGTAAATATTTGAAAACTCGATCCTAACGTCGCTCATTTTCAAAACATGTACTCATGCAATAAAGGTTTACAATATAAACTAATTGCATAACCTACTATTCTACTTTGGTAAGCAGCATTGTAAAACGCGTATTTAACGTATACCCTATAAATCTTTTATAACGAAATGTGTCTATGAAATTAGTAGACCTCAACATCCCTTCCGTTGATTTTCATTCATCTCCACTTCCACGTTCATATAAACTTGGCTCACTCATGTTCTCATCCAGTTCTGCTCATTCGCGTTCACATCCACTTCCGCCGCCGCGGCGCTGCCCCCCTCCACTCACCGCAAGCGGCGCGGAAACAAGCGCAAACAAGCCCTGTGGAGGGGGGAGGGGAAGGGGTGGCGCGTAGCGGGGAAGAGGCGCGAAGCCGCTTGAAGGGGTGGGCGTCGATCTGCAAAGAGGTGGGCGAAGGTGTGGGAGGCAGGAAAGGACGGATGGGCAGGAAAGGAGGGAGTGGAGGTTCAGCGGCACGAGACAGATGGGTAAAGAGGGAAGTGTTTATTGAATTATTGTGTGGTAGGGTAGTGGCGTTTTTAGACGGGTGATACGTGTGGGAGACAGCTAATGGTTTGGAAAGGAAGGACCAAAGTTGAGCAAGAGGAGAGGTATGGGTAAAAGGAAAGTGTTTAGGGAAGGTGCGGTAGGGTAAGTGGCTGTTTTTAGACGCGTGATACGTGTGGGAGACAGCTAATGGTTGGGAAAGGAAGGGAGCAAAGGTCAGCAAGAGGAATGAGATGGTTAAAAAGGAGTACTGGCAGAAGAAAGGGGTAGGCAGTGGTGTTGATTGTGATGTTCGTGATGGATGAGGGAGATTCTGTGAGGAGAAGGAAGGAGGTTTTTAGACCAATGATGAGAAGGAGTAAGGGAGAGGGTGGGGCGAGAACTGGTGAGATGCATGATGGTGATGTGGGTGAGGGGATGTTAATGGAAAATAAATCTGCGAAGAGGTATGAAGTGAGGATAGGTTTTTTGTATAGAATGGGCGGAGGAAGCGGGAGGAAAAGGAGGCGGTGATCATAGCGGGCAATAACATGGGCTGGGCATTGGACGTAACTCGAAAAAGGGCATGACGTGGACAATGAACATGAGCATGTAGCAATTTCCATGACAGGAGATGCATGTCGGGGGCCAATGAAACATAATCGCGTCAATTAAATAACGCAAGGCATTTTGCCTCAGGCAGTGGCATGACTCCGGCAAACAGCATGAGTCGGCACGACTAGGGAAAAGCACGTGACGGACAAATGGAAAGACACAGGCAATGAATGAGTGGGCAATGGGAATGAAGGGGGCAACGGCATGACGCGGGGGCAAGACACGAGGCATAGCAAGGGCATGGTCATGGGCACTATAACAGTGAATTAACGTTTAGGGAAGAGAATGGTTTGAGCAAGAGAATGTTGTCTGGAGCCTTCTGAAGGGCGTTAGGAGTGGGCGGGAGTTTGAGGCAGTGGAGATGCGGTTGGGGGCTGTGGCGGGCGTCGGTGAGGCGATGGGTGGCGGTCGGGGTGGTCGGGTATGGATCGGGGGCGATCGGGGCGGTTGCTGGCGATCGAAGGGGATGGGGCGGCCGGGGGGGCAGAAGAAGGCGGAGGGGGCGAATTCGGGAGGTCGGGGTGGTCGAGGTGGTGGGGGTGGTAGGGAGTGGTCGGGGGTGGTCGGGGTGGTCGGGGGTGGTCGCGGGGTGGTCGGGGGTGGTCGAGGTGGTGGGGGTGGTCGGGGCGGTCGGGGGCGGACGGGGGCGGTCGAGCGGTGGGAGGTGTCGGGCCAGCGGGAGAGATGGTGGGGGCATCTGGGAGGTAGGGGACGTCGGGAGCTGTCGAAGTGGTCGATGACAATCGGGGGCGATGAAGGCGGTAGGGGGGGGTCGGGGGCTGTCGGGGCGGATGTTTGCGGTTGGGGGCAGTCGGTGGCGATCGGGAGAGATAGGGGGCCATCGTGGGAGATGGGTGTGGTCGGAGGTAGCGGGGGTGGTCGATGGCAGTCGGGGTAGCGAGGGTGGCGCTGGTTGTGTGGGCGGTGCGGCGGTCGGGAGCGGAGCCGCGAGGGCGCGAGAGGAAGTTACAAGGAACTAAACTGCCGCGTTAAGCGCGGGCGAAATGCAGTGGCGGTTTACAACGCGGGGGCTTCGGGGGTCTAAAGGCATTTCGTCTGAAGCCCTTAGCTCCGCGCGCGCAAACAGCGGGCGCGGCGTCTGGAAGGCGCGATAGCAGGGAATTCGCCGCGCCGGCGACACGACGCGCGCAAATTGGCCTGTTGTCGAACGTCACCGCCGACATCTACTGCCGTCTTCTTTTAGAATACGTAATGACATCAAAAAAAGATTCTATTGCTGTTTTCAATTTAACAAATAAGATTCGCAAATAAGATTCATTTTCTATCGCAATACGTCACCCAAAATGGAATTTTACCTGGTGGATATTCTAAAGTTGGTACTTTATTAATATTTTATAAATTCAAGAATTTAAATGTCAATGTATTACGAATTATAGCGGAAATTACTCTTGTCATAATATATTTAAAGTCTTAATTGGCAGCATTTAAGGCGGACATGCGACAAATTCCTTATAACGTTTTCTTCGTTTAATTAATTTTCGACCTTTTTTCCGGAAAAAACAATCTTTCATATAAGTTAGTGTGGCATCTAAAACTTTTATTTGTTTCCTTGCTATTATTTTATTACTAAAGTTTAATTTTCGATTTGTATTTTCAATCTCAAATACTGATTTCAACAATAATCCATCCCTTTTCTTTATGTACGATATTTCCGTAGTAAGCCATGCATAATGTATTGAATTAATTGATTACCGTATCGAGCCCACGTTAACTTTGCAACATTTACTTGTTCAGCTGGAAACAGTAATTTCATTGACAAATCAAACCTAACAAAATCAAAATGATAATATTAAAGTTTATTATAAAATTTGTGGCGACGATGGTAACGGTTAGCGTATCATACACCTAAGTTTGCGCATTCAAACCCAATTTTAAGGTCAAAAAATCCTTCATACGCCTTCCTTAGGAAGGGAAGTAAATCCGGCTGTCCCATGTTAGTAGATTTTATGCATGTAAAGGATCCTCAAGCCTAGATGACGCCTCTGAGCTATATTGAAATCGCATGTTTCGTCTCCTGACTGATACCTCCTTTATCTGCTAGTTGGTGAAAGGAGCGTTGCAAAATTTGCGTGGTCAGAGTCTCGTCGGCTTGCGGGATTCCTATCCAAGTATCTACTCCAGCAATGCTCCGCCTCGGTCGGAGTGAGCTCTAAGCTTTCGACTGGTCTCCCAAGTCTATTAGTGGGTGCCTGGCGTATTGATCGAAGAACCCACGTGAAACTACTATGAGAGCAGCTGGTTGCTAGAATACCCCCGCAGACAGAATGGCTGAATTCACCCTAGTTATACATTTAATTTGTTTCTAACACTAGGATCTCTAGGTCATAGATGCTTGAGTTGCAACAGTTATTACACAGAGCAATCTGAGAAGGTGCATTTGTCAAGTTTACAAAAATAATTGGAATCGTATTAAAAAGGAAACATTAAATTAGGCTAGTAATAAAGATATTTGAAGAGAAATGGTTTGTAGTGACTTACATTATACCGTAATACAATTCAGAATTATTTGTGAAAGTTTTCGAAGCTACAAATATTACACGGAAATAAAATAATGAAACTAATGAGACACTTCAAGAGAGTAGATTGTTAAGGATCTCCATTGAAATGCGAATGTCTTACAAAAGAGGAGAAAAATCAAGAGGAAAAAATACTCGTTCAATAATAGAGAAGGAAATCTTGCCGCTATGATTTATTAACGAAAATAAAGTTTGAAGAGAACCGTCAACTCAAACTGCAATCAATTTCCACAATCATGTAAATCTGGTTCTAGTTGTGGACCTACGTAGTTAAAGCATTTTACTAACCCACGATAGCAGTTCTGTGTGGCAGTTAACAATAATAAATATGAAAGAATTAAAAATGTAAATCTATTTAAGTACAAAGAAACCTTATTGTGTAATGACAAGTATGTATAGAACTCCAAAACTACTTCTAAATGGAAATTCTTTATTTTAAGTCTAATAGAGGTCAATAATGTATTATTATACACATTGCTTAAATAAGAATTATAAATCAACGCATGTATGATATTTTCATGAACCCTCCAAGAAAAATAATTTTAATTTCAAATTCATTTATCTAGATATCAATATCGTGCTAATTTGCAGAACATACTGACCAACGGCAGTTAATGTGTTCTGCGATTTGGTACTTGATAAAAGATCTCACAATTTCAGCTTATTAATATGACATACATAAAAAGAAAATCTGCAATCCAACTGCATAATGTAGTAGAGGAGCAATATAAATAAGTCAATGTAGAGTTAAACTACCTGCAAGCCAATTGTTTTGGATAAGTGCAGTGGTTCTTCACATTGATTATCAACAGACGTTTGAACAATGGTATACATTTGTAGAAAAAAGTCGAGACGTCAAATGGCATTTATCCTCACGCTTCCAAAAAGTATTCTCATTCAAAATCCATCGTCTATCGCCACTAATGTCAACCTTGAACGAAGCTTCCGCGGCCCATCCACAATAGTACTATACAACGATTGTCCATAGTGATAAAAAAGAAGAAATCTTATTTGAGGGGTCCAGACGACAAAGGATTAAGTGCTTTTGTGTGATACTTTAGGTTAAAAGAACGAGCGTAAATTTCAAACCATTTTATATCGCAAATTGCTCAAACAGTTATGGCGTTCTAGCGATGGAAAGAAAATGCCTTCTGTAGCATTTTCTAAATTCACTCACCTTTGAACTCAATTTCCTCAATACCACATGTAGTGCTTTTAGCACTTTAAATCTAGCATCTCCATATGACCTCTACATGGAATTTGAAGAAGAAATGTAAATCAGGACTAATTTCCTCGTGAGGGCTAATCATGTCCTAGATTTTTTTATACTCACTCATCTTTGAATACACCTTTATCAATACAACACAGTGCTCTTACATTCTTTGTACTTTACGTATGCCCTTTAATTAAAGTATCTTCAAATGGCGTTTTCAAGAACATGAAGATAAATTTTAAACCGGAATTCGTTTCCAATTTCTCGTGAGGGCGCTCCTCGTCCTAGAATTTTCTATATTGACTCGTCTTTTAGCTCAATTTTCTCAATAGTACTCCACTTAGCGCCCTTACATCCTTTGTGCTTTAGTCTCTTGAATTTTAGCATCTTGATTCGATGTCTCCATAGAACTTGAAGAAAAATTGCACACCAGAATTCGTTCTCAATACTCCTTGGGGGGAGATTCGTCCTAGCATTTTCTACATTGACTCGTCTTTGAACTCGATTTTCTCGATTGTACCATATTCAGCGCACTTACACCCTTTGTGCTTTAAGCGCTTGAATGTTATCATCTTCATAGATCTCCATAAAACACAAAGCAATACCCGGAGCAGAATTCGTCCCACTTCCCCGGGGACGAGCCTCGTCCTAGGCGAGGGCGAGGGCGAGGGTGAGGGCGCGGGCGAGGGCGCGGGCGAGGGCGCGGGCGAGGGCGAGGGCGAGGGCGCGGGCGAGGGCGCGGGCGAGGGCGCGGGCGAGGGCGCGGGCGAGGGCGCGGCGAGGGCGCAGGGCGAGGGCGAGCGAGGCCGAGGGCGCAGCGCGGGCGAGGGCGCGGGCGCAGGGCGCGGGCGCGGGCGAGGGCGGGCGAGACGCGGGCGGGCGAGGCGAGGGCCGGGCGAGGGCGCGGCGAGCGGCCGCGGGCGCGGGCGAAGGCGCAGGGCAGAGGCGAGGCGAGGGCGAGGCGAGGGCGAGGGCGAGGCGCGATTGGCAGAGGCGCGAGGGCGCAGGGCAGTCGGCGCGATGGTTGCGCACATTGCATCGCGGCAGCGCCATAGCAACCGCCTGCGAACACTCTTGCGGCGCCCAATACCATGCGGCAGCCAATGCACGCAGCGCGAGGAGGCAACCGCTCGTCACGCCCCGATGGCTCTGGGCCCTCGCACGCGCCCGTCCGTCCCCGCTCTCGTCCTCGCCCCTCGCCCCTCGCCCCTCCCATCGCCCCTCGCCCCTCGCCCCTCGCCCTCGCCCCTCGCCCACCTCGCCCCTCGCCCCTCGCCCCTCGTCCCTCGCCCCTCGCCCTCGCCCTCGCCCCTCGCCCTCGCCCTCGCCCTCGCCCTCGCCCTCGCCCCTCGCCCTCGCCCTCCCCTCGCCCTCCGCCCTCGCCCTCGCCCTCCGCCCTCGCCCTCGGCCCTCGCCCTCGCCCTCGCCCCGCCTCGCCCTCGCCCTCGCCCTCGCCCTCGCCCTCGCCCTCCCCCACCCCTGCGCCCTCGCCCTCGCCCTAGCCTTCGCCCTCGCACTCGCACTCGCACTCGCACTCGCACTCGCACTCGCCCTAGCAAATTTTAGTTAAAAACTGAATTTTCAAAAAATGCACAATTTTTTTCGGTGTCTTCCTACAACTACAAATATCAAGCTAGAGATTTTTCTCTTAATTAAATCTGTTCCTGAAAAATAGATTATGAAATAATATCACGTACAATTTTATGAAAATTTGAGTACTTTTAGCTTAATTTTGGGGAAAGTACGGATGAGAAAGTACGTGCTGTTTCATTGCCACTAGTTGTATAAGTCTATTTGGCATTTTGGTTCGGTTGCTGGGTTGTTGCCAGCGTTTATCGGCTAGCCAACGGTGTCCCCATGCCTGGGCCTATTTCAATTCCCACACGTGGGGGGGGCGGGTAAGAGAGACGTATGGCGAACATGTCGTATTCCCTTCACCGTAACTAGCAATCTCTGCCTGACAGAGCTTTTATTTGTCACCCAGATACAGAAACTGAAACGATTTTCCAGGAAAGCTACCACTCTATTTTGTCTCGACCGCGAATCGTACCCGGTACCACACCACAGGAACCTAGTATTCTGCTCATGATATATCCTAGAGTCCATATGTAATTGTTATCTTTTTTACTACTGGTAAATATGTTCACTTATAATATTATTTTCTGGAAAGGAATGGTTACGAATAAATGTTTTTTTTTAATACAAACGCAAGTTTTAATAAGTCATGGAGACGGCTTCCAGAAAATCTTTCGTTCTCTAAAATCATCCCGAGTATCCGACATTTGTCATCGGAAATAATATTTCTAAAACTCATAGCGTTATTTGATACGAATTATTGAACAGCAAAACAAATGTAAGTGGTTTTGAATATGTGAAGTTTTCATCATTAGAAAAATTAGGCTTTTGTTTTATCATGTGCCGCCATCTTCAATTTAAACGCGTGGAAGCTCAAGACCACACAGGAGAACAATCGTTTCTGTGTAATTTCTTCAGTAATTCTCTACGACATTTTGGAGCAATCTTGATTTTTAATAGAAGTTCCTGTAACAAAAACTGCTCATGTATTGGGAAGGTCTCGCTTGGGTCGCCCTTAATCGCCCTCAACGTGTGGCAGAGCCCTTTTTATTTCTTGAGAGATGAAACATATGGAAATGGAGAATTGGCTAAATATCAAGGCCAAGGATAAGAGAGGGAATATATTTGTGAAAGACGCTGCGATCCTTATCTCGTTGTTTAAGATACTGCGTAGCATTCGATTAGATATGACATGAATATTGAATATTATGAATATTATTCCATTATTTACATTGTAAAATTATGATTGCGCTATGCAAATTAGCTTTATCATATCAGATACGAAAGTTACATTAGACTGGGAGATAATATTGAATTACTAATTTGTTCCAGGATTTTAAATTAATTATAAAATGATTGAGATATGTTCCAGCTTTATACATATGATAAATATCTATGTGAAATAAAATGGGGTTGCAGCAGTACTCCGAAAATGTATATCCTATTTTCGGAACTATTGTAAAAACAGCAAGTCGAAAACTTTATTCGATCTTTGTACAGCAGCGAGACGCGTAATGCGCGTTACGAATCGCCAGTTTCTTGAACTCCCTCCAGTGCTGTCCGAGGCTCCTCGGTAATGTACGGCAGAGAGAGCACTACAGAGGGTTGGGGGCGGGGGCGGCTTCACGCCCTGAACACTCTCTGCGCAAGACAATTCCACAAGTTCATCTCCCGAAACTTGGAAATCAGATGAGAGGAAGAATAATCAGATGTGCAAGTTTTGATGAATCTAGATCGCATCAAAACATGGCCCTCTGAGCGAAAGTGAGAGCAAGAGAAACTTAGAAACAAGTCAGCAAAAGGAACAGTACATAAAAATATGTATGCCGAAATACTTCGTAGTGTATGCGCATGTGCTACGTGAACAATTCTGCACAAACGTGGTTTCTGAAAGTTCCTTGGCAAATGCATTGAAATATCAGAAGAGTTTTCGTTTAAGTATTGATCGTTCAAAATGTCCATCATCATATTGCAATGTTACATCATTTTCCACTTGGCATTTTTCAAAATTATACATTACATTCTATTAAATGCAAAAGTTATATGAAATCCAAATCACTTTTTATATAGAATGAAGCAGTCTATTATCATAATTATGTAGAAAGTAATCTCCGTCTTTTTCAGATCTCTTAACAGTTCCTGCACCACAAACGCTGAAGCAGAAAATACAACAACGTAGAAGGAAAACGTGGATGTGTTGTACTTCCACATTCAATCCACAGCTACTTAGCTGCTACTTTGCCAATTGGGACTCTATTTCACATATCGAAAACCGCTTCGTTCATTCTGTGATGCAGTTCCAGATTCGTTTTCAGTTCATTTTGTACGAGCTATTATAACACGTAATGTGACAATTACATTGGAAATTTTCGATAAACTCTCGAACTGCAGAGCAATGAGGGTATTTATCTCGAGATTTTGAATGAACGCGTGACAATTAAGTAGACTATTTCACTAATTATGCAGCGGTAACCGCGCTATATTTGGAAACGCCAACAGTTGCGGTGGACTGAGTCTTCTCGAACCAACAAGTGATTAAGCGGATGTATTTCGAAAGGGATCAAAAGCAAGAACTTAAAAAATACTCTAGAATATACTGAAGAGTTTTTAAGAATTAACGATTGCTGATCAGAGTAACATAGATGTAAAAAAAGTTTCAAGGATTATGTTCTAAAATCGTTAATTTATGAATAACAAATAGATATGTATTTAAAATTATTCAATACAATCCACCACATTTATAGGTTTACCTATTTTTCCTTCTCTTTACACAAATAACTATTCTCTTCATACTTAAATTTTCTGAGCAAACATGTTTACACTGGATTAAGATTTCGCAATTTTATTTATCGTAAACTTCAACACATTGCAATAAAAAACTACAATAAAAGAATGATGTAAAACGATTGTTTGTTGGATGGAAATAAAAGGGAGTGAAGGTGTGTGGGAATTCGCATTAAAATGCTGCATTGTTATTTAAAAATCTTTTGATATTTTGACTACTCTAAATTATATTGAAATTAATAAATAACTTTACTGATGTGAATAATAGCAAATTGAATTAAAATTGAATAATGGAAATATTTAACATTTTGAAAATCGTACAACATAAGGAAACGCGCATTATCACTATGCACCGTTTCACATTCTGCCTCAGTATGAAGACGGATGCAATAAAAGTATAAAATCAAATACTTTTAGAAACACTTCTGTGATTACTAATTCTGCATTCTGGAACATTATAGGTTTGAACTTCATGAGTAGAAAAAATGTTCGTTGGTAGTAATGTCTAATGAATAATTTCATATTCAAATAATGAGATTTCATTGAATCACAATTTATAATTTTCAATCTCTTTGTCCCTGACTAAAATTTTAATTGAAATTTATTTTTGAACGCAGGGTTAAAATGAACTACAGAAGTCACACATGTTGTGTCCAAATTTCTATGGACCACAATTAATTAATTTTCAGAATTTGTAATTATTGTTTTGATATGTTTGTCATGTTCATTTTCAATTACTTTTTTTCATTTCTAGAATTTAAATTAAGCAAAAGTTTGGATCAGTGACTAATGATCACAGAGCTGTCACCCAGACAAAAATCTGGTCGATTCTTAAAAGTCCATTTCAGCCCTTTACCAGCAACTAGGCTATTATTCTCTGAAAAAGTACGTTAATAATCTTATATAAATAAAAAGAAGATTTGAAGATTTTTTTGAAGGATTTATTGCCTAATATAGAAACAAATAAATTTCGAAAATTTCCAATAGTGATTATTTTTAACAAGAAAAATATTTTAGTTAAGAATCCCTCTCACCTTTGCAAAACGTTTCTTTTTTCGATTAAAGTAATCGGATTTTATGAGCACTTCAATGGTTGATTGTGTTTGTTTCGCGTGTTTCGTAAACTGTATGCAAACGTAACGTGAACATATTTAATTTCCTATTTAGTGTACATAACAGTCATGAAATCTTGAAAGATATTGTGAAAAAGGTTTGGTTTTTTTTGCCAAAAAGGTTTTAATAAACGAATGAAGTAATAACTTATTTCCAATATTTCATTCTGGGATTAGAATATTGTTTTCAAATAATGAATTTATTAATGCTGTATGAGACATTCCTGTCTGATTTATTGTTCGGAAAATCTAATTGAATGTAGAGCAACATACAGATAACCGGTAAAGATAGAATGCATTTATTTCAATTTGATTTAAATGAATGCTGTAATTGTTTGAATCGTATATATTGAAATTATTAATTTATTGCTGTGGTTAAAGAACTCCCAGAGGTTCCAGCGCTAGCCTGCAGCGGAGGATATGCGGTTATCACTATTGGGTAATATCTGACTGAAAATCCTAAATTACATAATAATATTTATTATCGACAGAATTATAAAACCTTCCATAATATACCATACGTGAAGGCTAAACAAGAAATCAGTTGTACACGTAGGCTTTCATAGTTCGAGTTCATGAGTTCTTGGCTGTCCGGGTTACTACCCTGAAAAAGCCTGCGATATGACAGGCAAAACGTCGGTACCTGAGCCAACGACGCGGCGTCACCCGGACAGCCAAAGGTCAAGAAAGCAGTCGCGTATGAAGTGCGTTTTAAAGGCGAGCGAGAGCCGAAGACGGAGGAGACAGAAGAAGCGGGACCTGAAACCGATTCATCGTTAGGTTCCCTGCAGTCCCTCGACGAGTCGGCCGCTAACTCCATCTGCATTCCTTAACTCTGGACGGGAGACGGCGCGAGTCCCCTCAAGGGAGTCGTCGCGCTCCGCCCGGCTCTGTCGCAGCCTCCTCCGTCGGGTTCAGTTCCGCCCCTCCCAATCTTCCTTCCCCCTTCCCTCCTTGCACCGCCCACACCCTGATTTCCCCTCTTCCTACTCGCGCCTACTCCCTCCCCCCCACTGGCTTAGGTGGCTCGGAGAATCAATTGGTGTCACTGCAGGGCCTCGGACCGGGAGGCGGCAGGATTTTCGACGCCAGCTACACTACTAGGAGGAAGTCAGGCGTTTTCTGAAGGAGAGTTTTTTGCGGTCGGTTACGCTGATTTGTAGTTTTTCGTGGTTTCTTCGAAGAACACCAGGTGAATGCCGGAGCAGTACACTAACAAACGGGCCACGAACTTTTCTTCCTATTCCATGTCCTATCCTCGCCCATTACTTACACTTACATGCACTACACTACTTCACACGCGGGATGACCAGTTAGGAGCTTAGTTGGGTGGTGGGAGATACCTGGTTGGGGGAATCCCGCTAGCCACAGTAGATCGGTGCTGGGTCTCACCATTGAACGGAGGATGATTCCTGCCACATATCGTGATAAAAAAACTGGAACTACACTTACCCGAGTAATTACTTTTGCTGTTGTAGCGTCCGGAATCAGTAATCAATCTATCAATCAATCACTCAACCAATCAATCGCTCCTTCTCGGTGCTTTTCACTTGCAACCCCACACCCTTCTAATTCCCCCTGCCCTTCGTCTGTGCTCTCGCTCGTCCTGCTTTGATCTGCACGCTCTTCGCAACCCCGCACTCCTAGCAGTCCCCACGGCTCCTTTCTAACCCCTCATCCCTCCTCGTTCTTCCCCGCGTCGCTCCGCCTAGCCGCTGCCCACTGCGGCGCGCGGCCAAACTCCGCCCGGTGTCCCCATCTCGATCAACCAACTCACCCCGCCCTACCCTACGCTTCCTTCCTCGCTACTGTTTCTTCGCTATTCCTTCGTTTGCAAATAACAAACTACATGGCTACTCACCTCTACGCCACCCCAGATCTTTCAACCCCGCACGGTTTTTTCTCCCACCCACCTCTACCCACTCAATGCCCTGCTGCATCCCATCTCATCCCTTGCCATCTTTCCCTCTCCCGTTCCATTATCACCCTTTCACCTCATCCCCCTCATTTCACACCATTTCAACTCGGTCCCTTCCGCTTCGACCGGAAAGCTGCCACCCGGAGTCTTACAATTCGCTTTTCCGACCCACTATCCGCACTCACGGCGCTGAACCATCCCACCCTCTTACTGATAACTTTCCCATTCCTCTCCATCAGTCATACCCTTCCTTCCATCCCCCCCACTCCACGGACGTCCTTCCCCTCCCCCTCGCCGCACGACCTTTGGAGTGGCGGCCCCCGGGGCGGCAGTGATTAACGAGTCGGAGTGGGGCGCCGGGGGATGCAGCCGAGGTGGGCGGGGCGGAGCGAGGCTGCTCTTTGATTCGTAGGCCGCGGGCCCCGCCTTCGAGCGGCGAATCGGCCCCAGTAATGATTTCAAGGGATTTCTTTTCGGCTCGTCGGAAGATTCGATCAATTATCGCTCACTTAGCGGCTAATACGACTTCGATTTCGCCGACGACTTCATCCGCGATGGCATCAGCGCCTCCACCGCTCGAGATAGGCTTTCCGCCGTCCGCGTCTGTGACGCGGGTTGCGGCGCTTGCAGGGGCGCCAGAGGAATATTGAAGAAGAGGTATTCATCGCAGGATGCATTGTGAAGTTTCAGCAGTTACCGGTACAACTGCGCAAATATATTTGTTCCTTGATCTTGATCAAGGTTGTGTAAAGAGGGATGATTGAAAAATGTATTTCAAGGAAACGTAAAAATATAACCGTAATCATTTATACATCAATGGAGTTCCCAAACACTGATACACGTACTGACACAGGTTTGGAGGATTTTGAACAGCTTTTCTCGAATTTGAAGAAGTAATTGACCACTAACCTTAATGTCCGACTATATTCTACTCAAAATTTTTTCAACAATTCTAAATAATATTATTCGTTATTCGACTAACTCACGTGATTTAACACAAAATAATTTTAAAAGTGTGAGTTAAAATTATTCATACTCAGCTTTTAGAACTTGTCAGAGTTGTTGTATGAGTTGCGGTTTTCGGTTTTCAAAACCTTCATACAAAAGAGCACATTCTATTATATATTAATGTTCTTTTACAAAACTTTCTTTACTTTGCTGAGAGGCATTATTATTTTGAGTTTGTTGCAAGTTACCGTGATTATTCACAGTAGAAAATTTTTAATAATTTTTCAATAAATAAAAATCCACCTCAATAATGATCCTGACAGTAACATATAAAATCCTACATTTCAGGAAATGCAAATACAAATCTAATTTGTGGTAATTAATGTATGAGGATAACATTATATAATATAGACTGAGGTGAAAACTTAATACATAAAATTGAGGAAATATTGGTTAAACGATATTTTATTAAAAGTAAAACCTTTTGTCGTGACTCTGTCACAACATAATTTTCACATTAGAAAGGAAGTTCTATACAATAAATCAACAAGAATAAACAAAAAAAAGTTGACAAGAAATTTAAGGTGTGAATCTTATAGACGTACTTGACAGGAGCCATTTTTGGAGAAGTATGAAAGTGTTCTTAGTACGAAAGTCAAACTTAGAATGTAATTTACAGTCAAATTCTCTTATCTTTTTACCTATTTCCAAGCCATAAATTGGGAAAATTACAATAACTGAAGCAGGAGGAGTAGAAGAAGACTAAGAATAAAAATTAATGTATAGTATTATAGACAAAGGAAACATACGTTGATAATCAGAAGAAGGAAGTATCAGTATGCAATAAAAGGAACCTAATTTATTTCCGTGTTTCCGTTGAATTACTGTTTATCACGGAAAGCAGAACATAGGCTGAGTGCTTCAGCGATTTGTTTCACCAACTCTCTCGGTTAAAATATTAACGGCAGTCCAACCAGAACGCACTCTAACAAAAAAATCTCTCCATAAATCAGCGGTTTAAATACAGTGTGAAATTCAAGCTTCACTTTCCAACGGAATTAAATTGAGGTTCGCCATTATCGTAAAACCCTTCGAAAAGGAGAATTCCGCCTGTTTCGAGATCGCACCCACATTTATCGAGATTTCATTCGGAGATGCGCGATCGGGCAACACACCCGGATGTTGGAGGACGGCTGCACTCGAGACGAAAGACGGCAAAGCAATACTCAGTTAGCGTGTTTGGCAGACCGCGATAAAAATGAGCACTTTCAGCGGCTGGGCGGAGGGGGGGTGGGTCCATTTGCGGGGCCATATTTCACCCTTGTCACAAATGTCTTTTGCGTCGCTCGCGCACTGCGAGTATCGATTGTTGCATGGGGAGCGCGGTGGCGGCAGAAGTGAAGTCTCCCGATGGTCGCGCCTCCCCTCTCGACCCGATTTCCAAGGTGCGCTGGGTGATTCCGGGCACGCAGAGACATAGCGAGAGAGCCCTCTCCTGCCGGGTGTGGACACCCTCTAGGAGTACGGGCGGGGACCGGACGCAGAGAGCAGCAGGTCGAGTGCGCGGGAGATGGAACCGGGAGCTCAAGTAGAAAGATATCGCATGCTGCGTTATCGAGGGAGGTGGCTCAGGGAATCAACTAATGTCACTGCAGCGCCTCTGACCGGGATATCCTAGAGTTACGACGGTGGCAGGATTTTCGACTCTAGCTTGTAGGTTAGATCGAATTCAGCTGCTTCATAGAGAGGAATTCTAGAGACTAGTGGCTCTGGTCGGTAATTTTTTTGTGGTTTCCCTGATCAATTCCAGGCGAATACCAGAGCAATACCTTAACAAACGCGGTACGGACTACGCACGATATTTCCTTTGGCTTCCTTCTATTTGTGATGCACGACACTACCACACGTGCCGAGAGATCGATTAGGAACGTAAAGCGTGATCAGGCTGGGGCAGTGCCTGGTGTTGGGAGATCCCTGGTTGGAGAAAACCCTGCCAGCCGACGGCAGGTCGCTCCCAGAACTCACCATCCATCGGAGAAACATCAACGCCACCACACGAGGAGATAATATGCACTACACTTACGGGAAAACTGCCTTAAACATTGACGCGCTCGGAATCACTAATCATTCAATCACCTGCTGCGTTCTCTGGTTGTGTTCTCTGACAGCACCCGTACTTTGAATTATTGACTGAGGAATTAGAATTGGACTCTTTCCGGATTCTTTTTTCTAGTGCAGTCCCCCTCTGAAACACGTTCGATAAGGCCTCTTCGCCCGGCGTAGGCTGGTGGTGTCGGTGTGGATTTAAACGTAGCAACTCTCCTACGACGCTTCAGTCGAGATTGAGTTGTTTACGATGATGACTGATGACTGGCACGATGTCAAGTGGTTTTGATGGTACAACGATTAACGTATCGGGTTTTCATACCGAAGTTTATGGGTTCAAAGCCGATCGAAACAGTGGATTTTTAAGAGCGAAAAATCCTTTATACGCCTTTTTTGGAAGGGAAGTAAATCCGGCTATCCCATGTTGTAGATTTATTACATGTACAATATCTTGAAGCCTACAAGTATTCTAGGGGCTAAATTTAAATATCTCTAAACATCCTAAAGGTGATCGATACGGATTCAACGTAGGACTCTGTGCAGGCAACTCCGTTACAAGGATGTTATTGTCGTGTAACCCCTCCGCTACGGGCCGTGTCGCACCCCTGTTTCACTTTCAGTGTGGTTATGTGGGGCTGGATATGTCCAATTTAATTATGTTAGTCCTGAATTATGAGTGCTGTTCAATTGCAGTTGGCTTCAATAAACCAAAAATCGCCCCTATGTATAGAATTAGCAACACGATTTTGTAGATAAACTACTGTGGAGCTAAAAACCGTTAAGCCAGTATGATCTGTTATACATACGAATAGGTAGACATAGGTGAAGGTTAGTCATAGATGGACGGGTGAATCGATATCATGGTGCTTGCACTACGATGTTACAGAAATGTTTCTTTTTCACAGATATTTGTATACTAAATATGAGGTTTAGTACCACTAATAGTAAACAGAATCATACATTTTCTACAATTACTATTTATGGAGTTATTACATAAAAATGTTTCTAATTAAAATGAGCTTTTATCGTATAACTAAGCATTTATATATCACGCTTTTCAGCCGCCTATATCTAACATATCATCAAGTGGCCTAATTTTTTTTTAGCATCCCGGTAGTTCATCTTCCCTTAACGGTATTGTTTATTTTATAAATAGGGGTGGTCTTTGGTCTACTGAAGCTTACGGCAGGTGAACAGCTCTGATAATCATGGACCAACATAATTAAAATGGGCATATCCAGTCCTTAATAACCACACTGAAACTGAAAAAGCGAAATGGCATCCCACTCAACGAACATGGGAAAACTGGCAGATGACGTAATCGATATAGACGGTACGGCAGGTCCGAAACAAGTTCTTTCCTTCAGGCTATATGAAAAGTCGGAAGATGCGGATCGACGTGTCCTAAAATGTAACGCCCTTGTGCGCACACATTTATGACAATCAATGTTAACAACTTTTAAAGAAATCCCGTCAGTTTCACCCAACCATATCGTAATGATCTACCCTTAGCGAACCGCACGCTTTACGAGAAATTGTGGGCTTAACGCAAGAAGAAAGGTATAGCCCTTCACATAGCATTTCAGATAATTCGCAGCTTGCATGATGCGTCATGTACTTTGAGTGAGGGGGCATATTAAAATTATCATGGTATTTATTACGTCCGTATGGAATCTGTAAAGAAGTGTGTTGGCAACATAATTTTAAATAGTTAATTCTTCAGTCTTCAGTCCATTCCTTATCCCAAACTGGGATCCTGAAATGGTTGACGATTATTCAATTTACTGTTATGGATCTTATTGTAGCCAGGTTTCAAAATGAAGATGTAAATTGCAGTCGTAGCTATAGTTATGTAACGATATAACATGAAACCACAATCAAGAAATATATAATTGAAACATCAAACAAGGGATACCATCGATGATTTACATAATTTATTCATTTTGTTCATATAATTGTTAAATATTCAGAAAATATTAATGTTAAAGGGCAGCATGAAAAGCATGAATCATCTTAAGATACAAATTCAACTGCGGTCTCAACTTTGGACGGGATGACGAAAAGACTACTATTAAGCTAGTTATGTCTGCAAATTACATAACTATTCAGACTTGGTCAAGTCACACTTTGTTACATTTTTTTAGCATTTTTCTTAAATTTCAAATAGAATAGAAATTTCAATTGCACGCGGGTATTTTAATTGTAGCCGAACAGACATTGTTTCAGTTGTTGCTCAGGATACAAATAAGACAATTACGAAATGCTTGATAGAAATAAGACAAACACGAAATGCTTGATACAAATAAG
>BOPP01000100.1:3851269-3867915 GCA_017312745.1 Gryllus bimaculatus
CCACCAAAAAAAGAAAAGAATTTTTTTTTTTGGGGGTCCTTAACTTTTTGTATCAAAGCCATTTCGTAATTTGGTCTTATTTGTAAATAAGCCCATTTCGTATTTGGTCCTTAATTGTGTATCAAGCATTTCGTATTTGTCTATTTGTATCAAGCATTTCTGTATTGTCTTCTATTTGTATCAAGCATTTTCGTGTTTTGTTTATTTGTATCAAGCATTTCGTGTTTGTCTTATTCTGTACACATGTCATGCATTTGTTATCTTCGTTCTTTATTGTATCAAGCAATTTACGTATTTGTCTATTTTGTATCAAAGGCATTTCGTGTTTTGTCTTATTTTGTATCAAGCATTTTCGTGTTGTCTTATTTGTATCAAGCATTTTCGTATTTGTCTTATTTGTATCAAGCATTTCGTCGTTTGTCTTATTGTATCAGGCATCTTCTGTATTATTGTCTTATTTGTAATCAAGCATTTCCGTTTGTGTTCTTATTTGTATCAAGCTTTCGTGTTGTCTTGATTTGTATAAGCTTCGTATGTCTTAATTCAGCATTTTCCGTAATTTTCTTATTTTTATCAAGCATTTGCGTAGTTTATTGTCACATTGTGTGGCTTATTTGTATCAAGCACTTTCGATTTTTGTCCTTTTTGTATCAAGCATTTTGTGTTTGTCTTAATTGTATCAAGTATTGTCTTTTGTATAGCATTTGTATCTTTATTTGTGTATCAAGCATTTCGTTTTGTCTTATTTGGTATCAAGCATTTCGTAATTTGTCTCTTTGTAATGAAGCAATTTCGTATTTGTCTTATTTGTATCAAGCATTCGTGTTTGTCTTATTTGTATCAAGCATTTCGTATGTTTTGTACAGATTGTTTTTATTTGTATCAGCATTTGTGTTTGTCTTATTTTGTATCAAGCATTTCGTGTTTGTCTTATTTGTAATGAAGCTCGTATTTCGTCTTATTGTATCGTTTGTATGTCTATTTGTATCAAGCATTTCGGTGTTTGTCTATTTGTATCAACTTTCGTGTATTGTCCTTATTGTATGCAAGCCATTTCGTGTTTGTCTTATTTGTATCAAAGCATTTCGTATTTGTCTTATTTGTATCAGCATTTTGTGTTTTGTCTATTTGTATCAAGCATTTCGTCATTTGTCTTATTTGTAATCACAGCATGTTCGTATTTGGTTTAGACAATTACGAAATGCTTGATACAAATAAGACAAATGCGAAAAACATCCAGAAGAAGTTTGTCGACCTCCATGCCAGCGATGGTTGAGGAACTTTTGAGATATGCTCTCCTCGTTTAAAAGACTGCTCTACAAAAACTAATGATAATAGTACATTTTTCTTTGCCAGCCACGTCACAATAATTACCGAAAAGTAGTCACGTTTTGTAGAGGATTTGCACGCACTATTCTAGTGCAAATCTTGTACGTCACTTTCAACTGCTGATGTAAAATAAACATACCTTTTGTTGTACATACTTTGAAATAAGACGGTATGTTTTTTCCATGCATCTATATTTCTATTTCGTAAGTAAAAATATAAAAATTATTTGGAAGTGTCACTTAAATTATCCAATTTATCTGTTTTAAATGTTTCTCTTGAATTTCTTTAAACAATTTGTCTATGAATTGTATCTCTTATATACATATATCAGTTTCATTAGGCTGAAATATTTCGTTAAACAAGTCATGAATCAAAATTTCTAAAAATATATAAAATTATTCACTTGTGCCGAATCAGCAGAAATGCTAATTATCTCTCTGACTCTGATTATGAAAAATCATGTACTGTTTTGTCGCTACCTGTGCAACCTCTACCTCTATTCGTTCAGTTCGAAAAGTTTGAAACAATTCCATTTTAAAATCTTTATTTTTAATTACATGAGTGGGTATTCTTTATGTGTAAACGTTTTTATGTTTTTATGGGATAAACACTATATTTACGTACTAAAAAAGAAAACATTCGCATTATCTTCATTTCCAGCGGTGAGTTTGATGTCGTTCAAAGGCACCGTGATCATAGGATTACTGGATTTCTTGTATTTGCACGTAGAGTAACGCTACTCAATTCCGGGTTTAAGGGCTACCTGGAGCGAATCGATCCCGCATTTTAATGAATTTGTGGGGAGAGAAGCGTCTGAATCGGGCTGCGGTCGGGCTGAAAACAATTTCAATCGCATTGAATCCGCACCACCGCCATTCACGTCGAGTATTTCCACCCCTCCACTTAGACTTTGATTTGCTCTCACAAATCCGTCTGAGCCGCTTAAGGATTCTGCCTGTTCTCGTTCTAGATAGTCTTTTAGCATTTTCTTAACTAGTTATATGTATATCCAATGTGAGATCTAAAGTAACGTCCGTAATCAAATTTGTATACTATATTGAGTAGAACTAAAAAGCAAGCTGGTGGTCATAGACCTGAGTCATGTAAAAGAAGATATTATAAAACTAGATAGATATCTCCGTCATGAAAATATTAACTTTAGGGAAAAAATAACAAAGGTCAGACTAGTTTACATCTTGAGTGAAAGGATATTAAAAGTTAAACATGATAAGATTATATACCTACTTGTCAATTGCAACATTGGAGTAAAAATGTATAACAATTGATGATATTGCTACTTGAAAAATATTGTCGTAGGAAACGTCGAATACATCTCGCAATAGTTTCTATGAGATCTGAAATTAAATATTAAAGAAACAAATTTCATGTTTGTTGGTTGTTTTGTTGATTGAATGATTGACGTGAATTCTGGTACAATAATCTGATAAGTATGTAACAGTAACCTCCTGTGCTTAAATAATTGGTCTAACGTACGCAGAGCTACATGAAAGTTCTTTCCATTTTTTTCTTTCCCTCCTTGCTACACACTGAAAACAACAAATTTCGTACACAGATCTGGAACTGCAGATAGCACATCCGCAAGAACGCGACATTTCAAACTCGTCATTCAGGACCTGAATAGCCGGGCATCTGCATTGACCGTAATCTCGCGAATCCCCAGGGTGCAAGAACACACGAGCTATTTTGTTCAATAGCAGGACGACCGATGCTGCCCCTCTGCGTTATTTGCACAGCGCAACACCCGCAGCCCCCTCCCCTACTCCCCCTGCCACCAACTGACCCGTTTCGTTCCGCCACGTCTCGACCCTCTTGCCATCCTCGTTAAATTAATCAAACTAACGTTACCTGATGGGAATAATAGGAAAATTGAGATAAATTGAATAATGGAATATTTAACATTTTGAAAAATCGTACAACATAAGGAAACGTGCATTATCACTATGCACCGTTTCTCAGTTCTGCCTCAGTATGAAGACGGATGTAATAAAAGTAATAAAATCAAATACCTTTTAGGAAACACTTCTTGTGATTACTTATTCTGCATTCTGGAACATTATAGGTTTGAACTTCATGAGTCAGTAGAAAAAATGTTCGTTCGGTTAGTAATGTCTGATGAATATTCAGATTTCAAAATAATGAAGATTTCATTGAATCACAATTTATATCTCTTTTCGTTCCCTTGTTAAAATTTTAATTGAAATTTATTTTTGAACGCAGGCGTTAAAATGAACTTACAGAAGTCACACATGTTGTGTTCCAAATTTCTTAGGGACCACAATTAATTAATTTCAGAATTTTGTAGATTATTGTTTTGCATATGTTTGTCATGTTCATTTTCAATTACTTTTTTCATTTCTAGATTTAAATTAAGCAAAAGTTTGGATCAGTGACTAATGATCACAGAGCATGTGCACCAGACAAAAATCTGGTCGATTCTTAAAAGTCCATTTCAGCCCTTTACCGCAACAGGCTATTATTCTCTGAAAAAGTACGTTAATAGTCTTTTATAAATAAAAAGAAGGTTTGAAGGATTTTTTTGAAGGATTTATTTTGCCTAATATAGAAAGAAATTAAATTACGAAACTTCAATAGTGATATTTTTAACAAGAAAATACTTTAGTTAAGAAACCCTCTCACTTGCAAAACGTTTCTTTTTCGATTAAGTTAATCGGATTTTATGAGCACTTTACAAATGGTTTTGTTGTGTTTGTTTGCGGTGTTTCGTAAACTGTATGCAAAGTAACGTTGAAACATATTAATTTCCTATTTAGATGTAATAACGAGTCACTGAAATCTTGAAAGAGATTATGAAAAAGGTTTGTTTTTTTTTGTTTTTTTTTTTGCCAAAAAGGTTTTAATAAACGAATGCAAAGTAATAACTTAATCAATCCAAATTTCATTCTGGGATTAGAATATTGTTTTCAAATAATGAATTATTAATGCTGTATGAGACATTCCTGTCTGATTTATTGTTCGGAAATCTAATTGAATGTAGAGCCAACATACAGCATAACCGGCTAAAAGATAGAAGCATTTATTTCAATTTGATTTAATTGAATGCCTGTAATTGTTGAATCTCGTATATATTGAAATTATTAATTTATTGCTGTGGGTAAAGAACTCCAGAGGTTCCAAGCGCTATTCCTGCAGCGGAGGATATGCGGTGATCACAATTGGGGTAATATCTGACTGAAAATCTTAAATACAAATAACATTTATTATCGACAGAATTATAAAACCTTCCCATAAGATTACCAGTACGTGAACGCTAAACAAGAAAGCAGTTTCACGTAGGCTTTCATGTTCGAGTTCATGCAGTTCTGGCTGTCGTTACTACCCTGAAAAAGCCTGCGATATGACAGGCAAAACCGTCGTACCTGAGCAACTGACGCGCGTCACCCGGACAGCCAAAAGGTCAAGAAAAGCAGTCGCGTATGAAGTGGCATTTTAAAGCGAGCGAGAGCCGAAGACGAGGAGACAGAAGAAGCGCGGACCTGAAACCGATTCATCGTTGGTTCCCTGCAGTCCCTCGACGAAGTCGGCCAGCTAACTCCATCTGGCATCCTTAACTCTGGACGGGAACGGCGCGATTCCCTCAAGGGAGTCGTCTGGCGCTCCGCCCGGCATCTGTCGCAGGCCTCCTTCCGTCGGGTTCAGTTCCGCCCCTCCCAATCTTTTCTTCCCCTTCCCGTCCTATGCACCGCCCCAAACCCTGATTTCCCCTCTTCCTTATCGCGCCTCCTCGCTCCCCCACACTGGCCTGGGTGGCTCGGAGAATCAATTTATGTTCACTGCAGGGCTTCGGACCGGAGGCGGCCAGGATTTCGACGCCAGCTACGTTACTAGGAGGAAGTCAGCGTTGTCTGGAGTAGAGTTTTTTGCGGTCGGCTACGCTGATCTTGTAGTTTTTCTTAGGTTTCTTCGTAATGAACACCAGATGAATGCCGGAGCAGTACACTAACAAACGGCCACGAACTTTTCTCCTATTCCATTTCCTATCCTGCCATTACTTAACTTACATGCACTACACTACTTCATACGCGGGATGACCAGTTGGGTTGGTGGGAGTACCTGGTTGGGGAATCCCGCTAGCCACAGTAGATCGGTGCTGGGTCTCGCCAGTGAACGGAGGATGATTCCTGCCCACAGATTCGTGATAAAAAAAACTGGAACTACCACTACCCGATAATTACTTTTGCTGTTGTTAGCGTCCGCAGAATCAGTAATCAATCTATTCCAATCAATCACTCAACCAATCAATCGCTCCTTCTCGGTTCACCCACGTGCTTTTCACTTGCCAAAACCCACACCCTTTCTAATTCCCCCTCCCCTTCGGTCCTGTGCTCTCGCTCGTCCTCGCTTTGATCTGCACGCTTTCGCAACGCCGCACTCCTAGCAGTCCCACGGCTCCTTTCTAACCCCTCATCCCTCCTCGTTCTCTCCCCGGCGCCTCCGGCCTAGCCGCTTGCCCAGCTGCGGCGCGCGGCTCCAACTCCGCCCGATGTCCCCATCGTCGATCAACCAACTCACCCCGCTACCCTACGCTTCCTTCCTCGCTACTGTTTCTTCGCCTTATTCCTTTCGTTTGCAAATAACAACACTGACGATGACGTACTCACCTCTACGGCCACCCCAATCTTTCAACCCCGCACGTTTTTCTCCCACCCCTCCCACACCCCTCTACCCATCAATGCCCTGCTGCATTCCCCATCTCATTCCGCTTAGCCATCTTTCGCCTCTGCCGTCCATTAATCACCCTTTTCACCTCATCCCCCTCATTTCACACCATTCAACTCGGTCCCTTCCGCTTCGACCGAAAGCATGCCACCCGGAGTCTACAATTCGCTTGTCCGACACTATCCGCACTCACGGCGCCCGAAAACCATCCCACCCTCTTACTTGATAACTCCCATTCCTCTCATCAGTCATACCCTTTCCTTTCCAGCCCCCCCCCACTCCACGGACGTCCTTCCCTCCCCTCGCCGCACGGACCTTTGGAGTGGCCGGGCCCCCGGGGCGGCAGTGATTAACGAGTCGGAAGTGGGCGCGCCGGGGAGCAGCCGAGTGTGGGCGCGGGCGGAGCGAGTCTGCTCTTGATTCTAGCGCGCGGGGCCCGCCTTCTGCAGCGGCGAATCGGCCCCAGTAATGATTTCAAGGATTTCTTTTCGACTCGTCGGAAGATTCGACAATTATCGCTCACTTAGCGAGCTAATACGACTTCGATTTCGCCGACGACTTCATCCGCGATGGCATCAGCGCCTCCGTCACTCAAGATAGGCTTTCCGCCGCCGCGTGTTGCGCGGCGTTTGCGGCGCTTGCAGGGGGCGCAGAGGAATATGAAGAGAGGTATTCATCGCAGGATGGCATTGTGAAGTTTCGCTGTTACCAGTACAAACTCGCAAATATATTTCGTTCCTTGATCTGGATCAAGGAATGTAAACAGGGATTGATTTAACAACTATATTCCAAAAGGAAACGTCAAAATATAACTGTAATAATTTATACATCAATGGAGTTTCCCAAACACTGGATACACGTACTGAAACAGGTAATTGGACGTTTGAATAACTCTTCTAGAATGTGAAGTAATTAACACTTAACCTTAATGGTCCCAACTCTAGCCTACTAAAACTTTTTTCAACAATTCTAAAATAATATATATTCGTGTATTCGACTAACGGACGCCGTAATTCAACACAAAATAATTTTAAAAGTGTGAGGTTAAAATTATTGTACTCAGCTTTTACAATTTATTCAACAGGTATCGTTGTATGAGTAGCGGCTTTAGGTTTCTAAACTTCATACAAAAGAGCACAATTCTCGTTATATATCGAATGTTCCTTTACAAAAACTTTCTTTACTTTGCTGAGCAGGCCATTTTTATGTTGAGATTGTTGGCTAGTTACTGCTGATTTATTCACATAGGAAAAATTTTTAATAATTTTAATAAATACAAAAACCACCTCAAATAATGATCCTGACAGTAACATATAAAATCCTACATTTCGGAAATGCCAAATACAATTTAATTTCGTAATTAATGTATGAGATAAACATTATATAATATAGACAGGTTGAAAACTGATACATAAAATTTTGGAGGAAATATTGGTTAAACAATATTTTATTAAAGTTAAAACCTTTTGTCGCTGCCTCTGTTCACAACATAATTTTCACATTAGAAAAGGACGGTCTATACCAATAATCATCAAGAATAAAACAAAGTAAAAAGTTGACAAGAACTTTAAGGTGTGAATCTTATAAGATGTACTGACAGAACCATTTGTTGAGAAGTATGAAAGTGTTTTCTTAGTACGAAGTCAAACTTAGAATGTAATTTACAGTTAAAATTCAAACTTATCTTTTTACTATTCAGCCATAAATTGGCAAAAATTACAATAACTGAAGCATGAAGAAAGTAGAAGAAGACTAAGAATTAAAAATAAATGTATAGTATTACACACAAGGAACATACGATGTTAATCCAGAAGAAGGAAGTATCAGTATGTAGTAAAAGGAACCCTAAATTTATTTTCCGTGTTCGTTGAATTTACTGTTTATCACGGAAAGCAGAACATAGCTGAGTGCTTCAGCGATTTTGTTTCACCAAACTCTCTCGCGTTAAAATATAAAACGGCAGTCCAACCGAACGCACTCTAACAAAAAAAAGCTCCTCATAATCAGCCGGTTTAAATACAGTGTGAAATTCAAGCTCACTTTCCAACGAATTTAAATTGAGGTTCGCCATTAATTCTGTAAACCCTTCGAAAGGAAATTCCGCCTGTTTCGAGATCGCACTCCCACATTTATCGAGATTTCATTCGGAGATGGCGCGATCGGGCAACACACCCGGATTGTTGGAGGACGCTGCACTCGAAGACGAAAGACGGCCAAAGCAATACTTCAGTTAGCGTGCTTTGGCAGACCGCGATTAAAAATAGCTCTTTCAGCGGCTGGGCGGAGGTAAGGGGTCCATTTGCGGGGCCATATTTTCACCCTTGTCACAAATGTCTTTCGCGAATCGCTCGCGCACTTTGCCGAGTATCGATTGTTGCATGGGGTGCGGCGGTGGGGCGAAGTTGAAGTCTCCCGATGGTCGCGCCTCCCCTCTCGAACCGATTTCAAGGTGCGCCGGCTGATTCCGGGCACGCCAGAGACATAGCGAGAGAACCCTCCCGCCGGGTGGTGGACCCCCTCGAGGAGTACGGCGCGAAGACGCAGAGAGCAGCAGTCGAGTGCGCGGTGAAATGGAACCGGAGCTCAAGTAGAAAGATATCACATGCTACGTTATCGAGGGAGGTGGCTCAGGGAATCAAACTAATGTCTCTGCAGCGCCTTCTGACCGGGAATATGCTAGAGTTACGACGGTGCAGGATTTTCGACTCTGCTTGTAGGGTTAGAATCGAATTCAGTTACTTCCTAGAGGAATTCGATAGACTGAGTGCTCTGTCCGGTAATTTTTTCGTGGTTTCCACTGATCAATTCCAGGCGAATTTACCGGAGCAAAACCCCAACAAACGCTCCTCGAAAAACACGCACTATATTTCTTTCCCTTCCTTCTGGTTGTGATACACTTACATTGACGACACTTACCACCACGTGCGAGCAGACGATTAGAACTTAAAAGCGTGTGCAGGCTGGGGGAAGTGCCTGGTGTTGGGAGATCCCTGGTTGGAGAAAAACCCTGCCAAGGCCGACGGCAGGTTCGCTCCAGAACTCACCATTCCATCGGAGAGAAACATCAACGCCACCAACCGAGAAGATTAATATGCACTACCAACACTTACGGAAAACTGCCTTAAGCATTGACGCGCACGAATCACTAATCATTCAATCACCTGCTGCGTTCTCTGCGTTTGTGTTCTCAGGCAAGCACCCTCGTACTTTGGCAAATTATTGCGACCGAGGAATTAGAATTGGACTCTTTCCGGATTTCTTTTTTCTAGTGCAGTCCCCCTCTGAAACACTGTTGATAAGGCCGCTTACGCCCGGGAGGCGGTGGTGTCGAAATTGGTGTGGGTTTAACGTAGCCAAACGCTCCTACGGACGCTTCAGTCGAGATGACTTGTTTACGATGCATGACTGATGAACTTAGCACGATGTCCAAGTGGTTTTGATGGTACAACGATTAACGTATCGGAGTTTTCATACCGAAGTTTATGGTTCAAAGCCGATCGAAACAGTGGAATTTTAATGATCGAAAAATTCCTTTATACGCCTTTTTTGGAGCTGGAAGTAAATTCCGGCAATCCCATGTTGTAGATTATTACATGTACAATATCTTGAAGCCTACAAGTATTCTAGGGGCTAAATTTAAATATTCTCTAAACATCCTAAAGAGTGATCGATACGGATTCAAGCGTAGGACTCTGTGCAAGGCACTCCGTTACAAAGGATGTTATTGTCGTGTAACCCCTCCCGCTACGGGCCCGTGTCGCACCCCTGTTCACTTTCAGGTGTGGTTATGTGGGCTGGATAATGTCCAATTTAATTATGTTAGTCCTGAATTATGAGTGGCTGTTCAATTGCAGTTGGCTTTCAATAACCAAACATCGCCCCTATGTATGAATTAGCATCACGATTTTGTAGATAAATTACTGGCGGAGCTAAACCGTAGCCCGTATGAATCTGTAGACATACGAATAGGTAGACATAGTGTGGTTAGTCATAGATGGACGGCGTGAATCGGAAACGATCATGGTGCTTGCAACTACGATGTTTACAGAAATGTTTCTTTTTCACAGATATTTGTTATTACTAAAATATGAGGTTTAGTACCACTAATAGTAAAACAGAATCATACATTTTCTACAATTACTATTTATGAGTATATTACATAAAAATGTTTCTGAATTAAAATGAGCTTTATGCGTATAACTAAGCATTTATATATCACGCTTTTCAGCGCCTATGTCTAACATATCATTCAAAGTGGCCTAATTTTTTTTAGCATCCCGGCTAGTTTCATTCTTCCCTTAACGGTATTGTTTTATTTATAAATAGGGGTGGGTCTTTGGTCTACTGCAAGCCTACGGCAGGCTGACAGCTGCTGATGAATCATGGACCAAACATAATTAAAATTGGCCATATCCAGTCCTTAATAACCACACTGGTAAACTGAAAAAGCGAAGGGCATTCCCACCCAACGGCACATGGAGAACTGGAAGGATGACGTAATCGATATAGACGACGGGCAGCGTCCGAAACAAGTTATTTCAAACTTCAAGGCTATAGCAAAGTCGCGAAGATGCGATCGACGTGTCCTAAAATGTAACGCCCTTAAGCGCACACCCTTTATGAGAATCAATGATTAACAACTTTTAAGAAATCCCGTCAGTTGAAACCAACCATATCGTAATGATCTGGCCCATAGCCACCAGCGCCGCTTTACGGAAATTGTGGGCTTAACGCCAAGAAGAAAGGTATAGCCCTTCACATAGCATTTCAGATTAATTCGTACTTGCATGATTGCGGCATGTACTCTGAGTGCAGGGGGCATATTATAAAATTATCATTGGTATTTATTACGTCCAGTATGATCTGTAAAGAGCTGTGTTGCAACATAATTTTAAATAGTTAATTCTCAGTCTCAGTCCATTTCCTTATCCCAAACTGGGGATCCTGAAAAATGGTTGACGATTATTTCAATTTACTGTTATGCGATCTTATTGTAAAGCCAGGTTTCAAAATGAAGATGTAAAATTTTGCAGGTCGGTAGCTATATTATGTAACATTATAACATGAAACCACAATCAGAAACATATAATTGAACATTCAAATAAGGGATACCATCGATGATTTACATAATTTATTCATTTTGTTCATATAATTGTTAAATATCAGATAATATTAATGTTAAAGGCAGCGTGAAAAGCATGATTCACATTTAAGATACAAATTAAACTGCGCGTCTCAACTTTGGACGGATGACGAAAAAGATACTATTAAGCTAGTTTATGTCTGCAAAATTACATAACTATTCGACTTCGTCAAGTCACACTTTGTTGACATTTTTTTTAGCATTTATTCTTAAATTTCAAATAGAATACGAAATTTCAATTTGCACGCGGGGTATTTTAATTGTAGCCGAACAGACATTGTTTCAGTTGTTGCCTCAGGATACAAATAAGACAATTACGAAAAATGCCTTGATCCAAATAAGACAAATACGAAATGCTTGATACAAATAAGGACAATTACGAATGCTTGATACAAATAAGACAAAATTACGAAATGCTTGATACAAATAAGACAAATACGAAATGCTTGATACAAATAGACAAAACACGAAAGATGCTGATACAAATAAGACAAATACGAAATGCTTGATACAAAAAGACAAACCACGAAAATGGCCTTGATACAAAATAAGACAATACGAAATGTTGATACAAATAGACAAACACCCGAAATGCTTGATACAAATAAGGACAATACGAAATTGCTTGATACAAATAAGACAAATACGAAATGCTTGATTACAAATAAGGACAAACACGAAATGCTTGATACAAAATAAGACAAACACGAAATGCTTGATACAAATAAGACAAACACGAAATGCTTGATACAAATAAGACAAACACAAATTGTTGATACAAATAAGACAAATACGAAATTGCTTATACAAAGAGACCAAATACGAAATGCTTGATAAAATAAGACAAAACGAAATGCTTGATACAAAATAAAGGACAAATTACGAAATGCGTGATACAAAATAAGACAAATACGAAAGCTTGATACAATAAGACAAACACGAAAATGCTTGATACAAAAAGGACAAAACACGAAATGCTGATACAAATAAAGACCAAACACCGAAATGCTGGAACAATAAGACAAATACGCAAATGCTTGATAAAAATAAGAAAATACGGAAAATGCTTGAAAATTAAGACAAATACGAACATGCCTTGATACAAATCAAGACAACACGAAAGCTTGATACAAATAAGAACAAACACGAAATGCTTGATACAAATAAGACAAAATACGAGAAATGCTGATACAAATAAGACAAACACGAAATGCTTGATACAAATAAGACAAATACGAAAATGCTTGATACAAATAAGCACAGAACACGAAAATGCTGCTTGATACAAATAAGACAAACACGAAATGCCTTTGATACAAATAAACAAATACGTAAATTGCTTGATACAAATAAAGACAAATACGAAATGCTTTGATACAGAATAAGCACAAACCACGAAATTGCTTGATACAATAAGACAAAACACGAAAATGCTTGATACAAATAGAAACAAACACGAAATGCTTGATACAAATTAAGACAAATACGAAATGCTTGATTACAAATTAAGGACAAATACGAAATACACCCAGAAGAAGTTTGTCGAACCTCCATGCAGCGATGGTTGAGGAATTTTGAGATATCCTCTCCTCGTTTAAAGACTGCTCTACAAAAACTAATGATAATAGTAACATTTTTTCTTGCCAGCCACGTACAAAACAAATTACCGAAAAGTAGTCACGTTTTGTAGAGGATTGTGCACGCACTATTTCTAGTTGCAAATCTTGTACGTCACTTTCAAACTGCTGATGTAAAATAAAACATATCTTTTGTTGTACATACTTGAAATAGAAGGTTATGTTTTTCCATGCATCTATATTATCTATGTCGGTAAGTAAAAATATAAAAATGGATTGGAAGTTGTCACTTTAAATTATCCCAATTTATCTGTTGTAAGATGTTTTCTCTGAATTTCTTTAAACAAGTTTGTCTAGAATTGTATCCTTATATAGAACATATATCAGTTTCATAGAGCTTGAAATCATGTTCAGTTAACAAGTCATAGAATCAAAATGTTCTAAAAAATATATAAATTATTCACTTGCTGCCGAATCCAGCAGAAAATGCGAATTATCTCTCTGAGATGAAAAATCATGCTACTGTTTTGTCGCTACCTTGCGCAACCTCGACCTCTATTGTTTCAGTTCGAAAAAGCTTTTTTAAAACAATTTTCCATTTTTACAGTCTTTTATTTATAATAACATAAGAGTTCGCGTATTTCTTTATTGCTTGAATGCTTTTTTAATGTGTGGGATAAAACACGTTATATTTACGTACTAAAAAAAAGAAAACATTCGCAGTATATCTTCATTTCCAGCGGTGAGTTTTGATGTGTTCAAAGCACCGTGATCATAGGATTACTGGATTTCTTGTATTTGCACGTAGGAGTTAACGCTACTGCAATTCCGGGTTTAAGGGGCTACCTGAGCGAATCGATCCCGCATTTTAATGAATTTGTGGGGAGAGAAAGCGTCTGAATCGGGCTGCGCGTCGCGGCTGAAAAACAATTCAATCGCAATTGAATCCGCACCACCGCCATTCACGTCGAGTATTTCCAACCCCTCCACTTAGACTTTGATTTGCTCTCACAAATCCGTCTGAGCCGCTAAGGATTCTGCCTGTTCTCTTCTTAGATAGTCTTTAGCATCTTTCTGTATTCTAGTTAAATGTATATCCCAATGTTGAATCTAAAGTAACGTCCGTAATCAAAATTTGTATACTATATTGAGTAGAAACTAAAAAGCAAAAGCTGGTGGTCATAGACCTGATCCATGTAAAAGGAAGCATTACTAAGATAGATATCTCCGTCATGGGAAAATATTAACTTTTAGGGAAAAAATAACAAAGGTCAGACTAGTTACCATCTGGAGTAGAAAGGATATAAAAGTTAAACATGATAAGATTAGTATACCTACTTGTCAATTTTGCAATATGGAGTAAAAAAATGTATAACAATTGATGATATTGCTACTTGAAAAACTATTGTCGTAAGGAAACGTCGAATACATCTCGCAATAGTTGCTATGAGATCTGAAATTAAATATTAAAGAAACAAATTTCTGTTTGTTGGTTGTTTTGTTGATTGAATGATTGACGTGAATTCTAGGTACAAATAATCTGATAAGTATGTAACAGTAACCTCCTGCTGCTTAAATAATGCGTCTAACGTACGCAGAGCTACATGAAAGTTCTTTCCATTTTTTTCTTTCCCTCCTTGCTACACACTGAAAACAACAAATTTCGTAACAGATCTGGAACTGCAGATAGCACATCCGCAAGAACGCACATTTTCAAAATCGGTTCATCAGGGAACCTGAATAGCCGGGCCCTGCATATGACCGTTAATATCGCGAATCCCCAGGTGCAAGAACACACGAGCTCTTTGCTCAATTGCAGGACGAGCCGATGCTTGCCCCTCCGCGTTATTTGCACAGGACGGCACACCCGCCTCGCCTCCCTCCCCTACCTGCTCCCGCTGCCATCCAAACGCACTGCTTATCGTTCCGCCACTCGTGCTCCGACCCTCTCGCCCTTCGCCCCCCCGCCCTGCCCTGCCCAGCTGCAGGGCAATCTCGCTACACGCCACTACGACTTGCTTGCCTTCCCGTCGCGCTCTCTCCGCCGCATCTTGCCTCAACCCTTGCTGTGCACGTCTCACGTTCCTCCTGCGACCTCGCTCCACCACTCGACCACCTCGGCTCTGATCGGCTGCGTGCGCTCGAAGTCTGGGTGCCCCTCGGGCCAAACCTAGCTGTGCATTGTCTCGCCCCGCTCCACCCCGTCCGCCCCCGCCCGCTTCCGCCCCGCCGCCCCGCTCCCCCGCCTTCCGCCCCCGCTCCGCCCCTCCGCCCGCTCCGCCCCCCGCCCCGCTCCGCCGCTCCCCCCTCCCCCGCCCGCCCCCCGCCTGCCCGCTCCCGGCCGCTCCCGCCCCCCTGGCCCGCCCTCCGTCCCCCGCCCGCCCTCTCGCGCCTGCTCGCCCCGCCCCGTCCTCTTCCGCCCCGCTGCCCGCCCGGCCCCGCTCCGCCGGCTCCCTCCCCCCCCGCCCGCTCCGCCCCGGCTCCTCCGCCCCTCGCTCTCCCGCTCGCCCCCGCCTCGCCGCCCTCGCCTCAAGCGCGGACCATGACTTTGCCTACCTCGCTCCTGCACCGCTCTCACCTGGCCCTCAATCAGCTCTTCGCCCCAGCTTCACCCTGCCCTCCATTCGCACCACAATTCTCGCTCCCCCTCAGTCGCCTCCGTCCCGCCGCCCCTCCCCTCCCACCCTCCCGCCGTCCCTCAGTCTTTCTTGCCTCTCTCCGCACACGCCCCCCCTCATGGCCCATTCCTCGTGCTCCCACCCGTCCCCCCGTCTCCGACCACAGCTGACCGCCCTCTCCTCCACAACTCCCTCGCCCTTCCTCCATCCCCGACGTTCCTTCAGCCACATCCTGTCCCCCCCATCCTGAGTTTCGTCACTACGTGTAGCTCGTCCATTTCTTGTTAGAGAGGTTCCTGTCTCGCATTTCCTGCTGCCCATACTCTTTCTTCACCCTGTTTCACTTCCGACGTGGTATCTCCTTCTTGCCTTCCTCTCGATCTGTCGATTACAATGAATCGACTTTCTCATTCCGCCCTCTGCCCGTCAATTTGTCTAGCGCCCCTCAACATTCTCACGTTCCCAATCATCCTGTAGCTCCCCTTCATCATAGTCTTTAGACCCGACTCTTTCGATACACGACCTACCTTTTTTTCTACACCGGTTCACGCACCTTCCATCTTGCTCACCCTTTCATTCTCTTCCTTTCTTTTGTTCCCCGCTCGTTCTTCTTGTCCACTCCTTCTCCCTCGAGTATCCTCCATCCGCTTTCCACCTTCCCCCACCACCACTACCTCCCGCCGCCATGTCGCGTCCCTCTCGCCCCGCCGACGGCCGCCCCCCTGATGGCATCGCTTTCCCTCTAATCAGATCTCCCATCTCTCACACAGTTCGACTCTCCATGTCCGACCCTCCTCTTCCATCCTACTTGCTCCTGTGCAATCTTGTCTTTACCCTCCGTTTCATGCTCTACGAGGTTCACTCTTCGTCTAGACCGGCTCCGAGCCCTTGCACCTTCTTCGTACCGCACCATGCCGCAATTCTCTCCGAACCACACTGTTTCTGCCAGCCCGTTTTCTTGCTCCTTTCCCCCATTGTCCATCCGCTTCTGATGCCGTCCACACACACCCGCCCCGCCTCCCCCGCACACACCCAACCCCGCGCCCACCCGCCGCCCCCAGCCCGCCGTCCCCCCCCTCCCGGCCCCCCGCCCCGACACCTTTACACCGCCGCACCTTCCGCCGGCGCCCCGCCGTTCACGCCCGCCCGCTGCCCGTCGCGTCGGCCTCGTCCGCCCGCGCCGGCGGCATGCATCTTCGTTAACGTGCAGCCGTGCGGCGGCGGCGGCGGCGCGGCGACCGCTGCCAGCGCCAGCTGCCTTCGTGCCCGCCTGCCCCCCTC
>BOPP01000100.1:3867940-3884560 GCA_017312745.1 Gryllus bimaculatus
GCCACCCCGCCCCTCCTTCCCCGCCACCGCCGGAGACAGCTGCCGCGCGGAGCGCGCCGATTCCCCTGGCGCCCCCGCGGCCGCGATTCCGTCCCGCCCGGGGCCTCTCCACTCTCCACGCGCTGGTGGACCGGGCACAAAACTGCGCGGGGCGAGGATATAAGCGGTAACGTAGCCCGGTGCGGCTTTTCATACTTCAGGCCACTTGGCACGATGTGCACTTGACGTGTTCGTGTGAAATATGAAAATCGCCGGAATCGAGAAATTGTAACGATAATATGAACATGAAAGAACAGTCAAAATAAAGCGTGGATTGATTAATTGGTTCATTAGTGATTCCCAGTGCTTAAACAGCTAAGTTCATGAGTCCCGTAAGTGAAGTGCGTGTTTTTGATCGCGTAAGGTAAAAGTGATCTTTCCCGCTGAATGGCAAGATCCGACGCTGACCTATCCATCGGCGTACAGAATTTTTAACCTCAACCAGGTATCTTCTACCAGCATGGCGCCCAAGTGGAGGGAAAATAGAGGTCAAAATATGCGACGCAGGGAGAGACACCGATGTGGGGTAAAAATAGATATGGCGGGACAGGAGAGGAGCGGACAGTGAACAAGTAAAATCAAAGCAGAGAGGGCAGAAACAAAACATGATGCTTTTACTTTCCCGCATATTGCTTGTGTAGTATAGATGAAATATTGTAATCCTGCTGCAAAAAACGGTAATTTAATGACAGAAAAACACTTATTGTGAGTATCTGATATCAAAAAAGTGAATAGTTCTTGTATTCGTAGTATATTACTTTCTGCAACACAATTTGTTCTGAATTGTGTAGTCAAAATCTACGTTTCTTGGGTCTTTGATAACAAAAAATTGGTGACCGCCAAGTTTGGACGTACGTGAGTCAATCTTATCAATGTTGAATCCCGCTATACTGCAGACACACGTTTTACTAAAATTGGCATTCGATCTAGCTGGTTTCACGACGCTTTTAATTTGTATGAATGTATTGATTATTGTGTTTACTCTTCATGTGTTGTCCATCTATTTAAAAATGATTCGCATGCAGAAAGATATTCCAAATTTTATTCTTTGATATTATGAAAGTTCTGTTTCCACTATTATGAATATTCAACATTATTTTCCATTATTACAAAACCGAAAAATAAAAAAAGTGAAAAACTATTCATTTTCTTTTGACAAATACTATTTAGTCAATTGAAATATTACAGGAAAGGAAATGTATGTGTATTGCGCTACATACTGTAAGTTTGTGTTATACAACCTTTTCCAAAGTTTAAGTTAATTTTAAAAAATGTTGTTAGTTTTATGTAGAAGAAAACCGATTGCGGTGCGGCAAAGTACTACTTTTTTTTGCACTATTGTTATGGAAATGAAATTTGTCAAAGTAATTCAGTTGGGTACATTGAATGCTACAGAACACAATAAATCCGCGTATACATAATAAGGCCAGTTTTAGGAAATTACTAGTTATATCGAATTATTTTGTTACATTATCCTAACGTGTTTACAAAAAGGGCCATCATGTGAATCGGCCTCGTTAAACAGTGACTTGGAGCAGGTGAATCGCATTACGTGCACACTAAGACTGTATTGAATTGAATTAATGCCTTATTTTATATGGCAAAACTCAGGCCATGAGGCCTGCTCTTCCGTCTGACCACACAAATTTCGCTACGCTCCTTTCACCAACTAGCAGAGAGGGAAGTATTTCTTGGGCGATAAACAGGCGATTTGAATTTAACTCAGAGGCGACATTTAGGCTTGAGAATCTTTTACATGCAAGGAAATCTACTAACATGAGACATCCGGTTTTACTTCCCCTCCGAAGAAAGGCGAACGAAGAATTTGTTCGCCTTTAATAATCCACGGCATCGATCGGGTTTGAACCCGCCAACAGGGGTATTATTACAAAAGTGCAGGTCGCCATTTTGAAAGTGCATGGTATGCTGATAGCATCTCATCAAAACACTTCGAATGAGTTATTGATCATGAAGGTGTCGAAAGTCACAAAAATTGTATTTTAGTTGCTTAAAGTCGCACAATCACACATTTGTATTTTATGACGGAAATGAAAATTATATAATGCTGCGCGAAAAAACAGAAAAAAATCTTTATTGTTGGGCCCTGACAAATAAAAAGTGAATGAATCCAGTTACTTACATTTAGAAAACCTATCCTCTATCACTTGAGGAAGCCATAATCTATGTTTTGTGGGTCCTTCAATACAATCCCGAAAATTGAATTATGGTAAAACGTTTGTCTGTCTGTGACCTACGCAACAGGGTAAAGTTTTCACCCAATTTTCTCCAAAACTGATATCTCCCAATCGATGTGACTGATGTCGTTAACTCTTTAATTTTAGACAAATATTTCAATTTTGCGGGGTATTTACATGAAACACTAGGGTTTTTTCAAAATTTAAAAAAGATGCTCCATCTTTTTGCTTAATGTTTGTTGATGGATAGTTCGAAGAACGTTTAAGAGAACGGTGCACGTCTCATGTTTGTTAGAACCTTAATTTTGTCGAATATTTGAAATGTTAAAAATGTTTTCGGAGCCTTCCTACAACAAAAATAATGAATATAGAGATTTTTCCCTTACTAAAATATGTTCTTCAAAGATAGAATTTGAAATATGTGCATGGGCAATTTTTCGAAAATCTTACTACTTTTCGCGTAATGTTGTGCGAAAATACGGGCGAGAAAGAACGTGCTATTTTAAACTCACTAGTTTGAAATATTTCTTCCTATCTTCCAGATATTCCCTAAAAATGATAAGTTCTCTGTCAGGTGCTCGGTACCCGTCGAATTACAACTCATTTGTCTCATTTGTATGGACCGGAAACGGTCTGAGACAGGGGAACGAGAAAGGTCAAGGACGGTCGTAGGTTTCTCTGTTACTATACAAGGATGGTCTTCACTGGGTATTGAATTGAATTGAATTATTGCCTTATTTTATGTGGTGAGACTCGGGTCATTAAGCCGGCTCTTCGGTCTGACCACGCAAATTTCGCTATACTCCGAGGTTAGCACAAAGACATCCTTGCACAGTTTATACTGGTCTTCATAACCTAAGCGTGGGCTTTCTCATCGTCTCACTGCAATGGATATTAGTATATTTTTAGGGCATCGCACACTTATAATTTTCATTATTAAAAATCGAACCCGTGGTTGCGCCGGGAAAGGTTAACACGCTAAACAACGAGCTACCCAAGAGGATTGCTGGTGAATTAGGCACCAGTAAATGGCCGCTGTAAAAGGAATGGGAACAAACCCAAACGCTGCTCTACTCTCAAGATGAAGCAAACTAGTTCGAAACAGCTTGCGCAATTCTCTTCCGCCACTATTTTTCATTGTGATCTTCTCAGTAGCTCCTTTCTGCCCTGCGGGAAATTAGTAGGTATTTAACTGGCAATTAATGACAATGATCTGAATGATGGTGGAGCAATGGTGTAACAATAATCAAATGAAACGACATCTCGCAAAACCCCCCGGCAAACCCTGTGTGTTCTCCCCCAATTTCAAATGAATTGATCAATATTTTGTCCCTGTCAGCCCGCAGGTGGAAATCATGTGCACTGACTATCTTACACCGGATGAGATGGCTCATTGTATCAAATGATGTCACTGCAGTCCTTCTGACTGGGAGGTCTTAGGGTTCCAGTGCGAAGGAGGCAAGAATTTCGACAGTAGCTTGTCAGGTAGGTCAAATTCAGACATTGTCTGGGGTAGAATTCTAGCGGCCGGCTGCTGCGATTTGTAGTTTTCCGCGGTTTCTACGATAAATACCAGGCGAATGCTGGAGCAGTACCCTTACAAACTGATCAAGGACCACGTGCGATCTTACTTTCTTCTAACTTGTCCTCTCCTCACCGCTTACACACACTTACACTAACATGTACTATGCTACCACACATGCCTGAAGACCGGTCGGGAGATTACAGCTTGCTCCGTCTGGGTCGGTGTCCTGCTTGTGGGAGATACCTGGTTGAGGAAAACCCCACTAACCTACGGTAGTTGGCGCCGGATCTCACCATACAGCGGGGAAAAGATCACCACTACCCCCGAACAAAAAACATGAACTACACTTTCGGTACACGTGCCCGCCGCCGCCGCCGCCGCCGCCGCCCCCCCCATAATAGTTGACGTGCCCGGAATCACTAACAATCAATCTACCACTATCTCACCGGGCGTCCTCTGCACGTTTGGGTGAGGCAGGGGTCCGCCACCAGTCGACGTTGCTTCCACCGCCGCGGCGCCGCCTGACCGCTCACGCCGCTTTCTCTCTCGGGTCGGAGCCCCCGCCCACCCGCCCGCCCGCCCACGCGGTCGGCAGCGCATTTGCGGCGCGGGTTGCGTTTGGACAGGCGCTTCACAAAATGTCGCTTCTGCCGTTTTTGCTCTTTTATTAGCTCCGCGCGCTTTGATAAGCTTCCAAATCGCACTTTCGGGTAAATTATTTTCATAAAATGCACAGGTATGATGTACAATTAATCATTTACTGTTACTGTATGCGATGGTATCTCCGACAATATTATATTGTTGAATCTATACAAATCAATACATTCACACTTAATAATTCTATGGACTTTCCTATTTACATTTAATCACTCGGATATTAGAAAATAGGCCTTAAAAATAATAGGAGGAGTTTTACAAATATTAATATTCAGAGAAATCGTTGTTTTTCTTTTTCTTTTGATCCATCGAAACAACAGTGCATTCCTTATTTGAAATCTCAAAAAGATACATGTCTTTGTGTTTCGGTTTACATTTGTTATATAAATATTTCATAATATGTTACTTTTGAATAGTTTAGTGTCCTAATCTACCAAACATTCATCTAGTAACATCAGAGGGGAAAATAGAAACTGTTTGGACGTCTTACGTCAGAATGTTCCATTTCTCACTTTTCATCTGGGAAATACACCAATACACTTTGAAAGGCACACTCCACCCAGATACAAGAAGCCATCTGTCAAGACTGACATAGATATTGAACGTTGCCAAAACATCGCCATCTTGCCGCCCACTCGCTGATCGTCAGAATGTGAAACGAAATACATAATGCATCATTTTTAGACCTTTTTCACTTTTGTGAAATATTAGACGACACACTTACACGTTAAACGTTCAAATACTACAAAATAAGAACATATCACGCTTGCCAACCAAAACGTCAAATAAATATACAGAGACATTCTTTTACTAATTATTCAGAGGCAGGTATTTATTTTCCTGATTACTTTGTATTCTTCATTATTATTTCCGAGGGTCGACAACTTGGCCTTTATAACGACTTATGTACGCCTGTAAAACTTTGAAATTTAATTGCCATTTTTTTCAGTTACACCATTGGTAGCAGTTTTTTCTTACGAAAATTTATTATTCAAAATTAGATCTTGGCATAATGCCAAAGTAAAGTTTTGAAAAGTTTTTTACCTATAAGGTTAACAGTATACACCAGCGTGAGAGACAATTTTGTTTCTCACGAGTTCTAGTTCGAGTTCTAGTTGTATTGCAATATTACGAAATCATTACAGATAATGCAAGAATGTGTGCTGTTGTTGCTCTACTGCAGTTTTTTACTGTAGGAAATAAAGTACATTTTCAATTTTGTATCACTGTAGACCTCACACACAAGCTCTGCAAAATAAATCGCAAAACAAATTCCGACAGGTTTACTCTCAAGTTGTCATTCTAAGTACATCAACAAAAAATAATTCACTTTAATGTCAGTTCAGTAATTATTTGTATTGACGCAAATACCCCCAAAATAGTAAAAACCAATGCAATCAGATAGGACAGCCTACATTTTTTGCGCTTTCAAACTGTTTTTGCGAACTTTTTATGTGAATGTTTCCGGGAATACGTTGAGGGGGATTGCCAAATCCGTGACGTTCCATGAAGGAAAAAACCATCACCTTTCGGAATATAATTTGCAGTTCACATATGAGAGTAACAAGAGAGCTTTGTCTTTACATTTAACTGACAGAACCAGTACGTAAAACTCGGACTGCTTCAGTCTTCTACAAATTCCCGGGATTCGAATTCATAACTTTAAAAAAGATCAGTTTCCAGTACAACAAAACATTCTGTGCGATTCAAACCGGCTTAGGTGGAGCAGGATGTCACCTGATGTCAATGCAGCGCCTCTGACCTAGGACTCCACTCCCCACGGTGGCAGGATTTTCGGCACTGGCTTGTCAGAACCGTGTCGAGAACACCCGTTTTCTGGAGGAGAATTCTAGAGGGCAGCTACTTTGATCGGTACTATTCCGTGGTTTCTCCGATCAATACCAGGTTTATGCCGGAGCAGTACCCTAACAAACGGGCCACGGACCTTCCTTCCTCTTCCTTGTCCTATCCTCACTCCTTACTTACACACCATTGACACTTGCACGCACTAAAATAATTACTACTAACCCCGGTGGCCAGACGCGGGCTTAGAACTTGTGCCCCTCTGGTTGGAGATACCTAGTTGAGGAAAACCGCGCAAGTCAGTAGATCGGCACCAGTCTCATCATCAGCTAAGACAAATCACCCATCTCCCGCGATAACAGATTAGAAGTGGTTGGCATTATTAAGGCACTCGGATTAAATATTGCATCGAGTCTTGGATCTAAAATTTAGAATTTTTCCGGGAACGTCACTAAACTTAAGTTTAAAATTGTCGTGATTTATTCACATAATGGCTGTAAAACGAAAATTTAAAAAAAAATCTTGTAGTATAATCAAAATTATTCCTGATAGTACAAGATTTAAGAACATATAGCTTGAAGGGCATTAATTCGTTCGCTTATGTATTTTTACCCCATGAACGGTTTCCGGAATTTAATACTTATTTAAATACAGTGTATTTTTATTACAAGAAACAACTAGCAACGGAAAAAAGTTATTTTTATTAAAGAAGTAATATTGAAAAACTACGTCAGACATTCCATTCCTTAAAAGATAAATCCATTCTACAAATGTTTACTTGAAATGTTTTATGCTCTCTTCCATCCAACGCTAGACGTTCACAAACCATGAAATTCGAAGTAAAGAAAACTGCTTAAAGTGCCCATTGCTGGTCCATCTGCCCTATTATGAAACATCTGTATATCGCCACAATAGATCTGAGATGAATATCTGAGATGATTTATCAACTATATATAGCCGCTCTGGGACTCGCTGGGAACGCAAGCATAGAAACCCTTTGCTTTTCGGCCTGTCTGCATTTTTCGTCTTTGCTATCACTTACGCAGTAGAGAGAAAGTTATATAATGCTACGCGGAAAAACGTCGCATTTTTAGCAAAAAATCTCTTATTACAGGGCCCTGGTAACGCACAAATGGATAAAGGCTTGTGTTAAATTAAGGAAAACAATTCTCTACCACGCGATACAGCCAGAATCCATGTTTTGTGGGTCCTTGATACCGAAAAATTGAATGACGGCAAAACATCTGTCTGTTCGTTCGTCCATCCCTCTCTTCGGCTGTCTCCGTCTGTCTGTTTGTCTCTGTCTGTCTCTCTGTCTATCAATCTGTTTCTTTGTATCTGTCTCTCTGTGAACAACGCTGGCAGAAAAACCTTTCTGCCAATTTTCCCCCAAAATTGACATTCCCTAATCAATTTGGCTGATGCCGCGGTTTCTTGAACCGATATTTTAATTTTGGAAGGTACTTTACATTAAGACCTTGGAATATTTTCAAAAAATTTCTCCATTGTTTTTGAATATTTTTGTTTGTAGGATAATGTAATGCAAAGGCAAGATAATGAAGCAAGTCTAATTTTCGTTGAAAAGATAGGATTTGAAATAAGGTCATGTACATTTTTTTGAAAATTTGAGTAATTTGAACTTTGTAACGTCAGCAATCGTAGTAACGCCGTATCAATTTAATATTAAACTCACTGTTGAAACTACTGGTGCTGGAGCACAACATGGAATTTCTTGTAGTATTCGGAAACTTTAGGTGAAATTATAATAATTATGGATATATTATAACTATTTTGGAGCTTCTACTATTCCCACAATCAACTAGAAAATCTTCATCAAACATCTTGAATCACACGTAACAGCACTAATCTTATCAAGATATAATAGTCGAACATAAAATAGAAATTGTGCTGTATTTAAGGATTATTATTTGTTTATCAGTTATAAACCTATATAACTGGATTACGATCAACGGAATTTCTTGCGTTAGCAACCATATTTGAAAGCTCTAATTTTAAAATATTCTTATTCCAATACATTTCTCCAAAATTAACATGATAACATGTTGAATCGAAAATAATTTCAGAAATAGTTGCCGAAAAATTGACTTACAATATCATTAAATCGCGCATATAATGAAAAAGGATCTCATGAACTCTTCCACTAGAACTCTGACACTTGTGTCCCCGAGCCCACTCGTTCTCAATTTTTAACAAGGTTCGCCTTTGTATTCCTCTCTGAATCTTCTGCTCCTTTGCGCTTTACAACAACTGAAAGAGCGCCACCCAATGAGAAGAATACGATCGATGCTCCGAACGCATTTCAAGAGCTCGCAAAGTGAAGGCGATGAATAATGTATGCAATACGGAAATATCGGATAAAAATAAAATTTCTGGTATCTCTGTACGAACACGATGAACTAACTAATTCAAAAATATTTGTATTTTTGAAGAGAAATGCACAGTTGTTGTATACAAAAATTACACAAAATAAATAAATGCACCTTTTAAGACTATGCATAGATTGTTTTCAAAGTACAAGTAATTAGTTTATAAATAACACATATTTTAGAGTAGTAAATTGATTTAAATCTAGTGTATTGGAAGACGAAGTTAATTGAAGCACGTGGAATCTACAATCATTATCCAAAAGGTCTATTTTCTAGTAAGCGTACCGTTGAAAAATTATACTTATTATGTCAGTTCTATTCAGTTTGGAAATTTGAACAAGCCTGTGTTTCATGATAGTTTAAATGAATTGTTAATAGCATTCAAATAAACAAATCTCGGTCAATACCTTAGATTTGTTGATTTGGACAACCGCTTGAAAAAATCTCAACTCTGAACTGAAAAAAATTTTTGAAAATGTTTGGTATTTCGAGCAAAATTGTATATAATTAGAGTTTATTCTTCTCATTTTAGAAAGAAGTAAACTTCGAAACTATTTTTTTCTCGAAATGTATTCCAACATTTCATTCTTCTTCCATCAACAAATGAATCCCTTTACATTTTGTTTTTAGAATTGCCCGTTATGCTCTTACATCGCATATCTGAGATATATTCCCAATTGTTGTTTGAGAAGGTGTCATATCATGAACCAAAACTAATTTAATAAAAAATTACTGATAAAGGAAATTTGTTTTTGTTGTTGGCCATTAAAATAAGTACATATATTCATATTTTCAATAGTAAATATTTATATATTAAAAATAAGTGGCGGTATAATTATTTAATTGTTAAAGAAAATTTGATATGTTATTAGGTGGTGAAGTGTCTTTGTGGAGAGTATATAATGTTTTTCGAAATTAGAAAAACTTAAAGTAACAAAGGAAGGTTCATGCAACCAATGTGGTCGAACCATCAAATGTGGTACAAGAAAATGATTTGTAATTATGACAATTATAGTTAGAAAAATTAGGAACAAATGGATATGAGTTATTGAATTTTAGAATTTGGTTTAAATGATTGACCTACGACATAATTTTTAAAAATGAAAGATATTCCTTGATAAGTATAAAATATACTTATTATGCTTAATTATCAAAGGTAATTTTATGCGCTATTTTAAATAAAAGCAGAAGTATATTAATCGGTAAATTAATCCTATATTTCATCTCTTTTCTAACGTTTAATACTACCTCATCTCTTGTCCAAAAGTACAAAAATTAAGTTGAATCACTAACCCTTCCAATTCGTTTGAAAATGTAAGTGTTTTTCACGTTGAAATCTCACTTGTCGACTGGGCCAGACCTGCGTTTCAGGTGTCCAAATTGCGTTATTTCGGGGGCGCCTCGGCAACGGAGATCTGTCCGTTGATGTCAAAGGGCTCCACAAAGTCGCCGCTGTGTCCCATCCTCTCGTCTCGAAGCGTCTCCCTCTCGCTTCCTCCTCCGCTTCTCTAACGCCCCCGCCCGCCACGCACTACCCGACTCACTACCCACGTCATTTGTCCCCTACCCGCCTCCTCCTGCCTCCCTTGAAGTGCCCCTCGTAACGCCCTGGACACGCCCCCTGCCACGCCCTCGCCACGCCCCCGACGCGCCTCTGCCACGCCACCAACATGCCCCACAAACGACCCTGCACGCAAACCCCGCCACGCCCCCACGATGCCCCAACCACGATCCCGGTCACATTATCTTCCACGTCTTGCCACGCCGCCTTTCTAAGCCCTCCCTTTCCACACTGCCTGCAATATCCCCTTGCCACGCTCCCTTACCACGCCACCTGGTACCCCCACTGCCAAGCTCCCATCCACGCCTCCGCCACACCCCTGCCATAACCCTCCACACCCTACCATAATCCCGTCACCCTCCTACCCGCGCCGTGCACGACACCGCCATGCCCTCCCCCTACACCCCCTACGTCTCAACGTCCGGTCCGTTCCACTCCCCTGTCCATGCACTGCTTCCACTTCAATAACTGACCCGTCCACCCCGTGCTTCGCTCACCTCACATCACTTCCCCCCAACCTTAGCTACTGACCTCTCCCCTCGCTTACACTCCAATTACTTACTCACCTGGCCCCGCCTAAGCCCTCGTCCTCAACCTCGTCCACGACGCTCACCATGCGCTCCACCTGTGCTGACAGACCAACCTCACTCACTCTCCCGCCTCCGTGCCTCTTCGTGCTTCCTCGCCACGCCGTGGCACACCCACTCCTGTCCACCCTCGCGTCACCCCTCGCTCGCCCACACCGCTACCCAGCCCCCGTCTCGCTGGCGCCCAGTCCTCGCCTCCTCTTCCCGCCTCGTCGTTCCGTGGCGCCGCGCCGCGCGGGAGAGAGCCGTCTGTCCGCGACAGAAGGCCATTTAAACCCGCGCACACGGCCGCCCCCCCCCAACCACGCTCGTGCCGCTCGGCGGCCGCTACACAGGCAACCTCACCACGGGGCGGGCCCGGGCCCAACGAGCAGGCTATTTTACTCCTCAAACGGGTTTTAGACTTTATCCAAGTTGGAAGTATTCACAAATCCTGATACTCTACGAAGAGCTAACGGTTTAAGCTTGTGGAGCTGGTAATGGTAGGTGGCTTCTCGGTGAGTTTATTTCATGCTTCCTGTTATTTCCTACTGCTTTACTCCAATATTTCTTTGGTTTCGGTCTTAAAACTTTCCGTACTAGTCACTATCCTTGTTTTCGTTCCACTCTGTACCTGTCTGTCTGTCTGACTGACCGGACCGACCGCCAGCCTGCTCGACCGATAGCGCCGCCCGCCGCCGCCCGCCCGCCGCCCGCCCGCCCGTCCGTCCGTCCACACATCCGTCCACACGTCGTCCACACGCCCGCCACACGCCCGTCCACACGCCTCCACACGCCCGTCCACACGCCCGTCCACACGCCCGTCACACGCCTCCACACGCCCGTCTACACGCCCGTTACACGCCCGTCCACAGCCGTCCACGCGTCCACACGCCCGTCCACACGCCCGTCCACACGCCCGTCCCACGCCCGTCCACACGCCCGTCCACACGCCGTCCACACGCCCGTCCACACGCCCCGTCCACAACGCCACGTCCACCACGCCCGTCCACACGCCCGTCCACACGCCGTCACACGCCCAGTCCACACGCCCGTCACACGCCCGTCCACACGCCCGTCCACACGCCCCGTCCACACGCCCTCCACACCCCGCCACAGCCCGTCCACACGCCCGTCTACCACGCCCGTCTACACGCCCGTGCTACACGCAACAGTGCTACACGCCCGTCCACACGCCCGTCCACACGCCCGTCCACACGCCCGTCCACACGCCGTCCACACGCCCGTCCACACGCCCGTCCACACGCCCGTCCACACGCCCGTCCACACGCCCCGTCCACACGCCCGTCCACACGCCCGTCCACACGCTCGTCACACGCCCACCCAAACCCACTCACCGCCCGTCGAACGCCCACCCACGGCTACGGCTGGCAGTCCAAAAGACTGCCCAGATACACACACACCCGCCCACCCACATGGACCACACGTACAAACACTCATCCACGCAAACCTTCACACTCGCCGTTCTTCTCCCCACCTGTAGCATGTCCGCCTTCCGTAGCCGCCTGCAAACTCCGGCCCGCCGCCCGCCGCCCGCCCGCTCACCCAAACACCCACCCGCCCACCCAAACACCCGACCCACCACCCACCCAACAACACCACCCGCCACCGACCTTACCCACCCACCCACCCCACGCCACTATACCTACCACCCACCCATCCAACCACCCACCCATCCAACCACCCTCCCACCCAGTCTGCTCGCTCGCCTGTCCCGCACCCGCCCGTCCAGCCCCCCCTCCCCGTGCTCGTTTCCTCTCCGACCCTCTTCCATCCTCTTCTACCATCCTCCATCCTCTTCTGCCCTCTCCTGCCTCTCATGCCGTTGGTCTGTCCTCGCTTCGCCCCTGCTCCACCCACGCCTCATCCCCAACCCGCGCCCTTCCCTTTTCCGCCCCCTCCCCGCCATTTCCTTCCCGTCGTTCGTTCCGCAAGGTGAACGCTACAACAAGGAACGTTAACCAATCGGGCTGGCGCCGGATCAGGATCCAGCGCCAGCGCGAAGTTGTAACAAGCTACTGTCTCTCGGTAAAACCTGCCTATTTTTTAATGCAACATGATCAAATCCCTGTTCGGGTGAACGGATGGTTTGCTGTCCACCTCTGATTGTACATTGCGAGCCGCTCAGTCCATTTGCAGGTTGCGGCTTCGCAGTAGGTTGTTCTCCGTTCTCGCTACCTCCATTTCCACCAATTACTACGCGTGGTTGCGCCCCCCATTACCCCCTCCTCATGAATTGGCTTTCCTCGTGCCTCCGAATTCGTTGCTTTCCACCCTTGCTGGTAGCGCGAGCCATGTGCTAGTGTCAGGCAAGTTCACATGTAGGACAGGTGTCAGAAACTAGCTTCCGCGTGAAGTCAAAACGAAGTCACTTTCCCGCGCGGAAATTTTATACTTTTGGGCATTAAGATCCGTTACGTGACATGAGTACATGTCTCATTTTTTACTGTATACATAGTAAAACTTCATAATATATTTTTGGCACCACATGTTCAGCAGTGAGGAAATTATGGGGTAATTAACGAAAAGAGAAGCCACGGTGGCTCAGAAGTCAGGCACTAAACCATTGCAATTGCACATGGATATCTTTACGTGTAATTAATGAAAACTGTTAGAAATAGTACAATTACAAGTTATCGATAAAATGGAAAAAGCATTATTTATTGTTGTAAAATCAATTCCAAGTATGGTAAAACATCTTCATCATAGCCTAGCGCTAAATCTATTTCTTCTTGCAAGATAAATATTTGTTTACTTGACTGCTGTTTTTAGATTCAGATGTCTTACCAATTGTTTAGATTTGACAAATGCCCTAGTTTTTTTCTTCAAATACTTTAGTTGCAATGCTTATCGCCGAGTCGCAAATGCGAAAGCTCATCTCAATCAGTGGAATATAAGGGTGACAACTTATAAAACTAAAGGCTAAAACTTCTTAATCAAACTCTCGTCCAGTGTTCTGTCAGAGGAACTGAAATAAATAAGAGAGTTTGAGCTGACGCAGGAGTGGATGCTGGTGTCGTCACTTGTTTCCGTCAACACCATCGTTCCCTCTCCTCGTCTCCCTCGCGTGACGTACGACGCTAGATACTGGAAAGTTTACCAAGACTTTACGAACCAACAGCATAAATATCGCATAGATTCAGAAATAATCTGCAATACCAATATCAAATTATTGCGAATACCATCACATCAATGCCCAGTAACAAGTGATTTAGTGATTTGAGTATGATTAAATGAACCTAATAATGGAGATGGATGAAAGGTACAGGAAGCAATATTGCTGTATTGGTGAAGTTAGAAGCGTTTTATTAATTCGAAGTATTTTGTTTCAAACTAATTTAATAACTTTCTTTGATCACTTGGCCCTCATCTGTGGATTTTTAGTAATACATTTAAGATTTCGTGATTAAAATGTAACTTCAATAGACGATGTCAATTTTCACGGAATGGAATACTTTTATATTTTTGTTTCATGTAATATTGCAACACATATACACAGTTTTGATAAGAAAAATACCACTAAAATGTTAATTCGACTCATTAGCTTGATGTCTCCAACCAAATGATTGTAAACCAACCTTCAGACCAAGAAAGCAGAATATTATTATTTTGAAAGTCTTAACAAAACCTCGAAACGAGATGATGTGTAATGAATAGATCTTCTGAGGTATGGATTCTTGAATAATACTCATCGTAATCGAGTGCGTTGATTTTGAAGATAGTTTATCGTACATTTATGTATGCTTTAGCATTGCAGACTGTCATTGTATGCGGTACTTTTCAGCATAATGATTTGGGAAACAAATTTTCCAAAACAGTGTCGTTAAAAGAGTAAACAAGAACCATGAAGTTCAAAAAACTTGTGTCAATTATGCCTTCTGGGTAAATTTCTAATATGTCCACAAAATCAAATACATTTTATTAACGCCACGTAAGTCTAGATATCTTCTTAAGTCTCTCAAAACAGACGTGAGCAACACGGTAATGTAAGTACTTTGGATGATTATTGTTCAATTATGGTCTGTATTTTAATTGCTTTAAATATGTCAAATTTAAACAACGCGAATTAAGTAATGAGTATAAAAACAAGCTTTTGGAGTGTTTTCGAAAGCGTCAGTTTCCATACTGCGGTTAAATGGAATAATTCTTAAAAACAACACTAATTAATTACCTTCAGGCAAGGCAGTCTTAATGAAACACTCTATTTGCACATTTTAAATCAATATTGTTCTTTCAATCTCGTAAAAAAGTAAATAAAAAACCTCATACATTTCCCTCCTAGAAAACAGGTACTAAAATTCATAACAGATTGTATTATTCCCTTCTCTTCATCAAAGAATTGTTCTCGATCAAATAAGAAAGAAACAATCTTATTATACGTATGCTATGTAATAAAAAGGTTCTGATATGGGCACCAAGAGAAAAAAATAGTCTCGCCCTAAACAGAAATAATACAAATCCTTCAAGTACCAGAGTTTATGTATAGTAAACAGAATTAAAGGAATTCATACGTAATTATCAATATTTTTAGCCATACCGTGTTGATTCATCTTCGAATATTTTTTCGTTACAACACTTCCATCAATGCCATAAAGTAAGAATAACATAAACAAAATTGTAAAAAAAGATTCACCGCAATAATAACATCACCAAAATGATCAAACATAGTCTTTAATTCTTACCAATATAACGGTTGTCCGTCTCTTAAAAAGGTTTCGATTTAGATCTAAATAACTTACAATCTGTAACCTGTCATCATAGCCCATCATCGTCAATCGACTGCATGGGATCCCCTCGCTTACCCATCTATCTTTCAGCTATCCATTCTACAGTGTCGGCATTCACATTTGTCATCCATTCTGTCTCTTTGCTGCCATTACCTTTACTAGCTCCTCGTCATCTCTACTTCACCCTCAAATCCGCTTCCTATCCTTCCCCTCTTACTCGAGAGCCACTGTCACTTCACATAAACATCCGCTGTCACCGGCTCAATTTAGCTCACAGCCAGAATTGCAACTTCTCTCTGCAGCGACTCTGACCGGCAGGTCCTAAGGTTTACGTCCCGACAGTGACAGACTGGGGATGCTAGCTTTATAGATAGGTCGAATTAGCCCCATTGTGGAGAACAATTCTAATGACCGGCTGCTCTGATTGGTAGTTTTTCGTGATTTCTCTAATCATCACCTGGCAAATGCGGCAACAATACTCTAACATAGTAGTCACGAACCGCCGGTGATCTTTTCTCACTCTTTATTCTCCTATCATCGCCCCTTACTCACACTTACCTGAACTGTACTACCAATCATATCGCAAGGTCAACGAGTAGCTTAGAGCTAGTCCCAGCGAAGATGGGGACTCTAGAGGAGATACGTGACCCGAGAAATCTTCCGGTATTCGACGTGTAACTTGGCACCGAATTTCGCCATCCATAGAATGAATATCAGTATATCCCACAATTAAACATTCACTACACTAACGCAGCAGCAGCAGTGAGCGTACCAGGAAACATAAATGAATGTATCATCCACAAATACCACAGCGTTCATCGTTCATAGTCGCCTACTATATCGTTCAACGTACATGTCTCTCACAGCAACCACCAACGTTCCACCATAACCTTCCTTATACCTTATGTTGTTGCATAAGCCTAGGGGAAGAAATATCTATATATCCCTGCCCCTACCACTTTCCACAACCACCATCGGTTCCGCCGTCGATCCAACTCCGCCGACTCCAAAGCCACTACACTTCCACATTCACATTCACTTCCGCCACCCCCCCCCTCTGCTCCAACAAAACACTCACCCATCCTCCACCCCACCTCCCCTGCGGCCGAGCTTTCACCGGCCGAGCATCCCGGCGGCCC
>BOPP01000100.1:3907869-4022704 GCA_017312745.1 Gryllus bimaculatus
AGCTAGTCCCGATCCTCCCCACCCTTGCCAGCTTCTCCTCCCTCATCCCCACCCCTCCCTGCATCGCCCCGCCACCGCGCCGCGGTCGACGCGAAAAGTTAATTCCCGGGCCGCTTTCACCTGCAGGCTGACGAGCAACAGATAATGCAGCCGGGAGCGCTCACCTGTTGTGGACTAATGCACGGCCCAGCCCCTCCCTTCGATCGCTGGATGGGCGCCAGCAGTCACGAAAGAACAATGGTAATCTGAAGGGGCTGCGTGGAAGAATCCTTCTCATTAATTTAAATTACGCTCTCTTCTCTACAGCTTAATTAAGGAGTTGCGGGGCCGGGCGAGGCAGCGACTCTATTATCAAGGTCAAGTTGCGCACCTGAGTCATGTGTTCCGGTTAATGGAGTCCGTCCAGGACGCTAATAAGTTTCATAAAGCGCGTTAAAGTCAGAAAGTGACGCTCTTCGGTGAACTCAAGCCGCTCGGCATCGAGTAACTGATTTAACGAAGCAGTTTTTAGAATCCTTTGTTTTGAATCGTACTTCCCTGTGGTTGTTTTTCCTCATGTGTGTTTTATTAACCACAAATATCCAATGCGTTGAAGAACCACTTCATTGTGTTTATAATCGATTATTGAATTTGTATACGTAAGCTTCCGCGGCTCGAATTCATGAATTCTCGGCTGTCCGGGAGACGCCGTCCCCGCCCGTCCCCGCCCGTCCCCGCCCGTCCCCGCCCATCCCCATTCCATCATGCCCCGCAGCACATCACCCACTACCCTGAGGAAGCCTGCGAAATGTCGGGCGAAACGTCGGCACCCCAGCCAACGACGCGGCGTCTCCCGGACAGCCGAGAATTCACGATTATTGAATTGCAAAAAAGGCATAATCGATGCTTCGTATTCCATGGATACATTAATAATGAAACCTGGGGAAAAAATACGATTTTGTATTTCCTCAGTAATTCGAATTTTCTGCCATTAGTTCCTACCCCGATTTTCATTAAAGTTTCGTGTTTTTACAATAAATCCAGAATGTTCGAGAGTCTATTTTTAAGCACTTGTTTCTAGACGTTCCCAGCGCTGTCGATGCAATGGCTCACCCCCTGCGACAGGCACGGAGATCACGTAACATTCTTAAGTAAAACGTCTGTAAACACTGCTTCTAATATCCCACGACACTTCAAAATATGTATACATAGGTTTGGGGTAGTGTTGTATCTGCTGGTAAAATTACATGAGAATTTGAGTGAAGTGGATTTCCTTTGTATCTCAAGAATCCTCTTCAGCGTAATATTTAATGGCAGAATATTAAAGAGAATATTTCTTCATCAGAAAGCAATTATATTCTCTTCAGCGATACAACGGTGAATACGTATTAATGTCCAAGTTTTGAAAATATTTTCTCTTTATATACTGGAGATAGAGCATCCAACTCTTTGACCTTCCCTGTTCACTGTAAGCATTATTATTACTAAACCTTCTCTCTAGGCAACCGGTTGGCAAACACAAGGACCGGGAGAGGGGGTCAGGGCATCAACTGATGTCACTGCAGTGCTTCTGACCAGGAGGTCCTAGGTTCGAGTCCAGACGATGGCAGGATTTTCGACGGCACCGGAAGGTCCTGAGTGCGAGTCCCGACGTTGTGGCAGGAAATACCACACTAGCTAGATAGCAAATTCGAGTTCCGACGCTATATATCCGGCTTTCGACCTCTCTGGTCGGTTGTTTTCCATTGTTTCTACGTTCAATACCAAAGGATTGACGGAGCAGTACCCCACCAAATGGAACATGGACCACACGCGATCTTTCCTTCCCACCATTTATACTTTACTTTACACCCTTACTTACACACACTTAGAATGACATGCATAACATTACGCCAAATATTGCGAGACCGACCGAGAGCTTAGAGCTTTTCCCGGCTGGGGCGGTGCACTGCTGGTAGGAGATATCTGGTTGAGAAAACCCCGTAGCGAACAATAGGTCGTATCCGGATCTCTCCATCTAGTGGAGAATGATTATCTCCTGATAACAGACACACTATACTTCCGGGACTAATGGCCTTAGAAGTTGACGAACCGGAAATCACTAATCATCCAACTAAAACAGAAAGAAGGTTGAACTTCCATATTTACATTATAAAGAGACATAAGTTACCGTCACAACAAATACTCGGCATGGTGAGTGTTGGGTGTCAGTACAGCTCCTGGCAACCGTGCCTCTACTCCGCCAGGCGCAAACGCTCCGTCCCAGCGGGAGGGGTGCTGTTCGTCTGTTCGCCGGAGGCTGTTCGACCCCCCTCCACTTGTTCGCTCGCCGCGACGACGACGGCAACGCCACCCAAAAACAGCTCCCTTCCCCCTCCCCCTCCCCTTCCCCTCCACCCGCCTCGGCGAGACAAACGATGGCACCGCCGCGGGCCAGGCCCTCCCTGCGGAGCAGAGGCGCAGGCGCGAGATGTGCCTCGTCAGTTCCCTTCCTCACGTATTCTATTCGTATGCTTATTTGAGCCTGAGTGTAGATCTATATCACTGAATCCCTTTTACTTTCCGATACATATAATATTAATATTTTTAACAATTTAAAAAAAACTACAGATTTTTTATTTCAATATTTTTTTTATTCTTTTGATGAAGATATTTCAAAAAGTGGCTGAGGAATTATAAATATACAATCCGCAATAATAGAATATTATGTGGACATGACAAGTAATATTAGAAAGGATATTCTGTTCTAGCACACCTACTTTCAAGTTATAGTTATTTATCAGATTCCAAGAATATGTTCTATATTTTTAACTTTCTCGCTACTGCTTACGCAGTATAGAGAAAGCATTTTAATGCTGCGGAGGAAAACGGCAAATTTTTTGAGAGAAAATTTCTTATTCCCTGGTGTCTAATAAGTGGATAATTCTTGTCCCTTTTTTCAGTAACTTACTTCCTCTAACATCCATCCCAAGGGAGAGCGGTTAGGGCGCATATAAACGATCCGATTGGAAATGCCTTTTTGAAAGATTATCATCTTCTGAAACCTGGTATTTTTATCACTGCACTCCAATTGAGATCAAATACCGCTGCTAATAAATAGTAGAGGAAGGTCAAAGAGGATGTATACTGCAGAAAGTGCAATACAGCGGTAGAAACCATGAATCACTTTCTCGGTAAGTGCATTTTTACGAAGCCAGCAAGAATAAAGCGTCATGACGAGATCAAAAACTTCATAGATGAGAAGATGCTCCGGAAATCGGGCACGGTGGTGTCCACTGAAGCCACTTTCTCCGTTGTTGAAGGGGTTAGACTCAAACCTGACCTGGTAATAAGCCGGGAAGGGGTCCACGTGGTCGATGTGACTGTCCACCATGAGGATGGGTCTAGCCTTCTGAGAGCAGGGGAGGAAAAGGTGGTAAAATACCAACCAGTCATCTCCCTGGGAGCCCAACTTCATGGAGTACCCAACGGCAGAATCCTTCCAGTGGTGGTTGGAACCTCTGGGGCTAGGCCAAGATTTACAGTCAGTGCCCTCAGAACCCTGGGGACCACGTCTGGAGGCGATCTACTGACTATCTCGTTAATTGTTCTGAGAATCTCTATTAAACTTTACTCACAATTTGTAAATTGCGATGGAGCAATTTAACATTTCTAGTAGTAAATGGAAGAAAAAAACTTCAATGTCCTATGGGGAAGTCTAGAGGACCCATTGGATCCTAAAATGCCTAGAAATTACCCAGTTACCACGACTCTAAGTGGGAAGTGTATGCTATTGAATGAAGCATACAGAAATTTATGTAGTCAGAATCCATGTTTTATGGAGCCTTGATACCGAAACCTCGATTGACGGCTAAGCGTCTGACCGTCAGACAGTCCGTCCGTCAATCTTTCTGTGAACAACGCTAGTGGCTAACCGTACGCAGAATTTTCAATAAAACTCAATAGAAAAATTACTACAAGAATGGAATGCTCTGCCTGCTACTGCTTGGCTATTGCTGGCTACGTAACTGCAGGTCATGTCCATGTACTAAATTCGTCAATGGGTTTGCTTACGTCAGCTCACTTGTAAGTGGCTTCATCACTATCTCTAGAAATGTCATCTTCCTAGATATCATTCATATTTTCTGACGAATCAATCTGGCCCTTCCCTAGAGTAACTCCTCTATGTCAGTGTTACTGCGTTGTGAAATGTAGATGCCAAACGAATCGTCTATTGTTGCTTTAAGAACGCTGCTCTGTATCGAAAGCCGCTTTCGCCACCGCTGTTGCCGCTACCACAGATACTGTAGATCGTATTATTTATTAACTTTTAATTTTTTGCCTTCTAGCTTACTGCTCAAACAGTGTAGTTTGAGGCTAAAATATGTCTCTTATGTTCGTGATTACACTGAATACCTTAATACATCCATACCAAAAATTATTTTTATTTTAACTTTTGCATAACAAATCTATTTTTTTCTTCATTTATTTGCGATGTAAAGTGATATTTTCCGTATAAGAAAGTCAGAAATTATGACATAATATTACATAAGGGTAACATGTTAATTATGCATACTAATGTTGAGAAAGTCTGTGTTGTTGAAGGACATCTAGTTTATTTACACAAACTAATTTTTAAAAAATTAGACCATTTAATAGTTTTATTTTATGAATGTACTGGTGACGGTGATACGAGCAGATACAAAAGCACTACAGGTAAAATGAATTCCACTAATAATTTGTTATCAAAGAGAAAAAGTTTCTAAGAAAACTATTTTCGCCAATTTGTCCGTGTTCCGTTAACCACCTCATTTTATCTTTATCTAAAATTCTAAGATAATGCAAATGAATTTCACTCCTCTTAGATCATTCTATTATTCGTTCAAATAATCCACTCTTTGGTGATGCTTTGATGCTAGTTGCGATTGTGACGAGTTTGCCCTATTCACCCATTGCCTCACTGGAGAACACAAGTTTTCCTCCATTTGGCCGGAGCAATGTTTTAACAAGAATAATCCCCTCCAAACATGTTTGCCATATGCTTCGTACAAACATCCGCCTTCAGATGGATTTAAATCCGCTCAATAAGAAAAAATCACCATTCCAAGCGGGACATTTGAATTTGCAATAAAATAATTTTATTAGGGTTTTTTGAAATAGTGACACTGTGAAATCCTTGATTAGTTTTATTTTTTTGTTTGTAAACATTGTAATTAATAATAATAATAATAATAATAATAATAATAATAATAATAATATTTATGTGATCTTAAACACTTTGATAAATGAGTTACTATATCTTAATATTTAAAAATTAGTTATGGATATTCTTATGACTACAGCAGATGAGAGGAATACTTTAAGTATTACAATAAGTTCCCCACTTTTTTATTTTCACTCTCCTTGCTACTCTTAAATATCCGCGCTTAAAACGATTACCCCAGAAGTGCTCACATATGCATGCTTATACCCTAAGGTTTAACGAAAAATGTGGGCAGTGAAACCGTACTTCCGAAAGATAACTAATTGTAAATCGCAAGCTATAATTTTACTGCCAATGTGATATATATTCATGTACACGACAAAGATGGAATGACTTTTAGAAAACATCCTATACTAGAGGTCTAAAATCTAACATTACTTCTCAAACGAATGAATTAACAAATTATTAATGAAAAATCATGTAAAATATAAAAAAAATAAAAATAAAACTCACTCTCAACGTCGATGTGGTTGCTTTTTGAAAAATTGATCGTAATCTGAAAACCCGCCGAAAACAGCTTATGTTTTGATACGTTTCCGCCCAAAGGCGTTTTCCAGCCCAAAATGTGGAAATCTACCCATCTGGCAACCCTGCCTCGAAATAATATTATAAATAAATAAATGACGGTTTTGTATCATTCATAAGAAACAATGAGCCAAAACCCCCGGAATTGTACTGCTATTAGAAATATAATTTCTTCCTGCCCTGCGACAAACGCATGTAAAACGAAAAATGTAGAGGATCCCAGACAGAAGAAATATCAACGTCACAGGCAACACGCCACGTTTACGCTGTAACACACTTTGCCTTCATACGTAACTCAGAAACAATGCGCTCTAGTTTCTTAAAACCAGGCTTTCGTGTTTTTATGGGACACAAATTAGACATCACAGCCCCTTGTGCTTGAAGTGGATATTTCGATTTTTGGTACTTTACACAAATCTCCAATATTCTCGATATATTCTCAAAAATGGCTCCTATTTTTTAAATGTTTTTTTCTCCAATCGAGTACGCTCATAAACATTGCGCACATTCCATATTCACTGAAATCTTTAATTTTTTTAAATTAAAAAACTTTCGGTATACCGCCCTTTTTTTATTAAAAAAAAATTGGTATACCACCTTTTCATAAACAGCATCATTGAAGATACAAATATATTGATCTACGGAAACTGTTCTTCAAAATTACAGCTCTAAACAATAACAGCCCCAAGTTTTTGAAAGTATGAATTGTATTCAAATAATTTTAATTTAATTTAGATCACTGTTTAACTAGTGGCTACAACACTTGGTTTTTTTTGACATTGTTTGTAAGGATTACGTAATAGTATAATACTACTTATACCCGTAAAATATTAACCCGCGCTAGGATTGAAACTCAGAAAATTAGGTTTATATTGTAATTTAAATAACCACATCTACATCAGCGTTAGCATAACACTTTTTCGACACTTTAAAAATAAAGTTGAACTTTTAAACCTTTCAAAAATTCAAAGAGTTCAATAAAATTGGACCTGCGCTATTTTTATGAGATCTATTTGAAGAAAAAACAAACAACTGTTATATAATGGCACAGATTTTCTCGTTCTAGTCAGTTTTCTAAACTCTTTATTCTCGACTAGCTTTTCGGTTTTGTCTTTCTTTTTTTTTCCGCTGCTGCTTAAACACAATTTTTTTTGACTAGGAGGGGATCATCTAGTGTACATTTCAAGGAGTCATCTAACGGAGGGTTAACAAGAATTCCTCAAAAAAGATTCAAAATTTCTTGCAATTTTTTAGCCAAAAAGGAAAGTTCTTTTAATATTGTTTAGGTTCTATTTTAATTTTAAGCAATAAAATTTCACTGGAAAACTTTATTATTTATAGACATGTATTACCTGGGTACAGATACTTCAATATATTATATTTTTAAAAGATTTCTCACATATTTTCTCAAAATGTTAGTGATGTTCAAGTAAGTTAGAGTTAAATCGTAATTATTTACGGTCACATAATTACTTGCATTTACTAGTACCGCCTGCATAGTGAATGTTTCTTTTTCCCGGGCGTTGGCGGTGATATTCCCTTGAAAGATGGCGAGATTCGGGAAAACCTCCACGCTGGCTTTCAGGGTTTCCCCAATCAGCTACCTCCCACTAGTGGATTCACCCTCACCCGGGAGAAGCTGTAAGCACCTGACTGGTGTTCCAAAATGTGTGGTAATATAGTGCATGTAAGTGTATGTGCTTGTAAAGTAAGGGGTAGGATAGAACAAGGAAGGGAAAAAGAAAGATCACGGCAGGGGTCCACGACCCATTTGACAGGCTACTGCTCCGGCATTCGTCTGGTGTTAAGAAACTACGTAAAACTACCGATCAAAGCAGCTGCACGCTAAAATTCTACTTCAAGCAGCGGTTAAACTCCAGCTACCTATCTAGATAGTGTTTAAAATCCAGTTACAGTCTGAACTCGAGCCATAGAACTTCCCGGTCATACTGCTGTGACATCAATTTACCCTTGAGCAAACGCAGATGGCTAAAACATCTGAAAGCCGGGGTTTGATAGCCACACTTCCTTATTAAATTGTTACTTCAATTTTTCCTCGAGAAGAGAAAAGTGTGTTTGTAAAATGTGATTTATGCCCGTTTTTTCATTAGAACGATCGAACCCTTGCAAATTGCAATTCTTTGAAATTCGTATCTCCGGCATTTCTATTACTGAAAAGCGTTTTTCACGATATAGCTGAATAGCTACATGATACAGTCTTCAACATTATAATATTAAGTCTCACCTTCGTAATAATAAGGTGTGTGGTGTTGCAATCACAAGCATAACAAGTTTCTCTACGTATTTTTTTCTTAGACAGGTATCGCTTGACACCAAAACATTAGATTCAGTTTTTTAGCATGTTATTTTACTATAAATACATGTGAATATGTTATAGTGCAATTTTCCTTAACATTACAGACAATTTCTGGCTAAAATCATTATTAATATTTCTTATGTTTGCCTTTGCAAGATAGGAGATTTTTTTATATTTATATTGAAGTTGGTTAATTGTTTTTTCTGGTGAATAAACAACTTTTATTTTCATTAGTTATTTAATTTTTAATTAGTTAATTACTTTTTAATTTTTAATTATTATATTTAATTAATGGTAATCGCAAATTTTAGTTCTTTTTTTTGCGACGGTTAAACTATTAGTAACTTTCGAACCCGGTTTTTTAGAGCATGCGGAAAAAGATAGTATGATTTAATAAATTAATAATTTGTAACATGCAGGTAAATACATCACTTCTAATGGAACATTGTCGGGAAAACGTTAGTGGTCAGGACGCCCTCTCTTGGTACCCAGTGCCTGCAACATTGGCGGTGGAATAGTGGCGATCCCCGATGCTCCACCAACGATTGGTTGTATCGGTAATGCGATTGCTGCGCGCGGCAAATTAATCAATCATGCCAATCGCTTGGCATGTGCGGTGCTCGCGCGGTGAAGGACAAAGCGGTCGACGAGTGCTGCAATGGTGGCTCTACAATGTTCGAGAAAATGCTCCTTGCTCTCAAGCGCAATGGATGTTCAATGTTTCAATCAGTACTCTCACAAAATCTAAAATTCAACATTCGTAGTAATGTAACGTGCCATCATTTATTGCTGTGAGGTTCTTCTACAATATCTATCTTTTATGATATGCAAATATAAAATTTAATTATAAAATGGTTATAATATTATGCAACAGCAAACAATGTAATGGTTCTAGCTAGTGGAAGTAAACCGGCTGGGTATTTTTCTTATCATGTCTCATATAGAAAAAGGATTGAAGTCTTCCTTTAGGGTAAAATAGAAGTACTTTTTATTATTTCCCTGTCACACCCCTTTCCGCTTTGCCCCGCCCTACCCTGCCACGCATCTCCCCGCTCCTCTCCGCCCCATCCCGCTCCATTCCGCTTCGTTTTTCCACTCTATCCGCACCCCACCCATTGCCTGCCCCTTCTCTTCCGTCCCGTCCTATCACTATCTGTCTCGTCACACGGTCTGCCTAGTCCACACGAACATATTATTGCTTGAAAGTTTCGTGACAAGTCAGAATTTATAGTTACTGAAACAAATTTTTTTTTTGGGGGGGGGGGATTTCCCTCATTTTCCACCTCGTGGATCCGCTCATAGTGGATCCGGTACAATTTATGCCCCCCCCAGACCCGCACCGCTAGAGCACAATCCCTTAAATAATAACTGCAGCACGTGTTGTATTGAGAAATACTTAGTAAAATTGATATTTTATGTGACATTTTGAATCGGAGTCTCCACTTCATTGATTTTCGGCCTCTTAAAACTATTCGTGACAAATTTGCGAGCCGTAATTTCAGTAATACATACGTTTTCTGTGTTACATACGTGCATATTTTACTTTTATATCATAGATTGATTATATCATAGAATTGATATTCAGAAGGTGTGACGTTGAATAATAAACTGAAATTGATGTCGTCTATATGAACTTCTTAATGATAAGTAGTTTTCGATAGTGAGACATTGTTATTGCTTAGAGAAAATAATTAAAACCATACGAGATGAATCTTGCATCTGTGGTTGAAGAGACGAGATAGCCGGCCCCTCCCACTCCTAGTTCTCTTTCATCTTGCGCATGTTCCCCCCATCTTTGTATCCACATACCTCATCACATACCTTATTCCGTCTCCTACCTCTTTCGTTATCCATTCCTCTTCATTGTAATGTCACCTTTTTCATCCCCTCTGACTAATGGGATACGCTACTTCCTTCAACCACACAGTGGAAGTAAAGAAACGCACTACAGGTAGATAGAAACCGTCAAGTACATGCAACAAGACAGTAAAATGCACAATAAATTCAATCTCTTTCAAATAAAATTTAGTTTATCAAGAGAGTATTTCACTTTCCGGCACAACATTCAGAGTTTTACTGGCATTTGCCAACCGAAAAATAAAGAATTCGAATTCTAGACATGCACACTAACGGGTAGATTCCTGTTCAAGAAGCTGCCACCTACTAATTGCACCGAGCACTTAACATCCTCATTTCAAAACTCGCAAGATTCCCATCTATAAATGAAAAGAAATCAGAATGGACACAAAAATACCTGTTGAACCTTCAATAACAATTACCAGTCTGAATACAAGAATAGCTATACCAATTATCAGAGATAATACAACAATATTATGTAAGAATGGTTAAATAAGGTACAATATGGCGAAATATATTCCATCTGAGAGTACAACCCACACAATTTCGTATCTGAAATTACAAATGTTCTTTAAAAAAATAGAAAATTCAAACGTCTTAACACACAGACACCAAAAAGTCAAGCGAAGAAAAATCGTTACACATAATGTAAAATACCAAAGAAATTTTCAACTTTTAATTTATTTGCCGAAATGATAATCCTATACTTTAATGGGTTAAATAAATACAATAAAATATCTCTGAAAGATAAGACGATTCGTCAAGAACACGAACAGTGGAGTACCTTGTGGGTCCCTACTAGTGGTAATGGCTTGCGGCAGCATTTGCTTGCGAATTGCGCTTGGCGCTTTTCAGCTACAATCTCTCTGTCGATGATTGCCGCGGGTCAAACGCTCTGGAGGGATTTCAAATGGAATGAATTATATGAACTGAGTGATTTATTCAATGATGGATTCATTGATTGATTGATTGGTTGATGATTGATTGGTTGGTTGATTGGTTGGTTGATTGATTGATTGGTTGGTTCATTGATTGATTGGTTCATTGATTGATTGGTTCATTGAATGATTGATGTTTCGAGGCACGTCAACTGCAAAGATCATTAGTCTCCTCAGTGTACTAAATGTTTCATCCCGAGATATGGCGGTGTTTCGTCCCCGCTGGATGGTGAGATCCATTGATGACCTCCGTCGGCTTGCGGGAGATTTCTCTCTCCAGGTATCTGACCCAACGGGGTACAGCTCCAGCCGGGTCAAGCCTTATGCTCCACCTAGTCTCCCAACATGTTTAGTAGTGTGTAGTATGTGTGTGTGTATGTGTAAGTAAGGGGTGAGGATAGGATACGGAAGACGAAGTAAAGAATGTGCTAGGTTCGTGAAACGTTTTTGTGAGTGCTGCTCCTGCATTCGCCTGGTATTGATCGAAGAAACCACGGAAAACTACCAATTAGAGCAGCAATACAAATCTATAGAACACGACCCAGCTCGAATCTTATAGGAAGGTAATTTGGAAATTATATTTCAATTATCATTTTTATATACCTTTTGATAATTAAAAATAGGCTCACCTGTATTCATCTCACTCATGAATTACGATATTTACCGCGTTCTTAATTTACTGAAGATTCACTTTTTTATTTAGCAATACTGCAGCGGAAGCAGTGAGAATTATCACATGTGTTAGAGAGCTCGTATTGATCGTCTTACGTGTTTAATCGCGTTTGAGTGTAACTATGCAGAACTCTGTGCATTTATTCCCCTCAGCGAGCAGCACATCGAGGAAGAATTAAAAAATCTGTTGCTCGCTGGAATGAATCCAAAAGAAGACACGCTTCTTGCGTGTTTGGACGACATCCAAATGTTTTAGGAAAGCATTCGGGTGGTTTGTAAAGATTGGGACAAAGGTTTTGCAGCTTACATTGCTCGGTAAAAACTAATGAAGAGAGATGCCGAAAAATGATTGAACAAAATTTATTGAAAAAGTAATTGCAGGATTCGAGGATTATTGTATTTGTTACAAAATGGATTTTAAATGTTTGTTACAAATACTACTTGTATTAGGGAATATGTATTAGGGGGAATGAAACAAGCAACAATGATTTTAACAGCAATCTCAAACTAATTTCGATTTAAGCAAAAATCAGTCCTCTGTTTACAATATTTTACCTGTAACCACATAATAACATTAACGAAAACTTACGAAAATTTTCCAAAAAGTGTGTTAAATATCACAATTTGCCGACAAGTCCACAATATGAGTTTACCCTTACATAGAATCAGACTGGTTATCTCTTGGAAGTTTTAGAATATAATATGAATTTATTTAATACTCAAATATAAACACTTACAGTTCGTGTCTGGGATTCATACTTAATTATATCTCAGGAAAAATATCATAATTGTCCAAAAGCATTTAATGTCAGCACAACACTATTATATTAATGCGATTAAGCCTGCCTGCTGGTCAAGTATGCCGAGGCACGTGTGCAGTAAGAGTTCGGTTCGATGGGTTGCGAGTTCCAATCCCGTGTAGACATGGTTGATTACCTGTATGTTGTGATATGTTAGGCTGCCTCACTCCCATGCATGACCTTTCTCGTAACATATCATCGTTTCTGGTCTGTTCTGGTGCTGTAGGAACTTATGGATATACTTTTGGGGGGAAATTGGATCTGTTCGTGACGTAATGACGTTTAAGCTTTTCCGAAGAAGGACCATTTTCAGCTCAATCACATTAGAAAACTTAAGATTTCAAGTTATCACATAATTAAAACAAAATTCTTACAGCATGTTATAGTAATACAAATATATATTTCGGCACTATATACAGTGTGCACGTAGTCGAGTGTTGTAGTATTCGTAATGTTCAGTGATTCCGGGGGCTTCAAGAACATAGGTCATTACTCCCGTATCTGTAGTGAATGTTTAATTGCGGATGTGGCTGCGATTTTCCCTCGCTGGATAGTGATATCCCGCACCGACCTACCCGTCGGCTGGTGGAGTTTTCCCCAACCAGGTCTCAACCACCAACGGGGCACCGCATCAGCTGGGACAACCTCCAGGCTAGTCTCACGGCATATATGCTAATAAAGTGCATATAAATTTAAGTAAAAGGAAGGCAAGATCGCTCGCGGACCGTGGCCGTTTGTTACGGTTCTGTTCCGGCATTCGTCTGGTGTTGATCAGAATACTGCCGATCGGAGCAGCCGGTCGCTAGTATTGTCCTGTAGACCGCGGCTGGATTCGACCTACCTAATCAGGTAGTGTGGAAAATTCTACCACTGTTGGAACTCAAACCATAGGACCTGCTAATCAGAAACACTGCAGTGACATCAATTGATGCCCTGAACACCTAAGTCGGTTTGTAGTTATGTAATTTAAAGAAGAAACAATGATCTAACAATTCAGGACCTCCTATCAACAATAGCTTCACAGAATAAATGTTCAAATTTAAACTAAAATTGTAGTGCCGAGATGTGAAAATTATTAGACTCAAAAGGATATATCTGTGAAGTAATTAGTTTCGTTCACTTTGAAGCCCGATTGGGTAGTGCTACAACAGTACAGCTTTCAGGTACATTGTAGATGTAGATGTGGGAAACCTCGTGAATCAGCACCAATATAAAAAGTTCAAGATAGCCAAATGTTACCTTAGTTACAGCAGTGATTCTCTAAAGGATATTTTTATGTACGATAGAGAATCATACCATAACTCCAAGTTAATAAAAATGTCTGGGATAAATTCAAATTGAATGCATTGTTATAGTCTGAAAACAAACGGTATGTCAATCCTATAAAGTTGTGACTAATTGTGAAAGACAAATTGAAGATATTGTAAATTATTAACGGGGAATGACTAGTAGATCAGATTAACAAAACACATCCTAATGATGTAATGATTTTAAAAAATTATTCATTGTTTGATACTTATTTTATATTTTTTTAACCTGCTTAGGGGAAGATCAGGCCTAATGGCTTAAAGCTCGTCACTAATAAACACAATTTTTATTATTATTATTATTATTATTATTATTATTATTATTATTATTATTATTATTTTATCATTATTTCATTACTTTATTAATATTTTTTATTATTTTATTGTTATTATATTATTCTGATATTACTTACTATTATTATTTCCTCATTGTAATAAAATGTCTTATGATATTTACTTCGTAAATTTCTTCTAATTAATAAATCAATAGTTTGTTACTTGGTATATTGATTGCCGTTTAATATATTTTTTTTTCATATATGATCCCATTGTACTTGACAATCGCGATTAATAAATTAATTGTTTAGAAAACTAGTTAATTATCTGTGACTATAAGATAGAAATAATCAATATTCACACTGCAGTATTATACAGTTCAAAGTATTGGAGTATCAGAAAAAAAACTAGTCAACATTGAAAGTACTACGTAGTACATACGTATGAGCTACCAAGTTGTGCACGTTACTCCAATCAATTTGTTTGCTGTAAAGGTCTTCTCATTCACTCTGCACAAGATGTTTGGTTCGTCGAAGTGTATACGTGACCGAGTAATGGGAAACGTTTAAAATAAATATATAAATGCAGAAACTGAAGTTTCCAAGTTAGTATGGCCTATACAGAGTGGGTGCAATTCATACTAATGAAATGATAGGCTCTCTTCGTTGAAGCTCATCAAAATGCATAAGAGAACTGGGGATGCCTTAGGGTTGTGCACTTCGTAATTGAATTCTATAATTGATGCTCACCTCGCGTCTTGTAATCTTTCAAATCACGAAGTTTCCAGAAATAGCTCATGCTGAGGTGCTTCACCGCAACCACTATTCCTATTTTAAGGAATTTGACCGGAGGTCCCTAAGGCCCTTCGAGTGACTAAAGGAGTTGCGAAGGGACAAAGAAGGAGACAATGATGAATAAATGATGGCGCTCGGTACGTGGTTCCTTCGTTACGGTACTGCTCAGGCACTTCCTTGGTAGAGTTCGAATAACTACGGAAAACTACTTGTCATAGTTGCTGAATACTAGAATTCTCCTTCAGACAGCAGGAGAATGCGACGTTGCTGTCTAGCTGGTGCCAAAATTAACCATCACCGTGTTTTAAAACCTAGGACCTGTCGGTCAGAGATATTGCATTAGCAAGTTGTCGCCTCCTACTCTTTCAGCCGGTACCATTTTCTTTAGTTTTGTGTTTAGTTTTTCATACGCTGACACGATGTCACGTTGGCTAGCGATAGTTGCAGTCAGAGATGAGACCGAACCAATAGAACGGAAAGTGAAGAAAGGCCATGACAACGTGACAGCATCGACCCTATGCTCACTTCAACTACTAAATTGCGCCCCACAAAAACTACTGAATTGTACTGGCAGTTGACGATCCGATAGCATCAAATTCTAGATAGCGTATTCACATCGATACACATTTTTATTGCTTATGTAAACGTCTTAAAATTCGAAAACTCTTACCTCAAACTATAGGTAATAATGTTCAAAAATTCTAAAATTATGTATTTATTTCAGTTGATCAATTTTTTTTAGAATCGCCGATATGCAGAAAATTGTGTGATAGATATTTGCAAACAACATGAGTAGACGCGCGTGAAACGTGTATCAAATGCTGTACCTGACACGACCCTTGTTCATAACTCTAAACGACGGGTCCAAGGTCTACAAACTCCAATTTTAGAGCCCTGAGATCCCGAGTTACGTTTATTAGGTCTTAAAACACAGAATGAGACGATTTTGGACTTTCTATAATTTTGCTGGTATAGCTGTTTTAACTATTCACACTCCGTCCCGAAAATGCACTGAAATGGGTCGACTCTCTCAATGTAGGCAAAATTGAATTCGCTATTTGATATTCTGCGCAATTTTATTGCATTGATGTTTGCATTAGCGTCTTGCGTTCTTAACCCGTATTTAGCAATATAATGAAGTATACTCAGGCACAATACGATATGTATATAATTATCGTGGTTCGAAGAATGTTTAATATTGTGTTTTTATTATTGTATTGTTATGTAATTATTGTTTATTGCAACAAATTTCCAGAAGAAACTCATAAACGTTTCTTTTTATTCAGAACATCTTAATATCTATATGTGGTGCCATAACTTTGATCACATTTTAATAAAAAACGCCGGTGATTTCAAAATTGTTTGTGTTTGTATTTTACTCAAGAACCGTTTTATATGTAAATTTAAAAAAGACACCAAGAAAAATAGCATGCTTGCTTTCTTATGTGCATTTATTAAATTCATCAAACTCGACGATAAGTAGAATTTATAATTGAGGAATAGTGATAACCGAAAAGAGCAACAGTTTCTCTACGATGTGCATTTTAGAAGACGTAGTACTGTTTCAAGAGGATTTTTAATTTGGGAGCACACGACGAAAATAGAGTGTAAGTGGATAAAGGGAGTACAGAAGGAAGTTTAAGAAGGATGAGTAATTACGTTACTTCTTCTTTCGCAAATTACTCTAAGAGATGAAAAAGAAATTAAGCTAATATTTCTCCTTTGCAATTTTCCTTTGAAACTCCCAACTGTACTTTCATCTTCACAACCACTAACAGCCTGCACATACATTTGAATAACCAATTTAGCCGTCGCTGTATGTAGCTAAAGTGATTGCACATTTCAAAACATCTCTACGATGGTTTATTGCTTCTCAGTTATCAGCACGTATTTCTATGGACTAGTCTATTTCCGTTCCCCCATTGTGGTATCACACATTTTAAGTTTTCATCGTTAGTATTGATCGGTGATGACCCGACACTCGAAAATGGTAAACTCTGTAAATGGAGGGGAGTTTTTAATGGGGCACGATTTTCAGTGTCAACAGAGTACAGATACGAACCGAATGAAACAGTTATGTTCAATTCTGCAGAATTACTTCATTTTCTTTAAAAATATCCCTTGATGCATTAAATGTTGATAAATAACAAGTACAATATGATTTAAGTTTTTAGTATTAACGGAAAATTGTTATTCAGTCACAGGATTACTGTAACATTTAACAATTAACACTTTTTATTACTTCAATTGAATTAATTTCCAGTGGTTGTGCGATTTTTTACTCTCGTAAAATGTCTCGCTACTTCCAATTTCATGTAAATTTATTTTCTAAATGGATGTTTTGTAATGTCTGTGTTTAAAATTCCGATTAGAACTGTACAACAAACTTCATGTTTTGTCGCATAGTCTGAAACATACGTTGACTCATAGTCTGAAATGTGAATTTTTTTATATTTATTTGTTTCGTTCAGTATAATGTTTTTCCTTTTGTTTGTTGTTAGATTACTATTTCTCTGTATTTAATCTAAAACTGACTCTCAAACACATTGATTTAAACTATTTTTTTATCCATGATATGTGACCAGTGACAGCGACAATATTTACAATGATCATCCAGACTATTAAAACAATTCTTTTAGTTTTCTTAACGGACGCATTACTTAACGGACGCATTACATATGATGTTCATTTGCTAAAAAAGCGTAGCACTCCAAAGGACTCGAATATTTAAAAATGTATTAATAAAAATTCTAACAATGCCTCAATCATTGAATTTTATTAGTTATAATATAGAGAAAAAATATTGGTGAAGTACAGAATTGTGCTACGACGGTTCTTCGGTCACATTAATACATTAGAACTTAGTGAGATGTATGAAAAAAGACCAGGAAATTACAACACTAGTAAGAAAACTATAATAACGTACTCCTAAACGACTTGTAAAGATTTTAACGTAATGTTTTTACTATCGTTGATTAAAGTTATAGGATGAATGACAACTGCCTATTCACTTCGCATAAAGGCCTTGAAATTCATTTCAGAACGGAAATCAACTCAATAGATTTAAATTACATGGACTCAATGGATTCAATAGAGAAATAGAAAATAGTATAACGTAGAGATGATTAGCGCCGAAAGAGTATACTCTTGTGACAACTAGAGTAGGTACAAACAAAACAAGTTATTGTTACTTATTTTCATTTCACTCAACGCATACTAGTGGAATCAGAATCTCAAAACAATTACCTTCTGGAAACTGTTATTCATTGCTTACTATTTTTTCGCAAACATTTACATCTATCCTAATAATAAAATATCACGTCCAAGACCCTTAGGCCCATCAGGACTAGAACAACATTATAATATTCTTCAGATGACACATTCATCCGTCTCACTTTTTCATTGTAACAGGTGATCGAGTTTCAAATAGAACCATTGCCGTATCATAGTAGATGCATCGCATAGCACATATCGCCTTTAAGACGAGACGGTCAGTGAGGTTTTAACATACAAGAACTGAGAATTCCCTCATGCCCTAATGACAACTGCAAACATTCACGTTCTTCACGAGATTCGAACTTGCAGCTTTAGTGTAATGCTTTGGGCGCCCGTGCACCAACCACTGCGCCCCCAGACCGACTTCACAAGTGGAGGTAAACGGCCGTCTATGTCTAACTCTCCTGTAGCAGTGAGTTTCTTCCGAGCGTTCTCGGGCAGCAGGGAACACACTGTTACCCTTGCCTCGTTCTGCGTTCACGTCCTGGCTTTGTCCTCGCCCTCTTCGTCATCCACGCTCTGTTCCTTGGTTCGCCCCACATGGCCGCGCCCGCACTTGCAACTACTTTCTCCTTACCTTTCTCGACGCTCTCCTCGCCTCTATCAACTTATTGTCCTCTCCCTCTTCCTCCCTTTCACTCCCGCGGCCTCTCTCACCCTTCCCCCATCCTCTCACTTCACTGTTGTCTCTCTGCCTAAACTCGGTCTTGCTTTAGATGCCGATTTATTTGCCTTTTATATTGCACAATTTCTCTTCTCCCGTCTTTCCCACCTCTGAAGACATCTTCCTCCCCACACCTCTCTTCCCACCTCTCTACTCAATCTCACCCCTCTTTCCTCCTCTCTTTCCACATCCTTCTTCCCCCTCTCTTCCTACACCTCTCTTCCCACACCTATCTCCTCACAACGCTCTCTCCATTTATCCGTATTCCCACACCCTTTTCACTAAACCCCTCTCCACACATCCCTCTTCACACCTCTCTCCCCAAACACATCCCCCCACAACTATCTCCCCATACATTTCCCCCCACATCTCACTACCCACACACCTCTTCCCACACCCATCTCCACATCCTCTTTCTACATCCCTCTCTCTCTCTCACTGCACAAATCTTTTTCGTAACACCACACCTCCTCCCTCACACGTTACACAATCCTCTCCGAACATGTCCCGCCTTTCCCTTATTCTGGCCGTCAACCTCTCGTTCTCTACCATCTGCCACGCCCTCACAGAAGTTGACCCTCACCCCCCCCGTCCATTTTGTTGTCCCGCGCTTTCACCATCTCCAACCCAACGTCTCGGCCTCCAACCCCACCCCGCTCCCTCCCTACCCCCTCGCCCTGCGCCTCTCCCGCCCTCGATCCTTGTCTGCCCCCCTCCGTGACGCACACGTGTGGGACTCGCGCGCGCCGGCGGGCGGGGATTTGCCGGCGCTCGGGGCGGCGGCGGCGGCGCGGTCGCTCCGGAATTGCTCGGCCGCAGCCTTATCTGCGTTTTGCATTCGGCTCGTCGCGCGCGTAACTCGCAGCTCCATTTGCGTCGCAGATGTGTATCGGGAGAAAGATACCGCCAGGTCTTTGGGAGCGGCTTGCCTTCGGCTCACCCGCAGATTTAGTGGGCGCGGGCGAATTTAGTGGATTAGTTGCGCGCGGATGTATCTGCGCGGCCTGGTGGGAGCGCCGCGCACTAGTCATTCCTGAGGGTTTGTGGGGGACGTCGGTCGATTCGCCTCTGCGCTAGTGAAGTGAATATGATGGCGGTTTTTAACGGTATGGATTTAGAAATTGTCAAGTTGAATAAAACTCCTTATTTTATTTCTTAATGTGCAATCTATCTGTGAAAAAATACTTGTGCTAAAGTAGTAAAGAAGTCATGAATAAAAAGAAAGGGAGAGAAAAGGAAGAAGAATGAGAGGATGAAAAAGAATGTTCAGAAAATGGACAAGAACGGAGGGAAGAAAGTGGAGATAATGGTGAAGAAAGGGCAGTAAGGGAGTAGAAGGATGAGAAGTGTGAAAATAATGAATGGGAAAGAGGTGAAAATAGAAAGAAAAGAGGAAAAGGAAGTAAAGTGTTTTTTATGAGGACGAGGAATTGAAAATCAGGAAGAGAGGTGAAAATGAGGTGAAAGTGAGGGGGTGAAGAATAAGGAGAAAGTTAAAAATGAGAAGACGTATGAGGAAGAGGAGATGAAAAATGTGGAAGAGAAAAAGAAAAAAATGCTAGGGGAGATTAAGAATGTGGAATGTTAAAAGATGAAGAATGAGGAGGAGGATATAAATAACGAGGAGGTGATAAAGAATTGTATAAAAATAGAATAAGATAAATATAAATAATGTGTGTAGAAGTTTATAAAAAGGAGAGGAGAAGGGGTGTAGAAGAATGTCGAGAAGAACTGAGGAGAAGAGAAATGAGGAAGACGAAGCCGAAAATATTGTGGAAGAGAAGAAAAATGAAGAACAATGAGGATGCAGGTTTTAAGTGATAGAGAAGGAGCATAACGGGTCTAGAACCAATTTACCGTCAAATTGGATGACGTTTCTTATATACATATAGTAAAATTTTGCATTGTTATCAATTATTGTTGTTGACTCTCATTTGCACTGAGAGTTCAAGCGATCTTTTTCAGAGTGAAAAATGGTGATGTAACAGTGTTTAGTCAAATATCTGCAGAAGATCACGTGATAATGGCTGATGACGAAGACGATATAACTTATATGTTCTGAAAATTAGTATAAGAATATGGAAAATGGGGAGTGGAAATATGTGGACAAAATACTGAATATATGTTGGTGGTAAACCTCATGATTTAGAGACTAGTATAGGAATAGTTAAAGGTAATTCAGAACTTAATTATTTGGGGGTGACAGTATCAGCAGATGGTAGAGACGAGCAGGATGTGAAAAATAAAAATATAAGAGCAAAAATAGCCACTAGACAGTTGAACTCAATTAATACAATGAAGAGGAAGAAACGCCTATATAGCTCCTTCATAGAATGTACAATACTCTATGGGGCAAAAGTCTGGACACTAACAAATAATATGAGAGACAAACTTCAAGTAACAGAAATGATATTCTGGCGAAGATGATGTAAACTTTCTCTGTTAGAAAAAATAGAAAATGATGAAATAAAAAATAAAATAAATGCAAACAACGTTGAACGAGACGATCGAAATGAAACAACTAAAATGGAATGGACATACAATGAGAAAGTTGAAATCCGATAGACTTCCACAAAAAGTTAGGAAATGGATATCCAATCTAAGACGATACAGGGGAATACAGAGAAGGACATGGATCATAGCAATAACTGAAGCCATGGCAAAAAGGTAAATGGAGGAAAGAGACAAATGGGATAAAGAAGCATAGAAATTAGGATGCGGAAAACGACCAAGGCTGTAAAAAAACGCTAAAGGGAATTGATTGATAGATAGATAAATAGATAGATAGATAGATAGATAGATAGATAGATAGATAGATAGATAGATAGATAGATAGATAGATAATTGGTTAGATAGATAGATAAAAACTATTGTGGGCTGCATTGAAATTTGCGTTTCATATTACAAGACGTAATATGACTCTCGAATTAAAAAAAAAATAATAAAACCCGGCTTATTAGCGGTTTGTGGATAAATGTGGATAGAATGATTCATGGTTTAAGAGAATAACGTGAAAAAAATTAGACACAACCTGAACAATTATTGCCAAACACTTTATAAAACACAAAATTCCTTGAAAATAAAGTATCCATCTTATTACAGTGCTATGTACAATTTTCGGAAAGACTGTGGAAAGTTGCCACTATTGCAATAGTTGTTTGTTCCTACACTCGTAAACAAGAATTTATTTCTTATTTCATTTTGTTCTTGACGACATTTCTATGCCACAAGTCATTACAGGGATTTATGATCTTTTGGACGGAGGGTATTGGTAAATTTTTATGAACACAAAGTTTTGAAAGTATACTTCGAATGTTTTGAATTCCAACAAATTCCGGAGAGATCCGCACTCTAAAGCGAATACTATCTTTCTTAATGTTTCCTTTCAAAGAAAAAAGAAATGACATCATTTTGAAGAACGATGCAATGCATTTAAAGTACAGATATTACAGGGAAATTCTCTCGCGTCAGCCATAAAAAGGGAGATTATGGGATTTTCAGATAGACGAGTGCCTTCATATTTGTGAACCCAAGTGTCAAATATCACGTCTCACTCATCTCGACTGTTCTTGAAACACAAAGACCTTACGTGATGTGAGCAACACCTTTATTTACCACCTTTTTAAACATGGGGCAAACATTATTTTCAATGTGCACTTTTATAAGAGCAATAAAACGATTTCGGATAATTTCATTTATAACACCTGTTAAAGTGAACCTTAGAACCACCTATCCAATTGATGTTATCTGGGAGAAAAGTAATAACATTCGATTGATTTCATTCATTACAGAACATTTTCATTCTTAATTGTTTTTAGGTAGATAATCTTTCATTTCATGTTCAAACGAGGTCCAAGGGGAGAGATGTAAAATAATGAATGTGGTAAAAATATATTAAATGTGTAAAACATTCGAACGAATTTTTGGTTTAAATTAATCACATAGATAATTTTGCCCCAAAACAACTTTTTCGGTAAGAAGAAACAGCAAAACATGGAATCGGACAACACTACGAATTTGAAATTGTGCTCTTCCTCGCCTGCCAACCTTTAAACATTTTTTTCGAAATCGCCACCGGCATGCCAAGAGATTGCTATTAGGGATTCGTATTGCAGCTGTGATGACAGTTAAATGTGACGTCAGTTGGGTTGCCCGCGGCACCCAATGGCGATAAATGATACGAGTCGCTAGAGCCTGGTTCACACGACTGCCTCTGTTTACGGTGTGCGGAGCAGGCCTTGGACCACTCGAAATGAAAACGTTCTTCGTCTGTGTTGCCGCCCCATAGGCTAATTGACGTCCGCTAGGATAATTTGTGATGTGTATCATACAGATAACGCTGATAGGATGGCATTATTTGGTAGGATTATTTCAACTCCAAAATGATATAGTTTTAACACAAATGTATATGAGTGGAACGGTGTGTTCCGGAATAGGAGCTTGCAAATTAACTAGATTTCTTTAATAAGCCACCTGATAATACAATAAATTTTATTTTTAATTTTTAATTCTTGGGGCGTGAAGATCCTTTGCCAATCTATTGTGAAACTGTTTTGTGAAAAGGTTTCCCAGTTTTACGCCAACTTTTGAGTTGCATCGTTGTTCCAGAAAATCGGGCCTTTCAAAAATCAGCATTAGCACTTACACAACAATATCACAAGAACTAAACAAGACATCAAGAATCGAAGAACATGTGGATAGACAGCAGGTTATGAGCAACACATTGCTGTCAACTGGAAATCTCTAAATAACTGCTTTAACGAGAAATTAAAAAAAGTTCGGTAATTTTATGAATAGACTTCATGTGTCATTTTTAAAACAGTTTCAAGCTTTTGCAATGCCACATTCAACTAGTACTATCGTTCACGTAAACTACTCCCAGATCGTCTAAAAACGAAAGCGAAAGAACGTTTAAGCCTTGTGATTCTAATTTTAAAAAGGAATTCATGGAAGAAAAAGCATTTATGAAACTTGATTTATTTAATTCTACGAAAAAAGATTTATTTATAATATAACAATAATTGTTATAATAAAACCATTGGCTTCAGTTTCATGGATTGATATTTACTATGACAGAATAGGTTCTCTCAACTCCATCTTGAATCGACAAACCAACTTGCTACGTATGCTTTTGTAAAATCCACGAGCGAGGGAAAATTTAACTTATGTTGCGTCACGTGAACTCTAGCAGCTCCGTCCACGTACAAAAGTCATGAGTGACAAATAATGGCCTCTTTCTTCTTCAAAACGATAACCAAAAGAAACCGTACAGCTAGAAAGATTACAAATATATAATGTGAAATATTAGTCTTGTTTTCTTTATACGCAGTTCTACCAAGAGACCCTCCTCTACGAATTGGTTTTAAATATATTTCATATAAAAATAAATAACTTCCTAGATGTTACGACGGTATTTACGTAGAAAAATTAATGGCTAATTTTCTGTTTTACACATTTCAATGAACTGTGCAAAACTAGCAAGTTAGCCATTAAAACCTAATGGTGCTATAGAATAACACATACTCTGAAACGTTGGTTTAAAGTTTCAAAGTCTGTGCGTAGTTAGTTTGTACCTTCTTAGTTAGTTTCCTATTCTCCTGTATATACTAGCTTTTAAGTTTTGTTTCACCTTTTCCCAGCTGCCACTCATTGGGGCCTAAATACATTTTTTCACATTTCGTCAACTTTCCGTTTTCTTCATGGTAGACACTCACCTTATTTATAAGAAACTGTACTTCACATGTCAGGAAAAGGTCAAAATGAGAGAGAAAATAAAGAATTAAAAAAGTTACATCCTACTTCAAGAAAAGCCAATAACATATTTTTTCTCAGAGTTTAAAAAACGAGTGTCTCACAGAACATTGAAGGAAACTTTTCTGAATGACTATCCTTTCGTTTATGTGACACTAGTGGACCCGGCAATGCCTCGCTATTGCAATGTACTATTGCACTTCACACGTTACAGGTCACGTGATTGTTAAGCACGTTTAACGCTACGCTCTGCAAACATTTTAATACATGAACTTTCTCCCACCAGTTTGGGCGTGCATTCACTATGACACTGTCTTGGGGAAACTTGATTTACTTGTCGGAGATAACGTTCAAGTAATAATTCTGGTCGATATTTCAAAATCGCGGGGGCAAAACAGGCAACCAATCCGAATCCGCGCATAATACTTGAGAGTGCGGCAGGGTGCTTAGATATTTTGTTCAGGGGCACTTGAGTCAGGATAAACGGATAAAATCTTCAATAACGCGAGAATTTGACAGCGACAGACATACGCCGTTATCATTGTACTATGCCTATATTCTTCATGTCAGTGCAAGCGAGAAGTTGACAAAGCCTTATCGCAATCCTATGAACAGCATGGTAGCGCAAAATACAAACAGACATTGATTTTTGTATATAAGATTATAATAATTTATTAAAATTTCTTATCCGAAATCATTTCTTTAATTTTAACATATCCTATTTTATGTACACTTGCTGTAGGAAAACTTACGAGTAAATATTTTAAAGTAAAGTAATTATAAAGAAAGTGTATCATTGTAATTAAGTGTATCAAAGTAATTATAAAAAATGTATATCATTATCACATTATTTTACAAATTTTGTCTTAAGTCCTAACTGATATGAAGATGAAACTACATTTTATTAATTCTAACCCATGGCTGCTACAAAATATTTTGCACCCCAACTTTGAATTTCTTTCGAAGAAGTCAATCCTTACGTATCACGTGAGAAATCTTATTTGGACTGGCCCGTAATGAAGGATGCATTTGCACACTGTACTCTTTTTAAGTTTAAATGTAGTTATATTGCAAACGTATTTATTTCACTACACATATTTCGGTTCCTTCTTTTAAACGTTCTGTATATCATTCAGGAAAAGATGGCGAAACAAGCCTCTTGTTGATTGAAATGAATAGGAGGTGCAGAAAATAAAAACAACCTCAATTGTATCTGTGCAAATTCGTAAATTCCATTATTCCGAGTTGTTTTAAGGACTTTTGGTGATCACTATACATGGAAGCACTTTAAATTTTTAGCTGATAAAATTCAGTCCTTGACAATTCTAAATCTCTGACTAAATAATCCAACTCTCTTGGAGTTTCCTAGTGTGTATTATGAGGTCTTAAATGCGTAAAAATGAATTCTAAAAAGACACTTCCCGTGTGAAGATGTTAAGGGGAGAGGGTACCATGTACATCTCCCAAGCTACTATTATGTTTGTTAAATTTGCTACTATTGATGTACCTTTTTTAGAAAATGGTTGACTAGAAAATGTTGATATTTCATACACTTGAAGATATTGTTATTCCTTTGACATATTTTTAGTTGATGGAAATATTTAGTATGGTTTTCAATTATAACTTTGCCCTAATTTTTTCAGCATTTTTGGGCAAACATTTTTTTTAGTATTGAAGAAAGTTTATACACAACTATTTCTTGCCAATACTATGAAGAATTTTTCCTGTAAATTTCAAAAAACTGTGAAAATCGTTTCTGAGAAAAGATACTTCAATTAAAAAATGAGTACGCTTTCGGAAAACGTCATTTCAAAAGTCTGTACTTGCCACTGCTCTGCTAGAACATCCATGCTTCTTATTCTGAATCATTTTCTACAGCGGAAAATATAAATGCTACCAACGTATGAACAAGAACATGTTTCAGTAACTCATTAACAATCCAACATGCGTTCAAAATTACGAAAAATTTGCCATACATGTATGCAACCCCAAAAAGGGAGCGTGGCTCATGCTCACTAGGATATTTAAATAAGAATTACTGGAGCTTCCTCGCGTCTTAGAAGAACAATGTTGATACATTTGAAAAGAGTAAGATTTGAACTATTTGTTTAGCCGAAGAAACGAAAAACGATAATTTGACTCGTTTCTGGTACCCTCTCCATCGCCAATGTTTTTTCATCTGCATTTCGAAAATGTGACAACTGAAACATGCTTTAACGCAATATTCGTCATTACGAAGACAAAATTAATTAGAAATCATGCATTTCCATCTAGAAATATTTTGCTTATTGGCCATGGCGTAATGATTATTCCGAAATTCGAGAAAACTATTGAAACAGACAATGTAATCACGACATGTAACAAGTAGTAATTTAATGGGTAGACACTGATTGTAGCGTAGTACATTTAAAGTGACTGTAGAACAGACGTGAAGTACGTAATGAATTGTGTTGCTCAGTAGTTACATGTTCCAAAATTGTTCTCGCTTCATTTCCGGGACTGTTACGTTAGCAAGTGACAAGAACTATCACATTCCTTGACCTAAATTCTACTTCCATTGTTTCAATACATAGTTTCACTATTTAGAATTGGAGTTTCAGCAATAATGAATAAAGTTATTGATTTTAAGTATCCTTGCTATTATAGATTATCATAGATAAAAACAGGCATTAATAAAAGGCAGAAGAATACAAAAAATAAAAATCACATATATTTATGTTTCATTCTTGAACTGTGAAACAACGTTTCGCGACTTATTCTGTCGCTTCTTCAAGCACTGTCTATGAAACCAGAATTTGTCACAAGATCAAATATAAAGGTGAAACATAAAAACCAAAATCAACGTATATCTATAACTGATTTTTATTACAACCTATGTTCGTCTGCCTCTTATTAATTCCTGTTTTTATTTATGATTGTCTATAATACCAAGGATACTTAAAATCAATAACCATTTGAACAGACAATCTATAAACTACTCTAAGTGTTATAATAAAATTATTTGCATTTAAAAATCATACCTCAGGACTTCAGACAGCTAACAACAAAAATTTTTACTTTTTCTTAACCCATTGTGACATTTATTTGTCAATAACTGTTGTTTTAGCATAAAATATGTCGGTATGCTATGACTTATATTCCGTGCTTAATGCTGTCTTAATATATTCCCTACCATTTGTACGAATGTAACCAAACTGCACAAAGTCACGTATTTGTACTCGAAAGAAGAAATATTTTCATTAAAATATTAAACATTGTTGTATTTTAAAATTATTTTCTCTCTTGCATAATGAAACATACCGTATCTACTTCCTTTGAAACACTATCGAGGATTACCAACCTTGTTTTTGTCAAATGCAGAACATGTCTTGAAAAGGATCGTCTCTCTACAAAATTGCTTGGCAACTCAGACATCCATTGCAACAGAATTTACGCGGTACAAAATAGTTTCACAATTCAATTAACATAAGCCTAATAAATAATTAAAATTTATTGTTGTATTGATAATTAAACAAAAAAATATGCTGAGGCATTATTTCATGTACAATCACAATTTTCGCACTTATAGCACACTTAATTCACACACTGTGAAAAAATTCTCCTTTTGCAGAAAAGTCTTTGGTAATCAAACAATAATGTTTAACAGTAATAAAACAAGTATGCATGTTCAATAAAGTATGTATTGTACTTGGGGCGACAGACCCTGAACTGGCTCAGCCGTATCGGCGATATCCCTGTCCCTCGGCCATGTAATCCATGGCCGCGGGTGGGGCATGGGTTACATGGCCGCGGGACAGGGATACGTGTGGTTAGCACGTAGACATCCCCACGCCCAATTCCGGCCTTCTCAACCTGAGAAGTTAATTTTCTCATCGTCACACAGCAACTTTGTAAGGAAAACGTTCATTATAGTCTTGACTCCACCGGGAATCGAATTCGGGGCCGCGTGGTGGAAAGCGAGCATGCTGACTAAGAGCCTAGCCACGAGGCTAATAAATAACGTAACTTAGATAATTTTCTTATAATTGAACAATCTTTAAAGATTTTGTTATTATTAAATGAGCATCTAAAATAGTATTTAATATATATCTAATCATTGCATATTCATTTTCATCATTAGTACCTACTTGACATTGGTGATTTGTTTTTATAGGTTTAAATTTTCGTATGAAGCTGAAAATCATTTATATTATTTAATTTATGAAAATATGATGCATTTTTACCACAAGTGTTGGTAATAATTTGAGTAATTATAGCGTCTTTGAGTGTAGATAAAAATTAGGACTATTAACTTGTAACCTGGAGAGAATTATTTTGAAAGACGGCTGGATGGTGATGTAGTGATTTGAATGATGATAAAGATACGGTGCAAAATGAGGGAGGGAAAATGTGGGAACCCCCATAAAACCTATCGCGTGTATCCTTGACACGTCCTCAAGAAATACCATATGTATCGCCCGGAATTTAAACCCCGTTCCCAGACCTGAAAGAGGAGCGGTCAGACAGTCCACCACGGATTGCGCCAATTCCTATTAACCCTGGCGATGCTAAAGCTTTAAAATCTCTGTGCATTAACAAGTGAGGGGCCTCTGAGACTCACTTACCAAAAATTTAACTTTATTGATGTTCTTGGCGATTTTAAAAGTGATTTAATTGATAAACCTAATAATATATAAATATAATCACGTAATAAAAACATTATCGAATTTGACTCTTTATACAAAAACGTGCGATTATCTCGCATAAATATCTAATTTAATGACAAAGCTTGTTACATTGTTATGTCTAATAGAGGCCGATGTTTCTTTGAAATGATTTATTGGGTCAATGAGAAGTAAAACTGATAGCAACGTATGGGGAAGAAGCACATTTTGCGCACGATTTCTTCATCTCCGGAATTTCCTCCACACCTTTCAATCACAAATACTTGAATGATGAATAATGATACCAAGAAAGCGAAGTTAGTAACATTTGAAAATAGACATTTTCGCTTCCAAGTTTTCGAAAACTTATTTGCATCGATAAGCAAACTACACATTTGACCTTTAAGTATTTTTGACCAAATAGTAGTAACTCATACCCTCAACAAAACATACGTAAAGTAACGCTACATTCTTCGCTTCTTCATAATATTAGTATTGTATTAAACTCTATTATTTGAGATTTAAAATACTACAAATATTTTCAAACTGTAATATGATTATTCAGTTTTCGAGTTAATAGTTCTATTTTTTTATCTACACTCAAAGATGCTGTAGTTACTCAAATTATAACCAACCCTTGCAATAAATTGCATCATATTTTCATAAATTAAATAATATCAATGACTTTCATCTTCATTCGAAAATTAAAAACCTATAAAAATAAATCACCAATAGGTATCTCTTGTTGGAAATGGTTAAAGAGAAGTAATATAAATTAAAAGTTTTCAGATCATTCATTTAAAAATCAATTTATCTGCAAGAATTGTATGACTGGTTCGCGGACTTTAAAATAATGAAATTACTTGTCTTACGAAGCTATATATTCAAGGTGGATTTAAATTCAATGCTTACGTCACTTACGACCAAAAAGATACGTGCTAAATCAACACGAAAAATGGAATTTTATGATAATAGTAAACTTTAAAACTTTGAAACATAAAATTTCCATTAATTCTATTTTTCTTGTAAATAATTATTTTCCTCGGCAAAAAAGCGTTAGTAATATTTTACACGATTCTAAATTGCTGAATCGATAATTTTCATGGCGCGTACCATATCCTTGATACGTCGCTTCATCCATATTTCATTTGAATTTCATCGACAAACTCAGAGAAATGAAAGGCATGAAAAGTTCGGGAGCCAAAGTTCAACTGTCATGCAAAAACAGCGGGCAGACATAACGGACCTCCCATTAATCATAACTAGTCTGCTGTGCATCTGATTGTTTGTACAGGCAAATGCATAGATCTAGATGTTCTACTCACTTCACAAATCTTAAATTCTCTCGACTTTTATGTGTGATATACCTGAAAAACTGTAATATGCAGTGAAAAACATTCTAACTTTATGAAAGTGAACTTGCTACCTGTTGCTAGAGTTGAGGTCGCAAAATACCAAACGTCCGTATCGTGATATGCGAGTGATGACTCGCAACTCTCGGAATACAGTTTCGACATCGTCATTACTTACACAAGTATTTCTTCCACACTATTTAAAGAAACGTTAAATGCTAAAGACATTGTAATAAATCGTTCATTCATTGATGAATTTTCTTCAAGTTCTTTGTCATTATTTTTCATACATCAATTCAAACGCTTGCAAACTGGCTCTATCTCGTGAATCAATTTCGATCAATTAGAAACATAGTTTTTAAAGAATTTCACATTCTTTTCTATTATTTTGAACTTGCCCTCTTTTTTAAAAGGGTTTGCTGGCATGGAATATGCAATCAGAAAACACCTACCTTTACTTATTTCATTGTTATTTTATTGCAGTGGAGCATTCTAAAATTGTAATTATTTTGTTTTAAGAATATAATTAATTGAAAACAAATTGAATTAAAAAACTTACATGAAAAGTAATTCTACAATGTTAAATAAATTTGAAGTCTTTATAATTAGTTGTTTCGTTTAAAAATTATAGTCGTGACATCATTTAGCAGTTTAGTGAGGGAAAAGCTTGAACTCATTCATTTGTACTACTTCAAAATGTCATTTGCTTGTAAAAGTCATTCACTGTATGTCTTTCGCTACTACATTCAAATTCATGTCATTTATATTTGAAATCCTTAAAATAATTGTGAATCATTTAAGAATTTATTTTTTCTGCTTTTGAAACTACGGGAATTGCAGAGCCCATTCATTGTTCTCTATGCGTGTCAGTTTATTAATGCATATTAATAGATATGTACACTTCTGGTTCTACCTGGATTTTCTAAAACTGTTTTAAAAGTGCTTTAGAAATTTAAATTTTCGAATATTACATTTTAATAGAGAAGATATGTAAATTTTATTATTTCATATCAAATTACTATCTTGAATTCCATTGAAGTCGCGAATTGTTACCAAGCGAAAATGTCAAAAAATTACTAATTTCTGAATGAAATTACGCAATTGAATTAAGAATATTGCGACTTAATAAGACGATAGTGATTGCAGATACGTTTGAAAATAAGATATAAATGCGGGTGTTTGAACACAGAAAGACTTTGAATATAAAATAACTTGCTTTGGGGTAAATGCAAGAAAGAAATTATGAGCCTAAGTAACATGAAGGAGCTTTAACATTACCTACGCGCATATTTATAAATAAGAATGTTGACTATTTTTGATTGTTGTATTATTTTTTGTATCTCCATTAATGATAAGAACTTCTGATATAATTACGCAAATATAATTGTTTCATATTATTTCATATTTTGTATAAAATGTGTATACTGATTTTTCTAATTCATGTCGCTATTCTATAATGGAAAAGAAGTAACTAGTACAATGTAATTCCTCTCATATCTTTTCAGAAACACCTTATATTCCTCAGGTTGTTGACTTGACAATGACCTGTGCAGCTCCCTTCGAAATTATCACGAATTTAGTTTGGTAAGTTAATAACGTTAGTTAAATTATAATTGAGCGCGTTACATAGGTTTCTATTTAGTAATTTAAAGAACTAATGCACAAAAAACCAAAAAGGTTATCAATACTTGGGAAAATATCTTGAAAATGTTCTTCAGAATATTTTAGATTTTGAAACTGCCTAGCAAAAGTTCTGTGTATTTTACATAGACACGTCTGAGGAGTACCTAAAGGGAATTCACGTTGCAGTTCTATATGCATTTTGATACGTAATCTTAAATATGATTCAGCTCAGTATAAATATGGCTCAGTTGATTTATTCTGTTCAATTATACTGGTTAATTTCATGTGGTAGCGAAATCTCAACTCAATATTTACATTGAAAAAATAGTAATTCTTATTTTCACCTCGCGTTAAGAGATCATTTTATCATTATCTCATTACATTAATTATTTACACTGTTACTTTATATATGAGTGAAACTATAATTTTACGTGTTTGTTTATATGGGTGTTGCTAAAAGATATTTTTAAAACAATATATTGTGTTTTATATATAGAAATTTTAAGTTCACAAAATGTAGATTCCCACATGAGTGAAAAGTATTTTTCTGCGGCTTAAATGATAATTCGGTCTAATTGCTTTTAAATAAGTAAAGCTACGGACGCGGATTCATATCTGTAAGTATCAGTAGATATGCTTTTGTCATTTGTGAAATGTATATTTGTTATGTTTTGCCTTATTTTGATTCACGGCGAATAACAATTAATAATTTTCATATAGACCACCATATTTTATGTATAAGTTATTTTTAAATAAACATCCATGTGATCATGCTTCGTTGAAGGAAAACCTATGCTCAACGGAAAATTATACAGGTAAAATTAGAATAATTTCATTTTCCTTCACTTGAAATAATATGTTGTTAATATTCAATTTCAAATTGAAATATCATCAAATAAACGTTCAAACAATTACATCTACTCGTACATTATTTTAACCGTATTTTAAATATAAAGGAACATTAAAAAGCCAACATACCGTATTAAGTTATGCTGGTTTATTTATATGATGTGTACAATAAAAACTAAATCATTTGAATATACGTAAAAAATAATTTCATTTAAGGCAAGTAAATAATGTGCGGATATATCTACGTTCTACGCAAGTTCACAAAAGAAATATGTAAAGTGCCTTACCACACACGAGTCCTTTTAATCCTTTTCTTCCACCTTCTTCCACACCACGGTTCACTTCACATCCGCACTCTTCAACGTCACAATCCGTTATGGAATTCAATAGTTCACCGCGGCGAGATTGGAGGTAATTCTCCCTCACTTGTCACAATTGTTGTAATATATTTCCTGTTGTCCGGCACTTACTCAATTTGATTGTTCACATTCACTGTTCGCACTTCTCTTATTCACAATTTATCCAAAATTGTAACTACTTGCATAAAAAAATCGGTGCTAATACATTCACAGTTATATACGAATAAATTAGGATTAGTTCTGGATATCATCAGCGTAAGACAGTCACTTCAAAAAGTCTTTCAATCATTACAAAAATAAGCATAATTTGTCGTTTATTGCCCTTACACTGATGTTGTTCCCACTCCATGCAAAGTTCAGAATCAATGAGATGATGTAGATCGTCGAAATGTATTCTCAGTTTCACTCGAGTTAGAAATGGGCTCTCTACATAAACAATGTCACCGAAAATATGAAAATATATGTTCCGCACTTAAACAAGCGAATGAACGCTTCCAAGTGTTTATACTGGGGAGAGCTTCACGAATTGTTGTCACCGAACTATGGCGCTGCCCCGGGACCTCACGCCTTGGAGAAGTGCCAGAGAGCACGTCACTGCAATTGCAAGATGGTAATATCGACTACCGAGTTGAAATTCATAGCACGCTCCTTTTAGGAGTTCACAATTCGCGCATTCAAAATATAAAGTGTTAATTAATTTTTTGAAAACAATTTCGGTATTATGTTAAACCCCTCACTTCCTAAACGTTTTTGAAATGTGCAATACTACAAATAAGGGTATTTTCCATCTAAGTAAATTTTGCATTTCAAACATTTGCAAATTTACAATAACTGTCTTCGGTGTTTTCAAAAAATCAAAGCTCAATTCTGTACTTGTCTGAGAACCACAACCCTGGACACTTAAGGAAGCCCCAACACAACTTTAATTCTTGCAAAAAGAACAAAAGAAAGACAAAAACGGAAACCTATTTATGAGTTTTTACCTATCTTTCTCATTGCAAACGACGACACTATGGAATATTTAATACAATGTTTATAGTCGAAGTTATAATAAATACAAAATTGGCGGCCAAAACCTAACGTCGCACGCGAACTCAAACAAGAATTGCCAATATTTTCACATTAAATTGTTTCTCACAAAAAGGCAGTAAATAAATGCATAGTATGTGGAATAAATTTGAACCTAATTTCACTTGCATCAAGGGCATCAAGGTAAAGTTAGCATTATTTCCATTGTCACAAAAAAAGAAAATGAAAACCAAATTGGCGATAAAATTTAAATTTAACACTATCGTTGCTTTTGACGTAAAAGCGAAGGAAGTCCGGTTATTTTAAGTATTATATAGCAAATAAAATTATAAAAATTACTTTTTATTTTGAATCTAAAACCGTGCACTCAGGTTTGATGATTTCACGAAAGACTTTTCAACATATTTTTTAGTGTTTCAAACGAAAACAAATGGTGCAAAAGAGGTGTGTCTGTAATTTTGAACTTTAATCTATTGCTGCACTTTGATACGACGAGGGCACTGAGGAAGCTTTGTCACTTTCATTGCCGAAAACCAAGGAAACAGCCACGTCCAAAGTTGTATTCAAAACCAGTTTTGGCACTTCAAGAGAACACTAAATGAATTTCATCGTTGTCATTGTATCAAACCAAAAAGAAAAAAATAATAACGATCAGAACTTGAATCTAAATCCAGTCTTTGCACTTGGACACGATGAGTACACTAGTGAGGTTTCATGTCCTTTAACGCGAAACTAAGAAATAACAGCGTCCAATTTCGAATTCAAACCCACCATTGGCATACGGATTCGACCAGAACACGAAAGAAGTTTTATTGTTTCAATTGCCGCAGAAAAAAGAAGAAATAAAAAAGCAGTAGCGAAGGAAATTCGAACGAATGTCTTGGCGCACTGGTCACTTGGGGCCACTGTAAATCCACAGGACGCGCCGCGACGTGATGAGATGTGGAGCAAATCTCGGGAGAGCGACGGCCATCGCCAGGAGAGCTCCTGCGAAGACGCGGAGAACCCCGATCTCAGAGGCGGCGGCGGCGGTGGCGGTGGAGGCGGTGGCGGCGGCAGCTGCCCGCTTCGGACGGCCCTGCCAGCGCGTGCCAAGGGGCGGGGCGGCGGCGGCGGCGCTGGGCAGGGCACGTGTGACGTCAGAATTACGTCACAGTGGAAGCTGCCACCGCCCCCGCCTCGACGGGTACGCGCCGACCGGTGTGTCGGGAGGTGTCGGGAGATGTCGGTCGGCGTGTTGCCCGCTGGTAATTCGCTCCTCGACATAAAGCTCGGATCAAAACTCTGCGCCACAAAATGTAAGCAACACTGATGAAACTCGAATAAAAAATCCTGCTCAAGCGCCAATTTTTTAAAAAAAATATATCATTTATCAGCCATATTCACTTCTCTAAGAGACGTTGGCCTCTTTCCAACCGGCGTATGCCGATTTTATGGAAAAATAAATGGTTCTATACAACCATTTGAGTAACATAACATTATTTAGACAGAGGAAGAAGATAAAACATATATTATCACTAAAATCCAACTGCTCTCAAATATATTTACCTAAAGTGGGGGGTCTAACGAGTGATTAGAACATTCCAATGGATTTTCTAAGTTTCATTGCAAAGCACTTTTTTTCACAACTGTTCATCGGCGAAAAAGTTTTTAAACAATGCCCATATGTTAAAATTGTAACCAATATACTCGATATATGGCGTTTCAATATAACATAAAGTTTAAAAATGCGGAATGAGCATACATCAGAGATAACATTCAGGAACATAAAGATTATTTCAATCTGTGTTTTAATTCTTTTGTAATTAAATGGATAAATGGTACCACGTTTTCATGAAACACAAACATATTACGCTCCTTGCATGTCCCATCTGGTTAATAATAAAGCATCTTAACGTGAATAGCTTCATTCCAGCAATTTGCGTTATTACCTGGGTATTTCGAGAACGTTTGGTCAAATTCCCCAAAGCAGAAAATATTCCCGCAAAATATCACCATGTATGTAAACAGACAAATTTCGTTTACATTTTAATAATAACACTAATACCCATCCATCATAGTAACCGTGCATACACATGTTGGACAAGGAAATTAATTAATAGTAATTAAATACAGCAAAAATATTTACTTATCTGGCAGGATGATGAACACTCAAAGTTCCAAAGGTTGTTGTTATAGTTGTTCTACTACATCTCTTCATGAAATGCATGTCTGCAGTCAATTGCTAGTCGTACGACGTTAACGTACAAAAGCTTGTTTCATGAAGTAGTATTTATTCTTCCTGTTTAGATACTAATCGACAAGGTTTTCAACTATAATAGAAATGTTTCAAATGCTCTTACTTTATACTTTTCATAGTTCCATTTCGGTCAGACGTAAATCATTTCATTTTAATTAAAATATCTTCTGCTTCTTCCGCCAGAAATGCCACGTATTTCCTTGTATTTGAAAATGTTTCGAATAAGATCGTTACATACGAGTTATTAATTTCAGACCAGACCCGGCGTGCTGGAGAAACGCGAACCTGGAGCATTGTGGAATGAAAATGGTCGATGTAATAATAATTAGTCAAAATTATGTATAATATATTAATTGTGCAGTACATTTCAGTATTTAATAAAAATTCGAAGAATACATTACTATATACTCCAGAACAAAAACAGTTGGAGCGTTTAAATATTTTTATATATTTTTTTGTGAAGCAATACAGATACAATGAATGCTACTGATGAATAACTTCTCAATTTTATGAGGAGTTTCGAACATTCGCTGTGTTATTGCGATATAACGATAATAATTGGCACAACTTATGAATATCATAACGAACGAGATGTTATATCAGTATTCAACAATACAAATGTTAAGGCCCATACCGCGATGAAAGATCGCAGTATATTATGAAGAAATCAAATTGTAGTACTTTCGTTTACAAACGAAATGGAATTACACATAACTTCACCAAAAAGGATTTAGTCTTGATGAAAAGTGTTAAATATGGAGACTAAATGCGAAATTAACATTAAAACGTCACCGAAACATGTCAGAAGAGAAAAATCGAAGGCGCCTAAAGTGGCCACGACTTCTTGTGAGGGCGTGATACTCGATTCGTTCCGTCTGACCCCAGCTTCTCCCTTTCGACCCATCCATCGTCCTCTTCGTTCCGTCTCGCTTTGCCCCGCCCCGCCACAGCGCGCCCCGCCGCGTTCCTTCCCCTCATCACTTCTCCCTCGCTCCCTCCCCCCACCCACTCGCTCACGAACAATGGACGAGCAATTAAAAGTTAACCAGGCGGCGCTTTGTCCAGTGCACCCCCGCACCGCCTCAATGCGATAAATTACGACACTCAAAGTCACACCATACGTGGAAGGCCGAAAGACGCTTCGCACGGTGTACGTCGAAGTACTTGCGAACTAGCGCGAAACAAGTAAATCACGCCTCGTTTACACATACTCCATAAATTTACTTGCACATTTACGTGGATCTACTAGTTTAGAGGCAAACAAACTGCACTAATAAATTAAATTACGCATTCATTTGAACACAAAATCTTTCCTAAAAGGGAGAAAACGCTAACATGGTACTAACGGTCACGTTGCCTCTACAAGAGGTTGCTGTATGATAAGAGAGAGAGACTTGCAGTACTACAGAACTAAGCCCAAGGTAATCCAGTAAGAAATAGCACTGTTCCAACTCTTCTACGTTAGATAATTTGCGGCAAAGCTAAAGAGTCGACAGTCTGTAGAGTGCGGAGACTTGCATGAAGAGAACAGCTGATAGAAGCTGTGGATGTGGTGCAGGAAAGAGGAAACGGTGATTTGCTAGAAAGCGTTTATTTATTTGTTTATTTTACAGCATAAGATCAGATTTCTTACCTTTTTTACATTTGGATGAAATAAAACATGTTCTGTATGATTAATTGATATTTTGTGTGTGTTAGGGATATTTGCATGTACTTTTTTGTTTTCCATTTTTTGTATAGCAATCAGATGAAACTTATATTATTATTTTTTATTATTCATCGTTTTATTTATACATTGTGCTGTTATATGTTGTGAGGCTTAATTTATAATTAATGTATTGTATTAGCAAGATTTACTTATAGTTATGTGAATTACAACTTTTTATGCGTTAAAATCTTCAAACAAAAATTAAAAGTGAGTTTTCTGTGAATTATCATGAATAATTCATTTACCAAAATGCTTTTATCACGAGAACCATTCTCGCCATTTAAATGAGTTGTTTTTTTAACATTTTTTTATAAAAACAGAGGAGATTTCTACAAAGCCGCCAGGTGAGAATAAAAAAACACTAAGAGAAACACAGCACAAAGCCAGAAAAAGAGCGCGGAAGGAAACACACACACAGATACATACACCAACGTACAGAGCAGATGCTGCGGTGATGAGAAGTGCAGTGGCAGACTCACACGCGGCTGCGCTTACCTCTCTGTTCCTCGGGCGCGAGCGCGGTCGACTGGGCGTCGCAGCCTCCGGATCCGCCCGCCCGCCCGCCCGCGCCCCGGCAACCCGCGCTACTCTCCCTCGCTCGCCGATCGGCCCGCCATCTCAACACCTTCCCGCCAACTGACGCCGCGCGCCTGCCGACAGCGCCTCTGCCGTCCGCGACACCAACTGCCACGGCACTAGTGGTGACACGCGCGCTCTACCGGTGGGCGCGGCCGGAACTACGGCGATTCTGTTGCTTACTGTTTAAAACGTAACTATAAAAATAATCGAGCATCAGTAATTACCTCGACAAAAATCCGGGACGTCGGTAATCCGGATTCGAATCATATGAAGTGAATACTCAGTGTAATATTTGTTCACACGCGTCGACACGACTTATTCACTCTATATACTGTGTTTTGTTGAATTGCAAGATGTTCTGAACATAAGGCAGTCTGTACATGTAGATGCGTGTCAATATGTATTCGTATGTATGTATCGTGTCGTCAGTATGTATGCGTGTCAGTATGGGTTTATGTGTCCATGAAAGCATATAATTTGCGCCCTTGACAAAATACTTCATTTTAGGGTGGTTGTTATTTGTTTTACCCGGTATACTCTAAATATCCCTTGTACCATGGCATGTGCCATGTGTGCCATTTTTATTTTTTATTTACTTGCGTCAAAAACAGCTGAAACTGTGTGTGTGTGACCTGTTACGGGGAGAAGTTAATTTGATGTTACATATATGTCCAGAAGCAAAACAAGGAGCCATATCAACATTTGCTCAAGGCTCAGGGAAACTGGACGAAAACCTGAACGAGCTGCCATACAGTAGATATGCTTCTGTGTACGTGCGGTATAGTAGCTTTATTTTTTACTTTCCCTCACTATTTTACATTACAGTACAGGTAAGAAAAGTATTCGAATCACCACAACATTCTTACGATTTCCAATTTTTTATAGTTCAATCCGTGAATAAAGTTATTTTGAGTTGTAACTCCGTACGGGCGTCAGAATTAACTTTTATAAGTGCTTAAAAAACATTTTTAATTGTGCAGAAGGACAAGAGTTACACGTAATTTTATACTCGAAAATTGAGTTGTCGGGATGACGAATGGATGAGTGGATGGATGTGTCACGCATAACTCTATGGGAAGCTATTTTACTGGAACTTTTGCTGTTAATTATGTCAGGAGTTGTGCCATTCCGGAGACCCTAACGATACTTTAATTTTGGAGGGTATTTACATGAAGTCTCTGTGGCGTTTTCAAAATTATTTGGAAAATGGACGAACCTTAGTTACAGACTTTTTGGCGGAATTGAAGTATTTATAAGTATAGTATAGTGACGATTTTCATTACAACCCCTGACATTTAAAAAATTGCAAACATATTTAGATTTAAATCGCTCGTAGTTTCTATTGGTTCTTCTATTGGTATCTTCTATTGGTTCGTTTGGAACATCCGTACAATTAGATGATCCCAAAATGGTCCTGCCTCGGTTAATCCAGTTGATTGAGATTATACTGCAGTTAAATCCGTGAGAATATTTCGTTCTTAGTAAACCAAGTCAAAATACCTTCGTCAACTTTGAACGGACGACCTCTGATCTGTGCATTTCATCGGCTCGGTATTGCGAAAATAATGTAATATTGCTTATTAATAAATATAAATAATTAGATGGATGAGGTTAAATTACTAGGTGATATCATGTGTAATTTAACTCTTCAATATTTGCTTGTGTATATTTATACAACAAGGTCTTCTTGGATATGTACTAGTAAACTGGTGTATGAATTCTGGTGCTGTAATATACTGCTTTGTTTCATTCACGTAAGTGAATAATATGCAAATTTAGGTTTAACAAATTTTATTGGAAGTTCTGCGTAGCCAGCACTAGTACCTGTGTAAGGAATCAATGCTTATCGGACACTATGCAGACGCACTGTATCTCTGCACTCACGGAATAGCTTCCCCAGGAAGGGAGACACAATGCCTCGTCCTCGATGCAACACGTTGCAATACGAAAGGAAATAACCTCTAAACGGCGAGCGGGTTCCCTGGCATTGATAGCCAGGCGATGCCATTTCTGATGCTGTTATTCCTTTTAAGAGTTATAAAGGGTTATAGTTCTTTACGTAAATTTTAAAGATCATAAGCGGAAAGTTCGAGGCGTAGTGAATAGTTAACAAGCCATGTTCTTGAAGACTAGTGGAGAGCTTGAGACATATATTTTTCATTATTAAAGTTGTGATTTTAACTTAAAACATCCTACTAAGCATTTTGTAATTATTGCTTTGAAGAAATTGTAGTTGATGTTCTGTGACAAAGCCTACCTTGTGAGTGGATTTGTCACTGGTCGTACAATTGAATTCACCAGCTGATTATTTACACACAAACGGGTAATTGAGAAGCCATGAAATATGCCAAACAGTTATATTATCGTACCATACGACGTTTTAGAGGAAGCAGATGCCGCAATATATTCTCGATGCCTTACAATTCTGAAACTACCTACAAGTAAATTTTTACTTTCTCGCTGCCGTTTACGCAGTTGAGAGAAAGTTATGTAATGCTATACGAAAAAACGGAGAGTTTCCATCAGAAAAACTTTTATTACTACGCCGTGTTAACGAAAAAGTGAATAAAACCAGTTGCTAAATTTAGAAAAAAATCCTCTAGCACATTGTGTAGCCAGAATCCATGTGTTGTGGGTGTCTGGAGTTTCCAAACCACAAGTTGGCAAATTGAGTTTACTTTTAACACGAAGAAGAAGCCTTAATTACATCAGTAGCATATCCAGCAGCTTGAATTGTGCATCTGAACTGGTTTTGATAAATTTTTTTACTTCATTTTTACTTTCCCGTTTATATACATATAAACGGATAAATATACCTAGTATAGAGAAAGTTATGTAATGCTGCGGAAAATTGATTTCAAGATTTCAACGAAAAAAAATCCATTTTGGAGTCCCCTTACACCGAAAAAGTGTTTGTTTTGTTTGTTTTTCAAAAGTCCGTCCGCCTCTCGATCTGTAAACACCACTAGCGCGAAAATCATACGTATGATTTTTCCCAAAATGGATATTCCCCGGTCGATCTGGTAGTACTCAAGGCGCTGCGAGTTTCAAAAACGTTCTTCAGAATTTGGGGGGACTTTACATGTAGGTCCATGGACATTTTCAACATATTCTCAAAAACGACTTCAATTTTTTTCTTAAATTTCTTGTAAGTATTTATTGACGCTTACAAAGGTGTTTCGAAGTTTTTCGAAAATTCAAACAATTTCCGTGAAAATGACTTTCAAATTTCAAATTTACGATAAGGCTTAAGCGGCATTTTTTTAAAAAGTGCTCCAAATTTTTCAAAGAAAATTTCCGTTTATAACGAGGTTTTACTGTTCTCCAGTATTCTTAAAATAATATTTCTACTATTAGGAATCCGATAAAATTTCAAAAAGAAACTTATTTTGAAATTTGATAGATGAGATGAAGTTCGTATAGCTAACCGAGACCAAAGGTAATGGAAAACTTATACGGGAAAGTTTGTACCATTCTGTGGCATCACTACTTTATTCACTTGTAAGGTGACCATTATGATGGTTCTGTTTCACGAAATGTTCAGTGTTGGTTCGACGATCTAATGAAATTCGATTGTTCGTCACTTTTTATGTTTGTAAATTACTTTGTTATGCCATCACTCATCTTTTTAACTCAATTTTTAACGCAAGAACTATTGTTCGTAGATCTATCAAGTACACAATCCTGAATATATGTTAACTGTGTATAAAATTACACTTTATATGACGAAACCTTTTCACACTTCTAGTATTCTTCAAAGTTAGAACCTTTGCAAGGCTAGCAATTTTGTCACCGTTTGTAGGCGTCTCAGAATTTTTTCTGAAATCTAGTGATACACCTACGTCGCGGCCCTTAGGACATCTTCCAGGGTCGTATCGATGTCCTTTCAACGAACTTTTCATCCTTTGAAACAGCTAGAAATCTCACGGAGATCGGGGCTCAGGAAGCTTGGCTTTTCTGACCAAAACATCCTGAGGGTAAGAGACTAGTCCTACGGAGCTTTGTCGTAGGCATAATCCATGAAGTCGCGATCAGTGGAAGGTGCAGGACGCCTATCCTAAATGCCCAACTCTCCTGCAATCATATGAACCCGATTAGAGTTCACAGAAGTACATTGCCCTCCGTAATCGTCATTGATAGTGACCCGAGCAGTTCTTCATCGTAAATGACTTCTTGACCGTCTTTGAGGTATTTGAACATCGGTGATCTGCTCAAAGAATCACTACCATATTCTGATTGAATCATGTCGAACGTCTCGATATCAGACTAACTCAGATTAAAGAAAAAATTGTGCTCCGATGGTTGCTTCATTATTGCGTAGCATAAGGAAACAATAGTTTGAGATTAATCTTTTATATACGAAAAGGAAACCCTATTTCCTCACGGTTTTTAACCCACCGGTACGAATAAGAATATTCCTTGTATGACCTCTAGAAGCGTGTGACAGGATCTTATCTCTCGCTTTCTCAGATTCACATACAGAACCTCAGTGATTCTCACTTCTTTCAGCGCCGGCCTAAGCAACCGAAAGGGAAGTTTTGATAGAGAAGGGAATTGAGGAGCTAGTACGTGAGAGGAGGCCGCTATTTCATTCCGCGCAATGGGCCGTGCTTCTGTAGCAAAGGAAGAGGATCACAACCATCCGCAGGTAATAGAGCCATATCATTGAGAAGCAAACTAAATAGGACTAATGGTGCTACACAATGGCACAGACCTTTCCGTTTTAATTTTCCATTTCCTTTGGTCTCGTCTCGCCCCATTCTGACTTGCCCCATCCTCTTGCCAGCTGCCAAAGTACTTTTTTTTAAATTATCTTAATTTTTCCGTTTCCTAATTGTAGAGGGAAAATACTATTTTACGCTAAATAAAGAACAATAAAACCTCGTCATAAATGGCAATTTCCTTTCAAAACATTTGGAGCCGTTGAAGAATGTAAAGGGGTAGTCTGTTTACAGAATTATCGCAAAATAGATCCGAAAGATGTATCATCGAACTCGAATCCCAAAACCACGCTTTATCCTTAGTCAACGTGAATCCCTACGCACATTTTATTATGGACCTTTTCGGAGATAGGAAAGAATCAGACAAGTCTCGCAGTGAACTCCCTTAAATCCTAAGTGAGCAAGTATAAGCAGGTAATTGTTTGTGCAATGAAGATTCACTTAGCACAAGTGTCCCGATCTTGGCAAACAGACCTGGATAACAGGAAAAAACGAAAAGAGTTTCGCCTGGCACTTTGCGTGGCACATCTTACATCTCAATGCCCCCCTCCACACACACACACACACACACACACACACACACACACACACACACTTAATGAGCGCATTCCTGAAAAGAGTTTGGGCGAGCATAGTGGACAGGCTGAAACTTATACTATTTGCAGCAAATCTTGTAAATTTCGAGCATGCTTTTTCGGGGAAAGTCATATTTTCAGACAAAAGAAAATTCGCGAATGTTGGGCCAGACGGTCGACACATGGTAAAGAGGAAGAACAAATACAGACCTTGAGCCGCGAAACTTAATTCGCACTGTCAAGCATGGCGGAGGTTAGGTGCTCGTGTGGCAACGAATGAGTGCTAGTTTTGTGACACAGTTACAATTTATAGCCGGAATAACGAATCAATTCAAGTAAATTCACTGAATAACTCAACATAAACGTCATTTTGATGTATTTTTTTTATTTTTCAAAAAGTAACAAAAGTATTTTTAATATCGTGAATAATTACATTACAGATTATTTTATTGTTTAATACATTTGTTAACAGAGAAGAGTTTGTCCTTCTCGGTAGAGCCTCGAATTCCTCGCTTGGCCTACCTCTCCAAACTATTTTTGTTCTACCAGGAGGATGTTTGCCAAGGTTGGGGACCTAGACTCAGCGACCTAACCCCGCACCCCCTTTCAGTGCAAGAACAGCTTCAGGCTGACAACCGCATCCCGCCGAATCGCAGTTAGCCCGCTCGGAAACCTTCCCATTTAAGCCTGGGTTGGAGCGACTCTGCCAGCTCAGACCTACTAGCTTTCCAGGCTAGCACCGTTGATGGATTAAGCGTCACTCACAGTACACAGAGACAAGTCCCTCCTTAATTACTCATAAGTATCGGGCACGGCCTTGACGAAACCAAGAGGCCTATCTGAGGGCCACCCGGACCGAAACCCGGGGGGCTTGAGGCTCTCAACCCGTCTTCTCACTGCCTCCACCTTGAGGCTAACGACCTGAGTACCGCCGGAATCTGGGGATGAGGTACAAGCTCCTCGGACAAGGAGGTTCATGATCCCATTCGGACTTTTGTATGTGGTATCGGGAGCAAGTCCCTCAACCAATCCTCTCCAAAGGTCAGTGGCGAACCACCTTTTCACGGCCTCCACCTTGAAGCTAACGACCTGAGTACCGCCGAGTAACTCGGGTCCGAGTGGGCGTTACCGAAGAGCCTCAGCCCTTACGACCGTCTGGCTTCTACTGCGGTGTCAGTGGCGCCTAGGGAAGAGGGAAGCTCCAGTTCCCCCGCTGCCACGTATCACCCCGCTGACGAAATCTGGCGCCTGACCCGCTCCCCGTGGCAAAGCCCTGTGACACTCCGGTGCCAATTGTCCAAGAACCGGTAGTACATATCGACGTGAACGCGGGAATCGTAAGCTTCTTCAATAAACCCTCGATAGCAGAACTCGCTTTACGCGAATTTCGCCTTAACACAAACAAAACTTGGGTCCCGGCAAGGGATTACAATAATACGGTAATAGATATAATAATCGGATAACATGAAATCCAATTATTTTGGTTCCTTGGAATGCGCGTTAATGAAGATTTACTGTATTATTGTGCGGCTATTTTATTAGTGTGCCTCAATCATGGAAAATTCTGCTCGGCCGGCGGGAACTCAATTGCCCGAAGGACGGTGCGCTGAACTCCTCTGGAAAGGCTGCTAAAGGTCTCGTCCTGCAAAAGGCATGCTTCCCAGACTGGTTGAATAGTCTATTTGTGACGGCTCGCTCGAAGATCTCTCCTAAAAGAATGAGTGAAAACCAGAACAGTATAATTGACATTTTATAAATTCTACGAAAAACGTGTTTATTTAGGCTATATTTCAATAGTAATGTATTTTTGTGGGTTTAATGAACAATTGAAATGCCACAGTTTTAATGATGAAACATAGCCCCGCGACTTTACAGTAATATCAACATAAATAAACAGATTTCTCTAAATTTTAAAATGTCGTTTATACCGTTCTGATTTTCAGCCATTCATATAAAAAGTGAGTCTGACACATACCTCAAATGTGTCAAACCGATATGTGAGTCGTATCCTAGAGTTTTTCTTCCAGATATTGACAAATTACGGTCGTTTTCAATAGGACTTTGCAAGCACACACTACTTCAGTTTCCTTAAGAATTTATATACCGTTTATGGAGACAGAACTATCGCACATATTTCACGCGATTTCTTTCTTTGTAAATTTCTGAAATATCGCGGCAAATCACCACACGGAAGAATTACGATACAATATACATGAACAGATCTCTGCAATACCACAGAACATTTATTTCTTAATTTATTCCGTCTATATCGACCGAAACGCGTATCCAAACTCCGTGAGGAGCGTTGGACGCACTGGAGTTAGTTAGATCCGTTAGTAAGATCCCTCTAGAGGCCGCTGTTTTGTCATTTTCATTCATAATCGAATGAATCAAAACTTGTGTAGATGTCAGTAATGCACCAAAGCCAATGGTGCAAGTAGTTTCAACATGCACTATAACGTGAGTGAATTTAAACTTTCAACTAGCGAAAAGCCATCTTCCCTCTTCGGCAGTTCTACCAGATATCCTGTCTGGGATTCTCCGGCATCCGTGACATTCTTCGCCGAGGCCAAATCGCCGCGCGACTGGCACATTTATAAAATGGTTGCCCTGCAGTTTCCAAGTCGCAAATAGTAGTTTATGCAATTAGTTTATATCGTTAAGCTTTATTGCATGAGTACATATTTTGAAAACGAGCGAATGAAGGAGCGAGTTTTCAAATTTGTACGAATGTAATAAAGCAACATTATAAACGAGTTGAATACAATATTTTTTGTATAACAGCATTATACATTTATAAGAGAATCAAAAACTTAGTTTTGCAAAACAACTTCCCTGTGACGACTCGGGTATTTGGCATCGGTGGAGTAAACGGTGGTTGGCTGTTCCGTTCAGCTCTACCGCCCCCCGATTCCCTCGCTACGATTGGCTGATTGTGCGATGACGCAATCATTCATGACATAAAATCTAATACGTCATCATTTGTGCCGTAAAATACCCGATTATGAACGATTTCTTGCAATAGAAAAGGTTATTTTATAATGCTGTAATACAAAAAAATATTTTATCGCTCTGGGATAGTTGTTTAACACAGTTCAGTAAGATATTACTGTAGCCAATACATCGAACTTCTGAATGAGCATATTCCCGATTATATAAAAAGAAAGTTGTGCCTTTGTCTTTTTCAAAATTCATCCGCTTTAATGAAAATCGGACAAGTTCAAGTAAAAAAAAATAAAAAGAGGTTTGAGACTTCAAAAAAATTTCTTTGCAAAATTTTTAAAAATTATAACTATTTTACCCAAAGTTACGCAAAAACTACTCGTATTTTCAAAAAGTTTACATAATATTCGGCAAAAATCTAGTTTTGAAGACCAGTTTTCATTTAAAAAATGTGACAAATATTTTTAAACCTCTGTAATTTTTGAAATCAGATCAGGACTGCGAGCAGGCCACAAACTACATGTGGTAGTTCTGTCTCCATAAACTCCTAAGGAAATTGAAGTAGTTGGTGTGGTTGCGAAGTCCCGTTGAAAATGGCCGAAATTACGCGCTTCATTTGTCAACATTTGGAAGAAATTGTCCAGGATACGACTGATATAACGTTTTGACACATTTTACGTATGTGTCAGACACAAACACTTCAGAGAATTTGTCAACAGTAGGGCCTGCTCCAATTTTAGGTTTGATTTATCCCATAAAAAATAAACAGTTTAAATCCTTTTTAAGAACATTTTGAAGATATTGAGACTTCATGTAAAGTCCCCACAGATTCCTTTGAAATTCGCAAGGTGTCGAGTGCAGCCATATCGACCGTGGAATATTAATTTTGGAGAAAAATCTTCCAACGGTTTAGGTTCCTAGTGTTGTCCGCAGACGGACCGAAGTAAATTTTGAAAACACGTTTTCAGTATCAAGAGCACACATACCGGGAGATATAGCTCAGTGCATCAACTGATGCCATTGCAGTCCCTCTGACCGGGAAGTCCTGGGTTCGAGTCCCGTCGGTGACAGAATATCAACACTATGTCGAGTTGAGTCGCTGTCTGGAGGATAACTCTAACGGCCGGCTGCTCTGATCAGTAGTTTTCCGTGGTTTCTCCGATCAGCACTGGGCGAATGCTAGAGCAGTACCCTAAGAAACGGGCCACGAACCGAGCGCTATGTTTCCTTCCTCTTTCATGTCTTATCCTCACCCATTACACACACTTACACTTACATGTTCCACACACGCCAGGAGACCAGTCGGGAGTTTACAGCTTGTCCGTGCTGGGGTGGTGCCCCGCGAGATACCTTGTAGTGGAAAAACCCGCTAGCCGACGGCAGGTCGGCGCCGGATCTCGCCATTCATTGGGGCAAGATAACCGCTACCTCCAGAGCAAAAACACGCACTACACGTACGGGACTAATGACGATCGTAGTTGATGCGCCCGGAATCACTAACAGTCAATCAAATCAATCGATCAATCAATCAAGGGCCAATATAACTGATTCCGACTACACAACATATTTTCCGGTGCATGTGAGTGGTGCATTGATTTGACTTGAGTACTAGCCCGGATAGCTAGTGGCAGGGCGGCCCCAAACCAAGCATTGAATGGGAAAGTTGCCGTGAAGTGGGATCCGGATTCTAGCTTGTCGAAGTACTTGTGCGCCGGCGAGGGTACGGATGAAAGCGAAAAGCCATAGGTGCCCACCGCGGGAACTGGTGCCTCCTGGTAGAACAAGGTAACTGTGTGAGGTGGTAGCCCATGCAAGGTCAAGACCCGGTTGCGGTCGGATCTGCGTCGACGTGAGCGCAAACTGCGTTCCAGCGGGATACGGATACCAGCCTGTAGGCGTCCTTGTGTGCTGGCGGGGGGTGCGGATAAAGGCGAAAAGTCGTAGGTGCCCACCCCCGGAGCTTGTGCCCCTTGGTAGAACAACATTGATGTGGAGTAGTAGCCCACGCGAGTCTATACTAAGCATATTAGAGGAATTAATTGACTACATCTATTATCAAAAATTATACACTTTTTCGGCATCAGGGTCTCACAACAAGAGTTGATCTGTCGAAAAAATTGCCTTTTTTGTTGCGTCTGACGACGTGACTTAGAGCACGAGAATTCGTGTACAGCACGTATGCCAAAATGATTGCTAACGGCTCTTCAATACTGCGAGATTCACAGCATCGGGCAGTGCCTCGTAGAATGCCATCTCTGGAGCAGATTCATACTATTGGAAAACACGTCAACAGATGGCTCTGGTAGCCACATCCGTGAGATGGCGGCAAAATCCGAATTGCACCAAAGCCATCAAAAGGGATAATATTCTAGTTGGCTTTGCTTGAACGTGTAAAACGTTTATGTTTACATTTGACAAAATAAATTAACAATAATAATAATAATAATAATAATAATAATAATAATAATACTTAATTACCTCATAAAAATAAATTAGTTTAATAAGTAAAATTTTAAATTTTACTAGTTATCAACATGCTGCTGTAAACATTTTTACTGGTGGCACTTAAAATGATGATAGTGATTTTAATTGTTTTATGCCATCTTGCAATGGGTTTTAAAGTAATCCCAAACATGTGAATTTTGTCTAGAGCGATGGCACAACTCATACCTGATGAATATGACATGACATAATCCAGTAAATAAAATTGAGAGTGTCCGGTTGTAATTTCATATGCTTATTTACATAATATAAATAACAATTGTTTTTATGACTTTTGTGTGGCTGTTTGCTTAAAATAATCTCTGGAAAGACTAAATATGATTTGGATTAATTTATAATTAATATTAATTACAGAATTATAAATTAATATTATAATCTCTGGAAAGATTTCAATATATTTTGTAGTGAAAGAAAGTGTGTTTTGCCTGACATAATTGAATTTGTTACTATATTTATGTAATGTCAAAAAAAGTTACAAATTGTGACATACTATGGGGAGAAATGAAGTCAGTGTGTATTTTCTTGAGTTCTGAAATCCTTGCCTTCTTATACTATATTTATTTGGATTATGAATACAGTTAGGAATGTGAGTTTTTGGCAAGAATTGACCAGAAAATATTTGCTCCTTTGTAATAATAACTATTGTACAGGCATTGTGCTGCAGAATTTCCATATTATCCCTTATCATGCTCTATGTGAAAAAATTAACTAACTGAAACCCATTGAGCTCAAGAAAACACAGGCGGAAGTTTCATTTATGGCCGCAGACAAAAATAATCCATCTTGCATTTCCCTCACTGCATCAGGAAAATTGGACGATAAACCTGATCAAGATGGGAGTCACCGACCCAGAATCTGAAATACATCGCTTGTTACAGGCATATTTAATATTTTCAAAATTACACAGTTAAAAGTGAACTAATTCATTAAATATCATTGTCAAAAGAATTATAATTTTTCTTTTTATGGTCACAATTGTATATAGGTGTATAAAAAAGTTAATGCAGCAGAAAAGATTTTACTTAGCACTTTAGTACCAATTTTAATAATTTAATGTCATCTGGCAATGTGGCAATAATGCCTCTATTCTACATGCATGTGAATTTTCTGTAGTAAGCTGTTGATACTGACTCAGGAAGAATATGATTCCTAAGTTGCGTGCTATAAAATATAGACATCTATATTGGATGAAAACATGTTCCCATTGTTCAGCAAGTTGATTTTGACAACACTATTGATTTGTATGTTAGTAGTATAGTCTGTATACTTAAACTTAATAATAAAAACATTCCAAAATCATGTAGGTGGGATAAGCTTATTATTCAAACAATTCTCTTTGGTAACAAACATTTTGTTACCATCACATCAGTCTATTGACCAATGTTCACTCTCAAGGGAGTAGGGAGTATGCAATTGATTATTAGACATAGGCTCCTTTTATTATTTTCTTTCGAATTTTTATAAGGAAGAATTTTTGTGTTTCATGCCAATCTAGATTTATTAAGATCTTGAAGAAATGTTATACATGTGACCTTCAAAACAAAAAAAGAGTAATATTTGCATGAGATTTTGTAAATGTTACCCCTCTCTACCTCTTAGAACACAATTTACATGCACATTATTTCAATTTTTTGAGAATATTTTGAAAAAGGTGAGAAAATTCATAAGAGAACATTGCAAACATGGCATGGCGAGGCAGTCCAAAAGCAGAGGCAGACACGATGAGGACAAACATGGTCGAGGTGGGCAGGCCAGTGAGGAGTGAGATAGAGAATGGGGCAGTCACTAATCCTAGAATTCCTTATCTCAACAAACAGGGAATTGTGATTAATAAATAACCAGCCAACTCAGGATACACCAACTAGTTATAAATATCTTTCTTAAATGAAAATATCTTTCAATACTTAGGTAAGTCAGTTTTGAATAGCGATATGTAAATAAAATGACAGTAATGGTAGATTTCTCCAAGCTCAAAAAAAAAGGCTTGCAGGAATCATATGTATAGCATTTGCATAACATTTGTTCAGTTTTATCTGCGATCTAAGTCTGGGTACTTCTTCTTCGTTTGGCGCTACAACCCGATGTGGGTCTTGCCCCGCTGAAGAATACTCATCCACGCCTTCCTGTCTCTTGCTAAACTATTCCCATTCATATCACCAGTGTTTTTAGATCCTGAAGTACATCGTCTTCTGATCTGATTCATGGTCTTCCTTTATGACAAGTTGTTAGAAGCTTCCATTTTATGATTTGCTTAGAACTTCTATTAGAGTCCATCCTTTCTAGAAGTCCTACCCAGGCTACTCTTTTGGATTTTACATCTCTAAAGATGTTCTTATTTTTTATCAAAACCTCTAATTCTTCATTTGTTTTTCTTCTCCACATTTGTTCATCTATCTTAGTGGGAACATACTGAGGATTTTTCTCACAAATATTGCAATCTTTTGTTCTACTACCTTTTGTAGCATCCATGTTTCTGGTTACAAGTATAGTATATAGTAGCTGCAGTTATGTCTGCAAATTTTATCTCTTACCTTCAGTGGGAATGCATGCAACAAATTGCATGAATGCTAACTGAATTCAAAAGATTTTGAATGTTTAAAGTAATGAACTTAATTTAGAATCCAAGTCGTTAATAGTTTCATAATAAAAATAAATTTGAACTAAAATACAGTTGCTTGACTCGTCCATCTTCAGGCATAAAAGGTTACTTGAATCAATAGAAATTTAACTTAAGAAAAGAAAAAAAAAAAATAAAATAAAATAAATGCTATACACCGTTACAAAATATAACAGGGATAATAATAATTATCTGTCATAATTGGAAGACAATATAATAATTCATAGTGATTCAAGACTATATTAAATATCATGAAATCACCAACATATGATGTTGAAGGAGCACTTCAAAATGGTGCCCATTGATTTGTCTTACTGAAATTGAGCTGTTGGTCACCTCTGAATTGAAGGTGCTTCAAAAACTTAAACATATTTTTAATTGGATTGTTGGTGAAGTAGATACCTCTTTTATTTTGATAAATAAATAGAGATATTGTCAGGTATTAATATTGATACCTGACAATATCTCTATTTATTTAAACATATTTTTTAGAGTATTCTCTTCTAATGTTTGTTCTGGAAGGATGGAAAAAATACTAATACTAAAATGTGTTGAATGACACATAAGTTTGAGTTTCTAGCATTCCTGAGATTGATTGCTATCCTAGTCAATAGATCTACTTTTATTTCTCTCAAACATCACATTTAGTGTACTTTGATGTCATCAACTATTAAGTGTAATTATTACTGTTAAGTAGACTGTGGTGCAAGCTTACTGAATACACTAAAATCTTACCTTGGCACATATGTAGTTCTGGTAACAAGGCAGACCAATGAACATCATCACAGAGAAATTGAATCTCATATTAGCAAATACAAATTTAACAAGCAATTTTGATGTTAGATTTAGAGTACATTCAATTGATAGTATTTCTCTTTAGAAACCATCAGGTCTGCAGGTGGCGGTTTTTAAATAAACAAGAAATTTCATAAAACATTTGTTGAGAATGATGATATTCAAGGGAAAACTCGCATATGACACATAAATTGCACTTTATTGTTGAAGAAAATAAAAGCATGATTCATGCCAATATTTTTACCATATTTACCCGAATATAAGACAACCTCCTAATTTTGAAGAGATTTCCTGAGAATTTCTTATTTTTAACTAATTCTTACTATTTATGGTCAAAATAAAATAGCTAATTGCCTTCATTCAATAAAATTGTTTTGTACATGATAAAGTATTTTTGCCTGTGCCATTTTTGTTTTTCACTTCCAAATAGTCATGAAGATTTTATCAAGAGGAGGAAAGACTGATCCAAAAACGCTGATCCAAAGTGACTAGGCTTAATCTGCTAAAGTAAGATGACCCCCTTTTCCTCAAAGGAGATATTTAGAAAAGACCTTATCTTATATTCGGCAGAATAAATTCTGTATATAGAGCACAGTGTGTAACAATTTTGTTTTTAATTTTTACTCAAGAGACTATATATTATGTGAATAAAAACAGGAAATACATGATATTGAAGAAACTAATGTCAAAAACATATCCTCTTAAGTCTGAATATTGTTCATTTTGTCACCAATTTATTCATTAAACTAAGTATATAACATAACATTTGATACACAATATCACTTGGGACTGAGAGTCATTTTTCGTACTAATGTCCGAAGCAGGTCCCTCTGCTCAGCAGAAAGGAACTTCCACAACTCAGCCTCTAAAGACTGCAACGAGTCAACATCATGGGCCTGGCTTGCCATGACAAGAGACTGCAGCAACAGGAACTCGTCCTCATTCAGATAGCTCACTGAAAAATTAAAAAAAAAATCCATTAACAGAATATAATAATTAACAAAGAAATAAATAAACATTATGGCCGCTATAATTTTAACATTTGGATGGTCCATGTGAATGGGACGGGTTTGCAACTATTAACACTATGAGACCAGAGGTGAGTATTATTATAAAAGGAACAAGCCAATGCATGAGACCATACGGTCTAGTACTGGAAAAAAATTAAATCTCTCTACAAGACCATATGGTCTCGTGCTAAAAACAATATCCCTACGAGACCATATGGTATCGCATGATAGCCAAAATGTTAAACTTTTAACATGACTGACTGCATAGTGGAAGTGGTTGTATGATATAATATAAGTGCTGTATCTGTCATGCAATGTTATTTCTTTTATTTTGATCATAAAACATTTAATTATATACCTGGAATTAATACCAACGAAGAACAGTATCCTGCTCTACAGATAATATGCACATCAGCTCCAATTCTTTGGAGCAGAAATTGATCTCATTACTAAAATTTGAAGATATTCATTTCTGAGTTCATATTTTGGTTAATGTTGATTCAGATTTCTGAGTTATAATATTTGGTGAAATTGTTAGCATTATTTGTCTTAAATTCTCAACAAACCACATGACTTATGAGCAACTCTATTATGAATTTTCTGTCAAACACTTTCTTTTCACTGTCTAATTAAAACAAGTAAGAATGTGATAAACACTTGGGCAAAATAAATTTTGACATACAATAAAAATCACTATAACAGCATTTAAATAGACATGAAACTAAGGGTCTTGCATATTGGTGCTTGTGAACATGGGTGAATCTCATACTACTTATTTTCAACTGGACCACAGTGGTTTTATCATAAAACTGTTTGCAGAGACATGTTATCACTGAACCAAAGTTGTGCGATAAGGAATGAAATGTAATTGTGATTTCATCTACAAAGGGATGACAAATAAACAAGGAACAAAATAAAATTATATAAATTTAGAAATGAAATTATTTCAGTGGCTCTCTGGCTGGCTGGTGGCTCGCTGACTGCAGTGGAGATTGGACAATTTTGGAGACCTCAGAAATGGGCTAAAAGCAAACAAGGAGACACAGATATCCATAACTTTACCTGGAACACTACACTCCTCAGCCCACGCATATTTCTCCAGCACCTGAGCCAAGTCAGGGGGAAGTCTCTGAGCAGAAGGCTGCAGTATGAGAAGCAGTAAAACACGTGTAATCTCACACCTGTAAACACAAGCACATGGTATTATTCCATGGAAACCACACTCTGTGCAACCACTAGGCATTTGGAAATGCGCCCATTACCTAGAGCCGAGAAAGCTTAAATATGTTTGGAAATAAAATCACTACTACAGTTGCAGTGTTTGGAATTAGTGAAGATGAGAATGCTAAAATGAAAGATAAATTTTACCAAGAAATGAACATTATTGTGGGTAATTCAAGAGATTAAAATCTTAAAAGTAATGCTAAGATTCTGGTAACAGGAAAGAAGTGAAATGATTCGGACATTTTAGAGAAGGTATAAATAATAATAAATAATGGTCAAAAATTGATAAAGTTTATGCTTTTGGAAATTTTTAACTGTTCTTACCTACAAGACTTCAATGTACACAGAATATACCAAGAAGTTCATTTCAATTTTGAAAAATGATACAAATGCCTAGAAAATCACCCAAATTACCTAGTATTAAACTAACTAGACAATAGCTTAGAATTAAGAAGATTGTACAGATTTCATCCTCTGGATCTCTTAAATGGGTTCAACCGTTAAATGCAAGATACAGGATTGTACCCAAAAATTATAATATGTATTGAGACATAATATTAATAGAGTATACTATTTATATTTATTACAAAAAAAGTATCATGAAAAATTGTTTATGCCCAGTTCCTTCACATGGCATTGCTTTGCCAATTTGGAGATTACAGATTACAAATAAAAATATATATTAAAAAAACACATGGTGCACATGGCATCAACATTCTTTAACATTGTTATCATCAAAAATTTAATATACTCTCACACAAAGCAATGTGATATTTAAGGTTCAAGATATTTTCAAGAAAATTCAGAGGGGAGGCACTGACCATTATTTTGTTAATTCAAGAACATTGATTGTTTTTCTAACAAAGCAATTATTAAAACAAAAAAACTAAAGCTGTTGAAGATGCAACAAATTATTCTGTAAACATTGCAGAATTATTAAAGGATGAAAGTATCATATTTATCCGAGTACAAGGCCATCCCCCTCATTTTCATGAGGCCTAATTATTTACTAATGCTTAATATTCAGTCAAAATAACATCTTTAATTTCTTTTTCTTTAAAATAATAACCAACACAATCTTCATCATTATTTTTGTCACAACCTTCTACACAATTATGTGTGTCATTGTTTGGGTCTGGCACTCCTCCCACACTACGTAGCCTCGGATTAAATATACAGAAATCTTTCAGATTCAACTTCTATTACAAAAAGCTTACTCAGCTGCAGTCTTCTTCAGCTTTAAAAGGATAATATTAGATAAATAGCCAACTAACTTAAATTTGTTATCAACAAGTTTAGTTAAAAATAATATTATATAAATTTATGAGGAAATGTATGAGAGCTGATAATAATAACTTACAAATATTATTGGCCTATTGAATTTAATAACAAAAAAATTAACATTCTTACTTTAGGCACCATTTTCACTTCTGAAAACAAGGGGAACAAGTGAATTTCAATCTTACCAGCACTCAAAATTACCTAGCTCTGTTACTGACATCATTATAAATCAAGTTTAACCAGTATTAAAATTACAACTTTTTTTTTCTTCAAATATCAGAGGTATTAATACATTAGACCACATATTTACCTATGTAAAATATCACTATAAGTCCCAATGTAAGGTCGACCTCCTAATTCAGCTACAGATACCATTTCATTGAATGTCGTGAGGGCACCATCATAATCTCCTGTGAACATTTCAATTTATTATTTGCTTAGCGCTTAAAAAAAAAGACAATTATTGGGAAAGATCAAATACCTACTTCATCTTCTAATGCTTCACTTCTAACAACCAATGAATAAACCAGTTACGATTTTCTTTTTTTATTGCTCTTAAATAAAGCTGTTTATATTAATTTCCCATTGAAATTTGATTAAAAGAGAAAAACAAACCTTTCATATAATACAATGACTTCATCATTATATTAATGAAAAACATTAATAAAAAATAAGGGCTCCTTACATTTAATAGCCTTATTTAAAGGGATGGGGACTACATAATGAAATGCTAGTTAACATCCAAAATAAATATCTTACAATATTCCCCCACAAAACTCATGACTATACAAATTCTGTATGAAGGGGGGGTTCTGAAAACCTTTGAAAGAGCAGGATAAGTGGGAAAACTACAGAAGTGAAACAAATATTATTATTTATAAATATAAATATAAATAAAATAATAAAGTGAAATAAATGTAATAAAGCTAGTTTTTAACCTTGTATAGAAAAATGAATAACAAAAAAGGAAATGATTACTACTTCAAAGATAACTGCAGCTATACCTTTGATTCAAATATTTGAAACAAAACCTGTTCAAAAAATCAATACAATACCATTATAAAACTATTATTAATATAGTTTTAAAGGCTTTAAAACTATGGAACTATTCTTATTTAAGAATAATGAATGTGATAAAAATTATGTATTAATACATTTGTAACTGACCTAATTCAATCTTACAAGATGCAAGTAATCCTAAACTGTGTAGCTGTTCCAGTGGACTACATCTTTGGAGTTCAACTGCTTTCTGATACTGAGTTGCAGCTTCTGCTACACGATTTAAATCTAATCTCAAAGCATTTCCGAGTTCTAATGCTAAGCCTGCAGAGAGCGGACAAGGACTAGCAGCAGATGGTTGTTCAGTTGTTCGATGCTGTTGCCACTTACTGGATGCATGAGAGAAACAATTGATCGCTGCCTAGAAATATACAAGAAATGACATTACTTATCTGGTAATAAGTTACCTTAAAGTAGGAATATGTGTGTAGCTGATAAAACTAACTTGCAAATGTTCTCCACCAGGACTAGGGCATCCAAGTTTAGCACCTTTTACTTCTGCTTTCATAAATTGGCGACCTGCACGAACAAGGTCCCAAGCTTCTCCTGGAGAATTTCCTAAAGAACCTTCACATCTTGCAGCAGCCATCCAACAAAGGCCGGCATACTGAGGTAACTCATCATTTTCACACCGCACAGCCAATGAACCTAAAGAATTGTTAATCTTAATTATTCTGACAACACTAATACAAGAAAAAAACAATACAATGAATGTTTCTGCTTACCAAATTGATCACTAGCTTCAGTGACATTGGGTTTCCTAAGGAATCTCCTGGAAAATGTGATCATTTGAAGAAAACACATGAAAAGATGTCAAACATAACCTTGCCGTGTAAAAGGTCCCCTTTATTGGAGAAAACGATAACCTCATACAAGTAAAGGTTCTTTATCATTATTAATTAAACATAAATTTAAAAACAAAACTTACTTCTTCAATTTATTCGAGATAGCCCGATATTGCCCCAGGAAATCAACACCGCCTCCATCTCCCATTTTCTCAACTTTTCATAAAAACAGCGTAATTCTTTCAAACACGCGAATGGTAGAAAACGGCTTGTCTACATTCGCCATAGGAATATTATCACGGTACGTGGTGGATCTTAGTATTTAACGTGTCACTTTTTCACATATGGAATGTCCAACAAACTCCATTTTTGACTGTTAGCGCCACTGGTGATTCAATTTGGCACCTGAACAGTCTATATTTTCAACACTAGAGTGCACAAGAACTGCTGTTGTGCTGTAATGTCTTAAGGCGGTAAACATGAATTTCCCATTTATCCACCAACTTGGACTCGATTTATACATCAAACAAGAAGACTATTTTTAGAAGCAGTATTTTAAACATTATAGTGAAACAATTCTTACTGACAGCATCTTTTATATCCACATTATTTGCTTAGATATTCTTCACTAAAATATTTTTTTAATATTAAAATTTTATAAGGAAACACACGATTATAAACTAAACTAATATGCCACAAAAAATAAAATAATATTATTACCACATATTTCCGATTCTTTACCTATTGAACAGGGTTTGATTATAGAGTAATGATGTACGTCCTTAGTTTATGGTTTGATCTTATGCCATGTCTTTTTTTTATATCTAGTAACTGGCGATGCACGTTCTTCCTCGAATCAGTAACGGTTACGCGAAATAAATACGTCAATTTCTATTCACAATAACACAGCTCACAAATAAAACGTGTATAACTCATTACCAGTTGTAGCGCATTAGGCGCGAAAATTTAATTCATTTAAAGGCAGTACATTAACACAAATTCGACAAATAAGTTGACTCAGGTATCATTTTCTCTTTTTCGACTATCATTTTCAAAATAATTTCAAAAGAATTTAATTTTTCATAAAAATGAGACGTTTTACGTTTCTTCAGCCGTAAACAAATATATTTAAATATTTGAGTCTCGAAATTAATTAAGAAATTTGCGAAGATTGTTTAGGATATAAGTAATTAAAAACGGTAGAAATCAGATATGAAGTGTTTAAGACAAAATAAGAAAAAAATAATTTTAAAAAAGTGTTAAAATATAAATACAGTACAGGCCTACAGGAGAGAACTTATCAAAGCATGTTAAGGACAATCAAAAAATTAATATAGGTAAATCGAAATAAAAAAAGAAACTAGTGGCGCTGCAACAGCACACAATTACTCGAATTATTTGTAATGGCTAGGCAATATTATACTACTACATGATCCTGGGGAAGTTTGTCTTATCCAGTATTTTATTTTCTGCTTAGAGACTGGAACTCAACCCCATCGAGTTAACTCGCCGTGAACTGTATATATTTGGCTACACGATGCAATAGCTCTGACGTACACGAAAAAAACGAACAGTTGCATTATACCAGATCCATGATAATGTAACAAGGGAACTTGTTACAATATCATGGATCTGTTATACTGCAACTGTATTTTTTTTTCGTGTACCCACGTGAGTCGACGCTTAAAATATAATTGCCACTTCCATTATTTACAATACGCAATTTTCGAAAATTTAGAGTTCAACAAAAATTTAACGAAAAAATTCGGTTTTTGAGAAAATTGTTATATTTTTATGTAAAAAATTGTGTATGACCTCTTTTAAAAAGCTCATTTTTAAAAGTATCTCCCAAAATCAAAATATCCGTTTCAAACTCGCAAAACTTCAAGGTCGTTCAGATTGATCGGGGAAATGCCAATTTTGGAGAAAATCGCCCGAATGGCTTAGGCGCTACTGTTTGCCACAGAGAGGCGGACAGACGGGCGGATGGACTGACAAGTGGACGGATAGACGGGCGGTTGGTCAGACGGATGGATGGCCAGATGGACGAACAGACGGACGGACAAATGAACAAACGGACGAACAGACAGACGAACGTTTTGTCATGAATACAAATTTTTCGGTTCTAAGGATTCACAAAACATAGATTCTGGTTCCATCACGTGTTACAGGATTTTTCTTTATATATTTAGCAACTTAATTTGTTAACTTTTTCGTTACCAGGGTCTACCAATAAGAATTTTTTTGTTATCGAAAATGCGCTATTTTGCGGGGCTACTATCTCTTCTTGAGAAGAAAGCGTAAGAAAGTAGAAAAATAGACAATTTTTGTTCATTTTTGATTCTTTTAAAGAATATTACTGTAATATAACACTTAACAAATTCGACAACTCAGATCTCCGGTCCATCCACTCGGAAGTAGCGCCCAACAATGAGAAGTTATTCTAAAAAATTCAAACTGCAGTGTTGCGGCGTTTCCATTGATTTATTTCACCGTGACAATCCATAAAAGATTTTAGTTAAAGGAAGGTGGAAAGTTCGGATTTACGAGATCAAAAATTTGCAAATTTTCCGTAAATAACAAATAATTTTAAAGAAAAGTGCATGACCTTTTTTAAAGAAGTGAGTTTGTAGAACAGGTTTTAATTTAAAAAATATCTATCAATAATATTGTACTTCTACAATGTTAATTGTTTGCAATTTTCGAAAATGTAGAGAGTTTGTTGAAACTGGGCCCAAAACCTTTTGCTACATTTCAGGAGAAAAAATGGAATCATTTTTGAGAAATTTATATTATAAACACTTCTTAAAATTGCCTATATAGGACGCAAAATTACTCATACTTTTGAAATAATGTACTAATCTCTTTTTGAAAATCTGTCTAAGAACAACATATTTTATTAAGGGAAAATATTTCTATCTTCTACATTGTCGTTGCAGGAAGACATTTGAAAGTTTCAAAAATTTAGAGATTTCGAGAATGAAACCTACCCCAATTTTAAAGGGTTCTCTACGCGATACAATGGCAAACCTTAATAAAAAAGGCATTTTTGAGAAAATGTTGAAAATGTCCAGGTTTCATGTAAAGTACTTCCGAAAATCAAAATATCCGTATCAAACTCATCAGGTTTCGAGCCCGTTCGATCAGGGAATATCAATTTTGGAGACAATCGTCTGATTACATTGCCACATTGATCCATGAAACGTGGTTTCTGACTATTCAACGTGTTAGAACAAAAATTTACTGCATTAAGGAACAAGATTTATTAACTTTTTCGTTATGAAGGCTCGTCAACAAGAGTTTTTCTGTCGATTTCCCCCCCCCCCCTACACCATTACAATACTTTCTCAGTACTGCGTTAGTGTGTTAGGTTATCACAAGTGAAAATAAATGTGAATCGTATAATTTATAATGAGAGTAAATACGACGATAGTAACAATGGAGGACAGAAAAATAAAAAAAAGTGAAACATGTTAATGAATAATACAAGGGAATGTGGACGCAAACGACAGTGGGAGAAAATATTGTGATAAGTTGAAAAAACGCAAGGACACGTAAACAAATTCCGTGGGGGTGAAAATAAATTCTAGCTGAATTACCTGAACTAGCTGAATTACCTGTGTCGACTGGATATATACTTAGCACTAGCTGAATCCATAACTTCATTTGCGAGGAGACTAGAATCAATTTAGACGGGTTTATTTTTTTTAACCTTCAAGTAAAGTGTAAAATAGCCGGTCTGGATAGCAAAGATCGGTAGGACTTCAGAGCCGTCGTTGCCTCTGCTCGAACGGTCGCGGGTTCGAATCCGGCCTCGGCCGTGGATGTTTGTCCTTACGTGTTCTCCCTACAGTTTAAAAATCACGGTGATTGCTATTTGATTACTATTGTATGATTTTGATTGCTATTGTTGAAAAGCGACATATGCAAAAAAGTATAAAATAATTATTTGACATTGTTTAAAGATTAATATTACAGTGAAATCTACAATACAGCTGCTTTATGTTTGTGATTTTACATCCAGGAGCAAGGACCAATACTTTTGGAAATCACTCATTCCGAAGCATGCTACAGTACATATACCTATTACTAAAATCACTTTTACACAACTATGAGCCTACTTGAAAAAAGTCTGGCCTTGTGCTTTAGTGATTTTCATTAAAAAAAATTGTCGAGAAATTGAAGTTTTTTGAACTGAAACGGGTAGATTAGGGGTATTATTGGAAGTCTTCATGTGTTTTCTCCTTTTGCGTAATCCTGCGATCTACCTGCTTCTACTTCGCTCGGCACTGCCCCCGCCCATTCTGCTCTGTCGTGATTGCTAAGATCACCGTAGCCAGTGGCGTAGTGTGGGTGACAGACGTCCAAGGCGGAGGAAAATTTCGCCGCACCGTTATTTAGGTGCTTCGATTTAAAATATACAGTAATTCTAAAGAAATTTGCGGCAAGAATAATCATCATTAATATGTACTGTAGAGGTTACAAATAAACATATAGGTTGGAGTAAACGTCCTGCAACAGTCAAATATCTTAGGAACAACATTTGCGAGCAACATTTGAGAGTTTTACATTATAATAATCACATTTAGTACAAACGTTTATACACATATGACACTTGCATTGATATAACAGGTATAAAACAGTTATGATTATATCTTGATGATCGACAAGATTAAGGTATTAGCGAATTGAATATAAAAAAAATCGACTTCCAATGAGAACTAGAGCGGAACTGCTACTATTTATATTTTTATTAAAAAAATATATAATTATTAGAGTTCTTCTTTCTTCTTCTTTCTTCTTCTTTCTTCTTCTTTCTTCTTCTTTCTTCTTCTTTCTTCTTCTTCTTCCTTCTTCTTCTTTCTTCTTCTTCTTCTTCTTCTTCTTCTTCTTCTTCTTCTTCTTCTTCTTCCTCCTCCTTTTCTCCTCTAATACCCTTCCCTGACCATTCCATGTTGCGCAGGCATTGGATCGTTCGTCCAGTCACGGAATCTTGCGAGCAATTGGGCTTCTTGATAAGTTTGATCGCTCCGTCGCCAGGCGGCGTTGGCGTCAGCGCTGCGTGACACAGCAATTAGCGCTCTGCGAGTGACTGTCGCCGGCGATATCACTTGCTCTATCGCCCGCCCGCCCGTGCGTGCTGCCGCCGCCGCGCCGCCAGCGATAAGCACCGCCCGCCCAGACGAGAGCCGCCATGTCGCTGCTGCAGCTGCTGAGATTCGCGGTCCCGTCGCGCGCGGCGCGGCTCCTGGGTTCGAGCCCCGCGTGTGCCGGGCGCCCCGCCAGCACACCGGTGGACTCAGCGGATCCTGCCGCCATCCCACGCCCTTCCACGCAGGACCGAGAGCTGGCCCTGGACCAGCTGAGAAGAACTTCCAGCGTGCGGAGAAGATCCCGTTCAGAGGTGCGCAGCGCGACCCCGCGCAGGTCCGGGGCAGGTGGGGGTGAAGCGCGGGCTTGCGGTTGGGGTGGGCCGCGGCGGGGAGGGGGAAGGGGGAGGGCTTCGGAAGCGCGGGAAGTGGGGATGGACACGGCGACGAGGACGGAGCGGAGCGGGGTCGGGGCGACTGCTAGCACACGTCATGGCTGGCGCTCAGCCAACTGCACATGTGCTCGGAAAACAGGCTGGAGCGCTACAAGGCCCCACTGCCTTCGATGACACGGAGCGCGACAAACCTCTTGTGGCAATGCATGTCGTGTCGGTAACTGTCATTACAAATTATCGTGACAGATTGTCGTATGAGTGAGTGAATGAGTGAGTGGATGGATGAGTCAGTCAGTCAGTCAGTCAGTCAGTCAGTCAGTCAGTCAGTCAGTCAGTCAGTCAGTCAGTCAGTCACATACTGCCGTTCAGAAATTGTCATGACATACTCGTCAGGGAGATTGTTCTTACAGACTGACGTGCAGTTGTTTAGACTCGACATTGACTTACATTATTAGGATATTCGTGACTGTTGTCACAATGTTGTGAGAATGACCAATGCGGTACTGCTGATACGCATCAATATTCAGAAAAGTAATCAACTCCAAGACCCGATTCAGTTCGTGGCCATCGAAACATTTTGTGCGGATCTTTAGAACTCACAATTTCGTACGTGCAGAAATTTAACAAGGTTAAATATTGACAAAATACAATTGCAGTGAAACACAGTTAATCGAATTATTGGCCCTTATCCCTTATCACGCCCCACATGATTGAATCAACTCATTACTGTGTGAAGATGGAGAACGACTATGCGGAACCACTATTGAAATGGTTTTTAGTTTATAAACTTCTATACTTTAAGGGTTGCCGCTTCGCTATGCACGTCCCAATTCGTAACGAAGATCTGACCTTCGGCCTCTGCGATAAAAATAAAACAATCCCAAGTCTGAATTTTACGAATGAATAGTTTGTTGTCAAACAGTTTGTGAGTGAAAGAATTTATACGATGTTACATGAATTTAAGGCAGAAACTGACTTATGACTTTGTTCACTGGAGTTGTCGAGAAAGCATATATTGTGCAAATGCTGATAAAATTCCTTAAAAATAATCCTTTATATCCAGCAATTTGAACATCCCCTCAAATACTTCATACTACAACTAATATGCATTTCAGGGTTATTCTCACACTTTGTCTTTTGTGCACACTATTGCGTTTGGATATTGGAATCATTATATAATTCATGAACTTTGTATGGGTTCATATGGAATGTGATTTGAATTTATTGTATCCCTGGCAAGGATACGTCAGTACTTTTACAGCAAGGACATTAAACCTTGTCATCACCCTCCTGATCGTGTCAATTCGCATCTGCACTTCACTTTTGTTCTTCGATCCTGCGACGTTCGGTGTTGATTCCCGAACAATTAAAGAATAAGGCCCTAAATGTAATTCAATCCCTTTGACCTTGAAATCCGCAATACCTTTCCGCGATGATATCGATATCATTAAAACAGGAAACCCAACACGCAGTTTTGATTTCTCTGCGCGTGCCTTTTGGCTTTCATGGAATTATTTTCTTTACTGTTGAATATTGAAATTAAAGCTAGCCGGCGAGTGTTGATTGCTAGCAGCCTTTTTTTCTCGCCGGTGCAAGGCCTCAGCTCACTGCAGGAAAAGTGTCGAATTACTTCATTTTGTGCCCAAACAGATGTAATTTTTTTGCCACGTTGTGCACAGGGGTATTAAGTTCCCATCAATGCGGCACTCAGAGCTGTGCTTCAGATGGTCACGTTACAAAGATCTGGCGGAAAAACAACTAAATTCAGAGAGAGCTGTCACTATTTTCGTGAATGAAAGTTCCCTTGTAATTAAAATTATTATTTACTTTTCTGTTTATAGGTGTTTCAACTTTGTCAAACTGTACTTGATCTTTCATTTAAATATAAATAATTGTTTTAGTAAAACTTTTAAATCAGTATATTGTATTTGATACATAACTACATCAGCAACGTTTCGTAAAATCATTATTTTATAAAACTTTTCTAATTTAATTTCGCATCAAATAATATATTCGCTTGTAATTGTTATAGGTAGTTGTCCAATACCAAGTGACTCGGAATTTGTCACTTCCTACATAAGCTATATTGCGAAATTTTGAACTTAGCACACGGGCTACTGAACGTAATCACCTTTTTTTGACTTCCATATTTACTGTCCAACGAAACCAACTATTTTGTGGACTCGTATTCGCCGACCAGCGCTTTAAACTGTTTTTTCACCTCTCATATTTGCCGCCAGAGGGCGACACAAGTGCTGTCTTAATCATTATTATCTACTACTCTAATCTTACTTTCGTTTAATGAGAGTTTGACAGAGTAACTGAAATATTACGGTTACAAAACAGGAAATTGTAGTATTTCAGTTGCCCTGTGAAACTCACCAAATAAAATCATTGTAATTTAATTTTTATCATTGTTCATAACCGTTGTAAAGTTTCCACTTTCAGATATTGTAATCCGATTCTTCAAGCTTTGAGTGCAATATCCGTCGTGCCTAAAGGAGACTGAATTCCATCCTTATTTTCTTATCCTACGAAAGCATTGGCAAGATTTATTTCTTTATGTGCTGTATGGATTTCACTCTAACTAAATTATTGCTTGCTATGATTTGCCCACCTCTCACTTACTAGAGTGTTTCTTAGAGAACGTATTAGAGTTCACACTGTTTCTAAACATTGCGGTATCAGGTTGGTATATAAGTTTTATATTATTCCACTTATCAAAGTAAGCTCAGTGATAGTCGTACCTCAGTTTGAAATTCACCGGACTTTAAGGTAATTACACTACATCATGAAACGCTGGCACGCCTGCAAAGACTTTCCATCGAATATTCCATATGGTATGGCGTAAAGATATATCAGCACTTGCGAACGACCCACTCAGAACCTAAGAGCGCGGCTGACGTATCGAGATTTGCCCTCTGAGACTTTCCGTTCTCACGCGAGATTAGGGCGTTTTTGCACAGCGTGAAGTACCTTGGCGTATACCACTTTCCAGCAGATTGAGCGGGTACATTTTATCGAAGCTAATTGATTACTCAGTCATGCTATGTGGAGTTTTTTTCCTACTGTAGCAGCAGAGTGCACTGATTACTACGTTCCCATGATGCAATATCCACGTGACTTTTTTACAATACGCTATGCAAACAATTTCTAATGATCTTTAGAGACAGTGCCCTCTCTTGCGTGGGTCACTACCTCGAAGCATTATTTGCTTCTGGAGATTGCGAAATTATGGAACCTGGTTGTCAAAAAGTCGTGAAGAAACAGTGGAATCCCTATTATCCGAAACGGACGGGAATAACCACCCACAGAAAAGTTGTCAGTGCTCGGGTTAATACCAATAATATATGAAAACTACTTTAGTAATTGCAATTGTACATATTTGAATCTATGATTAAGACACGAGAAACTCCATTAAACTGTATTTACCGAGAAACTAAATACATGGAGTGATATTTCATTTTTTTGATGTACTCTGTTTCTCTAGTCATAGATCAAAGTATGTAAATTAACAATTGAGATTGTATCTAGAAGAAGGACCTGTACTCTAAAACTGCGTTTTGAGAAAAACGCATTGCAAGTGTTCAATCATAGCATTCTACATACTGGTCTATTTAATTGCAAATTACATATTACTTTAATATATTATAATTATTTTTAAACTTAATTTCACTTAGAACGCAGCTAAATTCTCCTTAATTTCAAACATGTGGAATTCAACAAAAATATGCGTTATAGGCCCTTCAAGTGAAGAACACTTTGTATTTATTATGAAAGTTGTGTAAATTATAAATATTATTAATTTTTAATTTGCGCGTATTTATAGCTACTGCAAATCATACTGTGGTGTGTCACCTATTTTTTATCTCACAGTTCATCTTGTGAGCTATCAGATTCGGACTCACTTTTGTCGATATTTCCTGTGGATACTTCTTGAGGAATTCACTCTTCAAAAAAGTTTTCTTAAACTTTTTTGCTCTTTTCTTTCAAGTACCCATGTAAGTCCCGAATATCAGTAACATTGCCGGATTAAGTGGAATTCGAATGGCATATTAAAGTGCAATATTATGGGTAACTCTCTTCATGAAACGCAATATTGCTTTACCAACCTATCGAATATACATAAAAAAATATGCAAATTTCCTTGAATATTGGTCAATGTGCGCAAAATTCATTTTTACAGTCTCCGGAAAATGGGAATCATAGTCTTACGGGCACCTCTTCTTGCAACCGCCTCAGTTAATAAACTAGTTTTCGTAAATTATTAGCATTTATCCTAAACATTGTCAACGTTTCTGTGGGTGCTCATCATTTTCTGTGAATGCTCATGGTATGAGCTCTTGTATTTCTTTTAATTAATTCCCCAGTTCGTTATTCAGGAAAAAGCTAGTATTTAAGGATTCTCGGCGCATCAGTTGCCGAAGTCGTTAGTACCTGCATGCGGGAGGGGGGTTGTATCTAGGAAGGTGGGGAGTGGGTTTTTTCCTTCTAAGCCTGATCATGAGATTCGGTGCTGACCTATAGATCGATTTGACGGTTGTTTACACTCTATTTATGAGATTATGGATAAATTAGCGTCGATAAGCGATTGAGCAGGGCATGGGTATGCCTCCCATACTAAAAACTCAACTGAAAACATGTTTGCCTCCTTGGAGATTCGAACTCATCGAATCGTTTAAAATCGAAAATCATCAGAAGTAATTTGAAGCATTTGTGTTATCAGTTAAGTTATTAAAAACACCTGTAATGCACATGTCTTGTGATAAACATTAAAAATTACGTGTGTTATTATTATTATTATTATTATTTTTATTATTATTATTACTATTATTATTATTATTATTATTATTATTATTATTATTATTATTATTAATTTTAGCCTGTACGATACCATGAAGGGCAAAGGCCTCCTGATTTCTCCGTGATTCTTCTGATGATTTGTGCCGTGTGGACTTGCAACTTAGCTAATTCGCCGTCTGGTAATAAACTTGTGATTATGTTCAACTTCACTAGTTCACTATTCTTACTACGCTTGTTTATGACATTTACATGGGTAATAACTATTTTAAAAGTGGTCGTACATTGATACCTACAGTTATTCGTTTTGTTTGATGTTAATCACTTATTGTGTTTCACAGCTTCTGACACATTTTTCACCTGTTTAGTTTTACACTTTCCAGTTTGTTGCTATTCTTTGTCCATTTTCTGTTTTTCTGGAACAGGAAGACGATCATATTAGGTATGACCTCCACGTCGACCTGTTCTGAGCCAGCCGCGATTGCCTCTCTGAGGCTGTCCGACAATCGTTTGTGTTGCCTTCCAGGATGTCGCCAACCAATTCTTGATTCGCATATCGTTGTTATGTGTGACCATCATTGGTCGTTATATCGTACAGTATGTCCGCCGCATTTCCACTTTAGTTTTTCAGCTTCTTCCGATGCATCTTTTATTTTGGTTTTCCGGTGGGTGCTATTAATTGGTGATTGTTTGGTGGGTGTTATTAATTAAGACCATATATTTTAATTAAAACGCCACGAGATTTAGAGAGATGCAATGTGCCTAAAGGAAGATGTTTGTGTGTGTTTGGCGCAGGGTACGTGGTGATGGGGTCGAACGGCGAGTTCCCGCTGATGACGGCCGAGGAGCGCGTGGGGCTGGTGCGCCGCGTGCGGCAGTTGGCGGCGCCCGACCGCCTCGTCCTCGCCGGCCCCGCCTGCGAAGGTGAGGCCCCCTCCCCCCTCCCCACTACTCATGCACACACACAGCCCCTCTCATGAACAGTCTATGGACACATTCCGTGGTTTCTCCAATCAACTCCAGGCGAGTGCCGGAGCTGTACCCTAACAAACGGGCCACGGACTGCGAGCAAGTCTTTCATTTTCCTCTCCCTCTCCCTCTTCCTCTTCCTCTTCCTCTTCCTCTTCCTCTTCCTCTTCCTCTTCCTCTTCCTCTTCCTCTTCCTTGTTCCATTCTCACCCCCTTGCACACACTTACACTTACGTACACTACACTATCACACATGCCAGGAGTCCCATCGAGAGCTTATAGCTTACCCCGGCTGGGGCGGTGCCCCGCTGGTGGGAGATACCTGGTTGGAAAAACTCCGCTAGCTGATGGGAAGGATTGCGCCGGATCTCGCCATCCAGCGGGGGAAGATCACCGCCACCTCCCGAAAAAACAACACATTACATTTATGAGACTAATGACCTCCGTAGTTTACGCGGCCGGAGGCACTAACAACAAACCAGCAATCGATTGATTGATAGTCTGATGATTTAAGGCGCGTCCGTGGATAAGGTAATTAGTCCCGTAAGTGTAGTGCATGTTTACGTCGTGAAGTGGCGGAGATCTTCCCCTACTGGATGTGACATGCAGCGCCGATTTAGTGTCGAAAATCTGCCAATGATGGAACTCGAATCTAGGACCTGTTGAGAGGTACTGCCGTGACATCAGTTCTTGCTCTGAGCCACTTTTCCAGATGACACATCGATAAGGCGACCCTCTATTTTCTGCCATCCTCAGTTATCGCCCATTGCAAAGCAATGAATCATTTTTCTGTTACTAATACTTGGAAGTTACTTCGATAAAATGCAATCCTCGCCTACCACCATTGGCCATGGAATGCAGAAGTTCTCAATGTTCTGCCAAAGTGAGAAGGGTTTTCTTCTCGGATTATTTGGACAGGTGAAGAATTACTAGTAGAATCACCGGAGAAATCTGCACGTAAAGGGAAATCTGCAAGTAGAGGGAAATCTGCAGGTAGAGGGAAATGCAGAGATTGAGTCGGAGGGAAATATAGAAATAGTGAAAGAGGGGGAAACAGTCATTTACCGCTTTTTCAGTTTATTTGTTTTATTGAGCTCGTTAAATATTTGTATTTTGTATTTTACGGTATGTTGTTCCTTACAAATTTCATTCATTCATTACAAATTTCTCGTTAATTTTTTTGCTCATGATATTTTCATAAAAAGTTAATACAATTTTGTATATTTAAGTACTAAGTAGGTGTATAACTCTATTTCATTGTCTAACAACACATTCTTTTTTATTTTCACTGCGATGAGTCAAGATTTGAGAGTAGATCTCGAATTTCCTCTAAGCAGAAATACTAAAAAATCGTAGATTTTCCTAGCGTCTTATATCGTATCTATAATCGTAGCGTTTTACACGCTTGACTACTGTTGTTCACCCTGTCCTCTGAAATTTATTACTGCCACCGGCCGAATTATACTTTGGAGTGGCGGCGCCACAAAAATTTATGATTTCCTCTTTAACTTCTTTTCGTAGAAGGAAGACGTTGAAATCGTAAAGTGTGAAGCACATGGTAAACTACATCTTTCCTGAAGGTTTACGAAGTTATTTTTGAATTGCAAATGTGGGAGTTGCGTTTAAAGTTTAAGAGGAGGTGTGCTACTTTCTTTACTTCGTCGACGCTTCAGGTAAATTTTGGCATCATTCAGTAGCTTTTTTCCATTTTGGCCAGTCTCGTGTTTTATTCTTTTATTTTCCAAGGAGATCAGCTCGCTCCCCCCCACCCCAAATTGGTAGAATACGTCAAAACTCCACGCACGTTTTAGCTTTTCAGAAGTATGTAAATGTTGGTGGTTTGATTTGATTGGTTCTGATAATACCGTTAAAATGTAAATGACGGTATGACAAAGAAGTATCATAAAAATAAAGTTGCAATACCTCGTTTTATTACAATCGGTAAAATGATCATTGATGTTCCTCATTTGAACTCTGTTTTACAAATCAACAACGTATTAAAAAAATTAGCACTCATAACCTTCAAAATTAGTTTTGAGATAATTTTCATGATACCATTATCGATGCAATTGGTGATGTAATATCGAACAAATCACTTGAATGTCATCGATTACGCATGACATTGAAAACATCAAAAAGAAATCGTCAAAGAAAATAAATACACCGTTTTATTTCACTGGTTTGTTAAAAAACTGACTGAAAGATAAGAATAACTCTTTGATACCCTCCAAAGTACGAAATATAGAGATTTGCAGAGGCACGTATACGCGACATAATACTTCAAACAGCAAAATTGTAAATTCTTGCAGAATTACACATTATGTGTTCATGCTTATTAATAGACGAATTCCCTGTCAATGCACTACAATGGGATGGCGTGAATGATAAATTTGAAGAAAAAAAATTTCGCGTACAGGTCAACTCGGACCACGCGTGACTACTGCTTGAGCAGGTGCAAGTAGCTTTATCTGGGGAGGGGGCAGCATTTTAGCTGAAACACGACTTTTATCCTCCAAAGTTGTTAGCCCTGTACGTTTGTTTATCTGTAGATATCCTCTTTTTAACATGCGATTCCACCAAGTTAGAAAACGGCGGTTTTTTGATACGTTTCTTTTCCCAGCGATAGTTCCTCTGAGACCTTCGTGGCTTGCCACGGTGCTACAGATCCCCCACTTGCACCAGTAGACCTTGACATCACTGCTTTGAACGTTGGCCCATGCTGTGGCGACCGTAGGGCCAGGCTTCCGCCAGAGCCCCCACTTGCACCAGTAGATCTTGACATCACTGCTTTAAACTTTAGCCCATGCTGTGGCGACCGCAGGGCCAGGCAGCCGCCAGAGCCCCCACTTGCACCAGTAGATCTTGACAACACTGCTTTAAACCTTAGCCCATACTGTGGCGGCCGTAGGGCCGTGCGGCCGGCCCCGGCGCGGTGCTGTAGCGCTGTGTTGCAGGGACGGCGGCAACGTTGGAGCTGTGCCACGCGATGGCGGAGGCGGGCGCCGACGCCGTGATGGTGATCAACCCCAGCTACTACAAGGCCAGCATGACGGTATATCTCTCACATTACCTTATTTTACAATTTTATTTTTATTTAGTCTGCTAATAACTTTTTCAAAAGATTTCTCTTTACTTCATTTTCATATTTCTTTATTGATTTCTTCTTTCTGTATTTTCGATTTTTCCTTCTTTCCTTCTTCTTTTGTTTCACTCCTCCTTTATTTATTTATTCGTCTATTTCCGTGTTAAATCCTTCTTGAGCTCATTATAATTGATTTTTGTAAATTTTCGTGAGTTCGGGTCAAAATATTCCAGTTGTTTACACTATTTAAGTAGAAATACAAATACGACGTTTATTGTATGTAGTGATGTCGGTGGTGCATGAACCGTGTTATAAGGCTCACTAAAATATTATAGCCAAGTATGTCGAAATAATTTAGCCAAATCCCGGAGAGCCAAGTAGCGATTAAAGTATTTTAGTTTCTCCGAATGAGAAGGAAGATGGTGATTGATAGGCATAAAATAACAATAAAAATTGCTGTCATGAAGATTGAATCAAAGTCAAAACTTTGGTAGCATAAAGAATTGTTATCGAATTTTTATAGAAAATCAAGAAAATTCCCCCAAATAATTGTCTTCTTTGTTTCCTCTCTTCCCCTTTCCTTTCTGTCTTTTTCTTTTCTTTCTTTTCCTTTCGAAAAGTATAGATAACCTCATAAATATTCCTCGAAGCTCTCTTACCACCCGTTCGTATTAAACGTTGTCTATGAATTCCCTTAAAATTTTAACTTTCGATCAGAAACCTTTACTTTCTTCTTCTTCTTCTTCTTCTTCTTCTTCTTCTTCTTCTTATTATTATTATTATTATTATTATTATTATTATTATTATTTCTTCTACATTCACGTCCAAAGACGTTAGCTGTCGGTTACATATGAAATCTACTCCATTGTACTACAAGCTTTCTAAGAAGCAGATCAAGTGGCTATGGGTGCCTTTACAATATTTTGAGCAATATATGAGCCGTTTCCAATTACGAGTTAACTTAAGTCTTGATTTACATGGGGGTTTCGACACTTTCTTGAAAATAAGTGTTGAAAATAAATCACTATTTTGCCACTCTGTAGCCCTTTCCCCAAAGTTGAATTCACACCATCCTATTGTAATGGAAATGAAATTAGACTTCAATCGGTCCAAATATGTCCATGAGTTTGTGCAGATTTAAACAGAGACCATCACAGACAATTAAAGTCAGGAAGGACGATATGACAATAGGAAGGATTACACAACAGTGATTTATAATTGGAAACGGTGATAATTAGCATGTACTTTGAGTTCTAATTTAGCACATATGACTTTGATAAGCTGGATGTGATTAATTCTGTGGCTCGGGTGGTCATTAATTGGCTCAAATTAGTTTGATCAATTGCTTAATCGTTCGCACGAGAGGTTTCAAATGAATAATTGTTAGTTTCTGTATCGGTGTAAGTATATCATGGAAAGCCATTTATATAAAGTGCGACATAGTATAATCAGACGCATAATTGATGAGATATTAGGAAACGCTAGAAGATGCATAAGTAAGTTCATTTATAAATAAAATCATATCTTTGGGGCATATTTTGAAATGTGTATGATATAATTAGAAAAACGAGACAGACAACACAATTATAGCTTGATTGTAACATGTACCAACTTAAATTAACAGAAAGCGTTTACAGTCATAAATCGACAAACACCAGTAAAATACGGGGGAGTCCATTTTAATTGTGATATCGAAATTATTCGAGAACAAATCCACGGAAACAATCTGAAACTGTCTGAAATAAAAGATAACTTTGAAGGAGTTAATTGAGAGACGAATAAGCTTGGGGAGAAACGTGACTCGAAGTATAAACTCTGTCTTATGGAACAAAACCATCACTAACACTACTAAAAGACGTCTTTACTCCTCGCTAGTTAAGAGTGTTACAACAGACGGTTCAGAAGTTTGGGAGATTGATAAAAGAACAAAAGGGAAGCTGCTGGCCCTTGAAATGGACTACTGGCATAGAAGTTGCTGTTATAGCAGACGTGACAGAATCAGGAACGACGACATAAGAAAGAAATGGATGTAAAGAAAAATATCCTTGACGAAATAGAGAAAAAAACAAATCGTCTAGTACGGTCATGTTATGCGAATGACAGACGAAAGATGGCCAAACCGAGTCTTGAAATGGGTGCCGAAAGGCAGAAGAGAGGAAGACCCAGACTTGCATGGCAGCAGAGAGTGCAAGAGGCTATGACGACATGAGAAATGCCAGATGATCTATGGTCCAATAGAGAGGCATGGATACTGAGAGCGGAGAAACGGCGACAACTGTAAACCAACTCCGTACTATATATATCGGAGTTAAGCAACCTATATTATTTATTTCCAATGCACACAGAGATAGAAAGAAAATTATGCAGCTTCTGGCCATGTGAGTAGTGTATATACATGTTAAATGCTCTGAAACTCGGAACAAATCCAAACACAGTAAAACCGATTTGATGCTAACTGATTGTTGATTGACTGATTAGTGATTCAACTGCGTCAACTGCTAAGGTCTTTAATTCGTAAGTGTAGTCAAGTGTTTTTTTCTCAAGAGGTGGCGGTAATATCCCCACGCTGAATTTCGGCGTCGGCCTACCGTCTGTAAACGGGTTTTTCCCAATCAGGTATCTCCGACCAGCGAGGCACCACTTCAGCCGGGAGAACCTCTAAGCTCCCGGTATTTATGCTAATGTAGTGCGAGGAACTGGTGAGTAGAACAAGGAACAAGAAGGAAAGTCAGTGCGCCGACCGTGACCTGTTTGTTAGTGCACTTCTCCGGCATTTACCCGGTATTGATCGAAGAAACCACGGAAAACTACAATGCTGCCGGCTGCTAGAATTATCCTCCAGACAGCGTCTGAATTCGACCTAGCTCGAACCGAAAATTCTACCACCGTCGGAACCTAAGACCTCCGGGTCAACGCTGCAGTGACAACGCTGTAGTTGAGCCACCTCTCCCGGTGAGGTTGACTGAGAAGTGCAAATGTTTCATTGTGTTTTTCTACATATTCTCGTGCTGCCGTTATGAAAGAGCACTTTTTATATTACAGGTTGGTAAAGAACTGCACAATATATATATATGTATATATATATATATATATATATATATATATATATATATATATATATATTGATTTTAATTTTTGAGTTTAATGATTGATTTAAATTAAAGAGTAAATTGTGCGTTCATAACGCACAAATGCATTTTAGAAGCAAGGTGTTATCAAAGCAACATACGCTTCAAAATACCTAGCGTGCAAGCAGAAAAATTAGAAATCTCTCTCTCTCTCTCTCTCTCTCTCTCTTTCTTTCTTTCTGCCTCGCTCTCTCTCTCTCACACACACACACTCTATTTCTCACACTCTCTCTGATTGATTTCTATCTCTCTGATTTCTCTCATTTGTTCTCTCTCTTTCCATCTATCTCCATTTCTTAGCAGTGTTCTTTAATTTATAATTCCTGCCCTGAATCTACCCACAACTTTTGATCGTTTCATCTTTAATGAAATTACCTTCTATTTATAAACGGTTTCTCTACTGTTAGAACTGCTTTCAAACAATAATATCGTTTGAATGTTCGATGATTTGGGAATGAAAATATGAGAAAAGGCTTTAAATAGACTCGTATCTGCAATTGTGTGAGCGTTAGCCCCCTCTCATTTTGCTGAATATTGGAAGATCGAGCTGCTAGAATGTTTTTCTTCTTTCACTCTCTATCATTCTGTTCCCCCCTCTCCCTCTTGTCTCGCCAGTAATCTTCTTAGTAACATTCGTTAATTTATCTTTATCTCACGTATTTATTCTCTCACTTTCTTGTCAATTCTTTTTCTCGTATTCCTATCTCTGTATTTGTTTGAAAAAAAATCTGTAAATATTCTTTGAATGATAAACTCAATCATTCGAAATATTTTCCAGCGATGATAAATATCCTACCAAGGGCTAAGATTAGATAACGAAGATAACCTTTAGAGAACCTTTCTAGCTCTTCAAGCGTGTGCAACGACATATGTCGTCCTGAGAAAGGGCCCCTTTTTCAACGTGTGCGACGACATATGTCGTCGACGGTTTTCTAATGCAATTTCCGAAGAAATGGACAAAGTTCGGGCTTGCATCGCTACATAGGGCGATAACACACTTCTTTAGCTCTATGCTTGTGTATTGGCAACGTGGTACGCTCATTCTATTGCTCTTCATGTATTTATGTTTGACGAGGTGCACGATTGATTTTGAGCTTAAAGTTGTGTTCTGCGTTCTGTAGCGATGTGTTTCCTAGAAGAGCTATTGTTAGAGAGTGATAGTTATGAAAGGGAAGTAGATGATTTTATTGTTTTTTCTTATGAGCCAGAAAATTAAAGTGATTCTGAGTGCAGGGAAATATATGACGCTTCCAAACTGCAGGCATTTTTGTCTAATATTTGTGAAGGTCAAATGATGCTTATTCCTTTCAACGCTACGTTTGTAGATTATTTTGAGTTATTTTTTAACAATAAAATTGTTATTTGATTGTTGAGCAAACTAACATTTATTGGTAAGGTAGCTATAAATTTGTTTGCGAACTTCAGCAAGAAAATATTACGCGCGCCACAGAAAAGCCACGCCGAGAGGGGTGACCGACTAGAAAGGCAAGTCTCGCCTGAAGGGCTAGAGCTCTTACCTACGATAGGGCCAGCTTTGGTACCCGTTCATTTGGTGGAATATTGTTCAGTGAAGTACAGACTAGGATAGTTAAAACGTTTTTCACCATCTTATCGTTTTTTTCTTCTCGCTCTTCTATCTTTCCTGCAATTTTCTTAAGTGTCCTTCGATTTATTTTGCTCTCAACTCTTTTTTTTTCGCATCGTCCCATTTCTTCAGTTTCTCTCATCTTTTCTTTCAGTTTTCCCGCAAATGCCCTTCGATTAATAAACCCAATCGTTGGAATTATTTTCCCGCGATGGAAAATACCCTATAAAAGCGCTCCGATTAGTGAATGAAACGAAGAGAAAAGCCTTTGTGAAGCTCCTGTCTGCGCCGGAGCAGGCGCCAACTCCCTTTCGCTGCCCGCCGCCGCGCCGTCGCTGCACTTGTAACGACTCTCCGCGCCACAATGGCCAGAAGAGCAGCCGCCGGTCGGGGCGGGGGCGGAACGCAGCGCGGCGGAGTGCGACAGTCCGCTGGCAAACGAGGTGTTTTCGCAAAGTTGCGGGGAAATTAATGTTATAATTTCGAAAGTTTGGAAAGCACGCTTCGCCGAGCTTCAACGAACTCCGTCTCTGCCGGCATTTTAAATTACGTTCGCTCGCCGGGATTATGTATATATACGTTCGCCGAATTTCCTGCTGTGATACGTGCGCGAAACACATGGAAGGTGTTGTGAAAGGCCCTGGAAATGAGCACTGTCATTAGAGCTCTGAACGTGCGGGAGCTTTTGTTAGTACTTCCGTTTTTTCGCGAGAGTAAAGAGAACTTAAGCACTTTGCTCTCTGACCGAGACAAAAATGTGTGTATGTTTGGAAGTGATTTTAGACTGAATAGATATTTTTGGTCGTTTTTATGCTACTTTTTTTGTACGTAGAATGTAAAGATTACCTGAGAGATTCTAAACCTTTTGTTGGTGTGTAGAGACAATCAGGAATGAAACAGAAAATAAAATGAGTAATAATTATAGAAAAATACGAATTTAGCCTGACATATGGCTAATTAGCTTTTTCAATGTTCCTATTCAATTAGCGTTATCAGGATTAATGTTCGAGGTAGAAGAACTGGAGAGCTGGAGCTTGACATCCATTGAAGTCACCAGGAGCTGAAGTTGCAAACGAACTGCTCCAGTACTCGGGATGAAAATTGCTAATGTGAAAGAGGTATAGAGAAGTCCACATATGTCAGGAATATATTTGTAGAAACCTTTTCAAGGCATATCTCGTCCCTTGTCGGGTTTGACGAATTGTGGTGGGGTGGCAATATACATTTTTTCTCCTGTGTTGCTTTTCCATCAGCGGCCTCCCTCTTTCTCAGGTTCGTATATTTTTTAGGTGCGTCCGTACCGGCACTTGTCCGATTTCTATTCTTCACACCGATGCGGATTGAAGGCAATTTACAGACAGTACTTGTTGCATCTGCCTAGCAAAGCTCGCAGTGCAGTCGGGCTATAACGGGCAGATACCGAGGGAATGAGACCGCTTCGGAGACTCGTAAACCATCAACCTGTAACTTTGGTTCCTACTAGCTTCACTAATACCGGAAAAGAAAGAATAACTTACGAAGTTGCGCTATTAGAGTGCTGAACACAACACAGCGCTGAAACGCCGCTACGCGGACGGGCGAGGAACGAAGGAATAGTACAGGAAAGAGATCACGGCGCCACAATTATGGTAGGACTCGAACCTGCGACTAACTCGCTACTGCACGGTGTCTTTTAGCGGTATCGGCTGTCCCTGTATGTGAATATTCATGTAAAACATGCACACTTGTATGTATACATATACACATGTTGGTTCTTATCGGCAACATTTGCCGCTGTACCCTACAGACAGCTAATGCAGGTTCCTATAAATACTGAAAACGTCGTTCGTCTTAACGTTCGAAATACGTGGCATTGTATAATGCAAAAAATGGCGAAATTTTCCATTGAATTTACGAACGCAAAGAAATATATTCATATGGACACATATGAATATATGTTCATATGTGTCCGTAGTGCTTCAACGTACCCCGTTCATTCTTTATAAAAAAAGTGGTAGACAAACTACGCAATGAAAAATTAAGTGTACATTTTTTGGGACGGGCCTGGGCCGCTTAAAATGATGGAAAGCGCGCTGTTACGTTCGAGCGATAAAATCTCAGACGTAACTTACAATGTTGCTCCCTTTGAAAGAGGATATAGTAAGGCTTACAGAGAAATAGAGTAAATCAGAGGACGCAAAATACGCAATATCTTCCACGAACACGACAAGAAATAAGTGTGAGGTGGATTCATGCCTGAAAGACACAAGTCACATACTGAATGGGTTCAGAACAAACAACAAATATTAATTAAAAGAATTTACATTCAGCGTAATGAAAATAAAGTTAATTGAAGTGTAATGAAATTGTGTAAAAATATGAATTATTTTGCTACTTTCATAATTCAACATTTACTACACTTTACATAGCATGCTTTTTGGACAACGTCCATTGTTCCAAATATTTGTACATAACATACCCATAAGGTAAATTATTACATTCAATTGCAATTACTAGCATTGTGTACTTACATTTTATAATTATTTATAAGCACAGTAAACCCACGTTATGACTAATTCCAAGAGCGGGAATCGTGTCCAAGGATCGGTGTTCGTGTAATAAAAATTCAGTTTATCCGCTCATTAAATACGAGTAAATCAGTATTACTGTTTCCTTGCCGGTACTCAAATTTTGTTCGCGTTACTGCGAAATTTGGGAAAAGCGAGTTAGTGCTTACGAGGTACATCATAGTGTACATCGAATTGTGATTTCAATGTTGTATACAGACCACGAGAATAATATTTTATTTTGATGATTCATCAGACAGACGTTTTGCAGCCGTTTATATTAAATTTAATTATGGAATACAACTGCTCACAAATGTCTTTCGTAGAACGAATACAGAGAAATAGTACCACAAAATGATGAATTAACAGGTCATCAGGCAAACACAGTATAGTATTTCTGTTCCTATCCTTATCGGTACCAGCTTGAGAACCACCTCCAAAGGGTCTGGACCTGCCTCTTCGGTATCCTCCTTCCCTTCAGCAAGTGCACGAACTCGTTTGCGAGCAAAGGCGTGCACAGCGGCAGTGAGGCCATGTCTGCTATGGAGTACAGCCTAGACTCAGCCCCTACACTCAGACTTAAATGTAGTGTCTCTCCAAGGTCACGTGTTGGTAGGAGAGGAGAACACCGTCATACAATCGAAAAGTTTGTCGTAACGAAGCTCCCGATTGGATGACAGAGTTCCTTCTGCTTCCAGCTCGTGATCTTGAAGGGACACTACATTTGTTTAGCGGCGGCGATGGTGTAACGGTTAGCGTACTGGACTGTTGTATCCAAGTTGGCGGGTTCAACCCGATCGAAGCCGTGGATTTTTAAGGGCGAAAAAATCCTTCGTACGCCTTCCTTCGTAGGGGAAGTTCCATGTTCGTAGATTTACTTGCATGTAAAAGAATAATACCTAAATGACCTAAATGATGCCTCTGAGCTAAATTCAAATCGCCTGTTTCTCGCCCAAGAAATACCTCCTTTCCACCAAGAAATACCACCTAGTTGGTGAAAGGAGCGTAGAAGAAATTTGCGTGGTCAGACGGAAGAGCGGGCCTGATGGCCCGAGTCTCGCCACGTAAAATAAGGCAAATTCAATTCAATTCAATACATTTAAGTCGGAATATAGCCGCGCCTCGTCCCTTCAGAGAGATGGAACCGTTTGTGTATTGAGATGTGTGTGTGTCGGCAGGAGGCGGCGCTGTCGGCGCACTTCGAGGCGGTGGCGGACGGCAGCCCGGTGCCCGTGGTGCTGTACAGCCTCCCGGCCAACACGGGCATCGACCTGTCCGCGCCGCTGCTCGTGCACCTGGCGCAGCACCCCAACGTCATCGGCCTCAAGGACAGCGGCGGCGACGTACGTACCCCCCGCCTCCCAGGGGCCGAGCACGAAGAACACATTTATTCGTTCACTCATTTGCTCATTTAGTCACTTGCTCATTTAGTCACTTGCTAGTTTCCTCCCTTGCTAGTTTCCTCCCTTGCTAGTTTCCTCGCTTGCTCGTTTCCTCACTTGCTCGTTTCCTCGCTTGCTCGTTTCCTCGCTTGCTCGTTTCCTCGCTTGTTCGTTTCCTCGCTTGCTCGTTTCCTCTTTCTAATTTGTTCATGTATTCATTTATTTATTTCAATCATTAAGTGTTAAAAGGGACTAAGTCGATTATCACTAGTTCTAAGAAATACAAGAAAAACTCCCTAACTTCTTTTTAAATTGCGGAGTCGAATTAAAAGTATTGTTGCCAGTTTATAAATAAAACAAAGTGTTTAATTTAATAAATAGTTTATATGCATTTTCAGGCTTGTAAAATGCAAAAACTGAAGTCCTTTTAACAATTAATTAAAAAATTGATGGAATAAAGTGAATATAAAGACCTTAGGAAAATATTTTAATGTTCATTAGTGATACTAAAGGATGTTCAACATGGACTGTTAGCATTTTCATATGCATGAAATATTATGTAGTAGAAATAAATCCAAAGAGATAAGTTAGATACCATAAAACAGGGCAAAATATTCACTGCCACGAAAAAGAATACTTTGAATACTTTTCAAGATTAGTTTTCAAATTAACTAAGTTCTCTTATGCAAATTCTTTCTGTGTGACTACATGACAGAGCAACCATGATTTCTAAAAAAAATGTCAACTTGGCAACATCTTTCATGTCCTCTCTCCCCTCCCCCAAATTTCTGCGCGAACGAGGGCTCTCTCTGTATCCATACAGTTCCTGTGCCTCCTACCTCGCCCTTTCTGTGCGGTGAGATCAAACAGAAGGCCGAGCCGGGCCGAGTTGGTTGGAGTTCTCCGAGAGCATTTGCCCGGCCTGGCCCGGCCCGGCCCGGCTGACCAAGAATAACAAACTCTGTTTAGGCCCAGCCGGCGGCGCGTACGCCAGACTTCGCCTCAGCGCGTCCGCGCTGCGTTTGCTTCGCGTTGCCGATAGATCTGAAAACAGCCGTCGGGCAAGATGTGCTCAGCGCAACTTAGAGTTGCAGGAAATGTGAGAAACTTAGAGTTGCTTTAGCAATCCCACACAGCAGGAATTGTGAATAGAGAGGCATGAATAAAAATAAACGATTCGAAGAAATTATATGCTTGAATGGAAAAGTTAGAACTACTGAATATTTTTCTAAAGAAATCTGGGATGGAAACTGCCAAAATTAACGCAGTAGCTTAGATCAGGGTATCCAGAATTGTTTCTTGTAGAGATTAGGCACATACTAATGGTCCCTGAGTTTATATGAAAGGACTTTATCGAATTACTCGTGAATAAAATTAACAATAATACATTCAGACAACACTGAATATCAGTGAAATCAAATAATGGACAAAAACAACCAACTAATTTTGGAACAGGAGTCATTGCAGTAAATTCTTAACATTTTTATGGTCTTAAATATAAAAATTTCAAGGTGATTTTTATTCATATAGATGAAAAGGGAAAAAGTAGTGATCAAGAAGGACAATTCTTTGAACATTTCGAAGGATTTGTTAGGAACAGAAAACATGGAATGATCAAACCCTCACGAAAGTTTATGTTTTAGTTTCTGGGATTCTGGGAAGAGAGAGTATAGATTCCGGACGTGTACAGTACTTAAGACATTAGTCCCGTAAGTGTGGAACATGTTATGTCCAGCGAAGTGGCGGTGAACCGCCTCCGCCAGGTCGTGAGATCTGCTTCCAGGTATTATGTTCTAAGCTCCCGATTGATCTCACGATATGCCTGGTAGTGTACTGAATATAAAGGTAAACGGATGTGTAGGGAGAGATAGGAGGATTCGGATGAGGAAGGATTGGTCACGTGCGGTTTATAGCTCTATTGTTACTGCTTAGGTTAATAGGATTCTAATGTTCGAGCTACAGCAACAAGCCTTCGCATCTCGATCATTGAAACCAGTTAATACATGCTTTCATTTTTTTCACCAGTGCATACATGATTTCATTTGTTTACCTAATAATTTGGATCCAGGTTTACTTATATACTAATTAACTAGATGTTAACTTGACTGTGTTTGTCTTTTCATATGTTCCTCACATTCTTTCCTTTCAAAATGCTCTTCATAAGAGAACACGTAGCATCATTCAGATGTTTTCGTATTTCCCTCGTAATCACGATCCTCTCGATTCAGGTAAGGTATGCTCTGTACAGAAACATCAAGCTCCGTATCAAAGGCAATATCTAGCGATAAGGTAGCAGAAAAAATAAACATGTTTATGTAGTTGACTAGTCCCCGTTGTACCAAGGCTTCTTAAACAAGGAAGAAAAATGAACAAAATACACGATGTGTTATGTGAATACGAGGGTTGCCTTTTATATTTCAGGATTGGAGAACATAAACAAATATTAATAATCGAAAATCACTGTATTGTTTTTCAAAATATTTCCCATGAAGATCTCTACAATTTTGCATGCGATTCAACCAATTGTCGAAGAACTTTTGCCACTCTGATTGAGGTATCTCTAAAACATGCATTCTGAATGCAGCAACCGCTTCTTCAGGTGTCGGAAAACGTTGACCTCTCAGTTTGTTTTTTACGTACGGGAATAAAAAGAAGTCATTCGGTGCCAAGTCAGGACTATACGGCGAAGGACTCATCAAATCGATGTGTTGGGTGCTCAAAAATGCAGTTTCAGCCGATGTGCATGTGCTCGCATTATCGTGGTGAATAGTGATCAGTCTTCGGCGGTTGGTTTTCCTGATTTCTTGGAAGATATCTGGCAAACAAATCGTTGTATACGACTCAGAATTGACTGTTCTGCGTTGTTCTAGTGGTACGGTCGCGACATGACTATTTTATGAAAAAACAGGCGAGCATCTGTTTGAAAGTGCTTCGTGCACGAACAATTTTTGTTGGATTTTGCTCATCTTGAAACACCCATACAGTCGACTGCTGTTTACTTCCGGGCTCATACGCGTAAATCCACGATTCATCATCTGTAACGATGTCATAGATGTGTTTAGAAGCACCGCGATCGTATTTTTTGAGAATTTCTTTCGACCAATCGACACAAACATTGTTTTGAGCGATTAACAAATTGTGTGGGATCCAACGCGAACAAATTTTATTTGACAGTCAAATGTTCATGCAATATTGAATGTATTCTGGTCCCACTAAATGCCTAAGGTTGTCTGAATCTCACGATAGATCACATGACGATCTTGAAGTATCAGTTCACGCACAGCATCAATGGTTTTCGGAACAACTGATTTTGGACGACCTTCGCGAAGTTCGTCTTGGAGTGAACTACGACCACGATTTAATTCACCATACTATCGATAAACACTAGTCCTTGATAGAGCTTCATCCATGCACTGTTGCTGAGTTATATCCACGTCGAAAGTTGTAAAAAATAATCGCACGAAAATGTTTACGATTTAATTCCATTTTTGGGCCAAGATGAATCTTTGAAGTTACTGAAAAACAACACAAATAGCGGTCGTATGTCAAAACGTTCTGAGTGGGTATAACCTCAAAACATCCAACTTTACGATAGAGCTGTCAGTCGCCAGATTGCAACACCGCCAAATCCCGAAACATGAAAGGTAACCTTCGTATATAGCGTGTAACTGGGCTACGTCAAAAGCTATTGTATTTTTCTTTTTTCGTCTCCTTATTGTCTTCGTCTTCTCTTCTACTCCTCTTTTTCTTTCATTTTCTCTTCTTTTTCATCTCCTCCTTCACCTCTTGGTACTTATCCTTCACCTCCTCCTACTTATTCTTCTCCTCCCCCCCTCTTCCTTCTCCTCCTCTCCGTTCTCATCTTCTCCTTACCTTTCTTCTCGCTCCTCTTCCCCTCTTTCTCTTCCTTATTCTTCTGCTGCTTCTCTTCTTAAACGTAGCAACTGATGTTAAAATGCCAAGTGTCAACCCTTGTATGTTGGGGTAGCTGCATTGCGCGAAAGCGTGTAACTTGTAAGCGTCCAGCGGGTTGCCTACCGAAGCAGTCGGCAGGCGCGAGCGCTGTGCGGGGGTTGAGCCCTGCTGAGGCAGCGGCGCGCGTTGCAGGTGACGAAGCTGGCGCGCGTGGTGCACGAGACACGTGGCCAGGACTTCCAGGTGCTCGCGGGCTCCACCGGCTTCCTGCTGCCCGCCATGCTCGTCGGTGAGTGCTCCCGCGGCCAGCCACCTCTCGATGGCGCACGGTAACGGTTAGCGTTTCGGACTGTTGTACTCAAGTTGACGGGTTCAAACCCGATCAAGGCGTGGATTTTTAAGGGCGATTCTTCGTACGCTTTCCTTCGGAGGGGAAGTAAAGCCGGCTGTGCCATGTTAGTAGATTTACTTGCATGTAAAAGTTCCTCGAGCCTAAATGACGCCTCTGAGCTAAATTCTCGCCCCAGAAATACGTCCTTCCTCTGCTAGTTGGTGAAAGGAGCGTAGCGAAATTTGCGTGGTCAGACGGAAGAGCGGGCCTCATGGCCTGAGTCTCGCCACGTAAAATAAGGTATTAATTCATTTCAATTCAATTCTCTTACTGCAGTCACTGCCAAGATGGGATTAAATGGCCAGAGGCGCACCCAGGATTTTTCTCGCAAGGAGGGGAATACGCATAGGGTACACTTGATGTTTTGTTGCTTTGGTGAACAAAATATTTCATTGTTTGCTTTCTCTTTATCCAATCACACGATCTTCTTTCGTTATTTACGATCTTTTCTACTCGTGAAATTTGTGGGATTGCCACATCCACTATTCATTCTTGCTTCTCTTCAACGATGGTAATATCTTATTCGTTATGACCCTGCACATAGTCTCTCTAGATTTTGAAATTCAAGTTATTTCGAACAATGTATGCGGGTTGTGCTTCCATCTTTAATCAGTTAGCTCTAAGTGTTTTGTTTGCATAGATTTCAGTGGCCACTCTTTCATGGCGTTGTTGTAAATATGTGAAATCTTACTGCCAACACTGATAAGGAGATTGAATGTTTCGATCAAAATATGGCATCAAAACTTCATTTGAAGATAACCCTTAAAAATATGCCAATTTGTGAACAAAATTTATGAAACAATTTTTGATCTCCATTAGATAACGTTAGACTTAAAGTATTAAATTTTTTTTTACAGATCAGGGGGTTTCTTGTTAAAAATAGGACGCTTTATTATACGATAATTACCTTGTTTAGTTTTGTAGAGAATGATCTATGCTTCAATTTTCAAATTTCTGGACACTGTTACAGATAGTAGGAAGTGTGATTATATTTGTAGATCAGACGCGAAATATTTTTAACACGATAACATGCCAAAAATGCTATTAATAAAGTATTTAAAATAGTTTCTAATCATAATTTTATTTTTTGTGAGTAAACATATCCAATTAGTTTTTTAATATAAATATGTTTTATATAATTTCATAAATGAAAGAATTGTTACAACAAAGTCTTTTCGGGAAAAGTACAGCGAGAAAAATACACATTTACAGCAAAAAATTAACTGATTAAAGGCATTAAGAAAACCGGCCAAAACTAGTACTTTCGGTCGGTTTGCTGTATCGTAATGAAAATTTATTATGTAACCCACTCGATTCACTTAGGAATTAGTTAAATTTAATATTTACCTGTTTTCACTCAACACGTTTATTCCATCTATGATTAAGTTTTTTTGAAAGTTGTAGATTTTTCTCCGTGTCTGCTTTAATGTTAGGAAATTAAATCACCCAAACGTCCTACGAAGATTATTTTCGTCAAGAATGAGAATATCTCCAACCCGTGCCCTGCTAACCCCGAGGAGGCAGCGAGACGTTTTGGCGTCTTCCCGCGGCCCCGTCCCCAGCGGCGCGGGGGTGGGAGGGGGAGGGGAGGGGGCCGCCTGGGGGCTTCGCGCAAGTCGATTTGGGCGGAAGGCGCCCGGAAGCCGCGTCGGGGCGAGCGCCGCCCGCATCCATCTCGCGCCACCGCCCCGCCGCCCCGCACTGGGCCCGAACACACGCCCACGGAACGGGTTGCGCGCAAGTGGATGCTGTCGTGAGCATTAAGAGGCCAAAGTAATCGCTAGGGGGCGGGTTTTAATGATATGTAATGTACCACCGGGCTGTTATCAACTACCACTAACCCTACCCCTGCCCCACCCTTACTCCCTATTACTATCACCACAAGTACTACCTCTACCATATCACTGTCACTACCATTACCACTATTTAAGCTATTACCGTTAATCCTACCTCTAATTCTACCCCTAACTCTACTACTACATCCATTAACACTACCTCTATCTCTATCTCAAACCTTACACTACCCCTACTACTACCAATTCCACTATCACTACCACACCCACTATCCCTACTCCCATCAAATGTAGATATCACTACTATCACTATCACTATCCCTAACAGTATCACTACCACTATTCACATGCCCATTATTAAAACTCACCATCCCACCACCATATTCCCACAGCTACACCTGCCATTCTATCACCTCTGCCACGACTACCTCACTACCATCGTACCATCACCTCATCCCACCCTACCACCAATCGTTCACTAGCACTTGTACCACTTCACCATAACCACCACCGCAACACTTTTACCACCGTCACTGCACTCTACCATCACACTTCGTGACCTCAGGGATTTATATTTTCCAGAGCGATTGTCATTGATAAAGTATTTAAAAACTCCTGTGTTGTGTATTACACTTAATATTCAAATCATTCTACAAATATTTTCAAACATTCATTCTTCTCTAGCTTAGCGTGGCACCTCAGGCGAGTATTTTCATGATATAATGATAATTTTTTATTTCTGCCTTGCAAGTTCATAATAAAACGACATTTTATGCGTAATATCTGCCACGTCCGGCCTCGGGCATGGAATGTTATGTGATACGCCATAGATAGAAAAACTGTTTGTAAACTTTTGATTCATGACCAAAATAATTAAGTTTAATGACCATCTCGTGAATTACTGTGCAACACTTCGTTAATCCGTAAATAGAGGGCATTAATTCATAAAGTTTCATGATTGTAGGTGTCTTGAAATTCGCATCCAAAATCACGATTTTTTTTCTTTCACTAAATTGTAGAACGATGTGATTAATAATAGTGCCAACCAGTTTGTCTTATTGATATTATTCATTTGAACTATTGATCTAATTTGATATTCTTCCTCTCACGTCGTGCTATTTTAATTCCGACACCAATGAAGGGAAGGTTATTAATAAAATAAGGAAAGGTAAAATAGTAATTAAAGTTACACTTTACTACATTTAAAAATATAATCTGTTTGTGTTCGAGATCCATTTGTTGTTTTCTTATTTTATTATCATATAAACGCAAATAAAAGTGTTTAATTATTATACCATAAAATTGAGTGTGAGCTCAAACAGACAGCTTGTCTTACTCTAACAATAAGCCAAACTTCAAGGACTCTTAACAACTAAATTTACAAATATAAGTATAAATTATGTTAACTGTATTAGCAGTGGAAGAACATTCAAGCAGGATAATATTTTTAAAATTAATTTTTAAATAAAACAGTTTTTTATACATTTTAAAATCTATAATAAAATTTTAATTTAAAGTGTATATTCGAAATGTAAGAAGTTCTGTTTTATTCTCTTTCTTACAAGTCTCCTTGTCTTAAACGTTTTTTTTTGTGAAAATAGTTGTTTCGAGCATTACGTGCTATGTTCATCTGAAGCACCGTAGCGGCCCACTGTGCTGAATTCGTCTCGGCCCGCGCAAGCAGCCGCTTCGGCGATTCGCCAGATCGCGCCACCATCGCCTCAAACCGCCGCGAGCTCGAAATTGCGTTCGACGTCGTGAAAAGAAGAGCGACGTGTTTCGTGCGGCCGCCGCCTCGGCGCTGCCGCCGGCGTTCCGCGAATGGTAACGATTGCAGAGGCGGGGCTGGGGAAATCGGGCAAATACGGCGCTGTTCAAAAAGATACGCGAGCCGGAAACGTGATGGATGTACTTGTTCCGAACCAAATAATTTGTAAATGAAAATAATGCCGTAAATCAGGGGCGTCTCTGGCACCTAAAATGAGTGTGTGTAAGGGAGACATCAAAGAAAGTGGTCAAATTTTCGTACTTCCGTAGTATTGTAGTTTAATGTGCGACAGATATTTTATCGATAATATATTGAAGTTAACAAGTTGCTCGCTGTAGATTAAATAGATCAAGTTAAGTCCTTGCTATTCATGAATTCAATATATTCTCTAAACTTTCAAATTTTTTAATATGAAATGGGTCACAATATGAGTATTATAAATAGACAAATTTTAATTAAATCTTAATATTTACCACATATCTATGACCGTTGTCGGTTAACTGGTTTATATTGGAAGGCCCGCTCTTTCAGAAACACTCTGAATTGAAATTCGTATTTCAAAATTACTGTCATTTAATTGTGTATGTGTAGATTTTTCCTCACGTTTATGCTTTTTATTTTATGAACACACACACACACACATACACACACACACACACACACACACACACACACACACACACACATATATATATATATATATATATATATATATATATATATATATATATATATATATATACTTTTCTCTTCTCGAAGAAAAATTAAAGGAAACAATTTAATTAGGGAGTGTGAGTATCAAATCCCGGCTATTAGATTGGTTATTTGTATTTTCCTTACATATACAACACTAGAAAATTCAGGAAATTATGTCTCCTTCTATCACTTTAATTTTCAGATGGACATCAAAGTGAGTGTGTACTTTCGCTGAAGTTTAGTTTCAGCAAAGACCATTTGATTTTGTAGATTTATTGAAGTCAACAGGGTACGAGGGGTAGAGTAATAAAGTAAAATTATTCTTTATTCATTAATACTATACACTCTTCGGAGATGAGAATATGAGGCAATGGAGAAGATGGAGGCTGCGATAAGATCCAAAGTATTGGGATGTACATATTGGTAATCTTTCTGAGATATGAAAATTCAGGCTGATGGGGGTAGTTTTGGATCAATCTAACAGTTATAGAATATCAATTTCTTCTCCCACGAATTTTTATTTACTGGAGACGTGTCCATCCTTGCTGTAAACATAAGAATACTTTCAACGCTATTATTATATTACTTTAAATGTATATCATCCCTATCTTCCATGGATTTCTTTAACAGAAATAGGCAATAATATTTTGGAAAGTATCATATATTATAATTTGAAAAATCATATCCGCACACTGAAAACATAATGTCAATTTCGCCTCCCTATCATTTTCCAAGGGTTCAATATCTTTGAAAACGCCATTTATCTAGAACCTGCATGTTTGTTTGTAAATTACGTGACATAAATGTTAATTTGTTTGTTTATTTACTGTCGAATAGCACATAATTCGAATTGTATGAATGTGGAATTAACCAACAAGCACCTTAACAACATGAACAATTTTTTAATGGAACAACATTTCTATTCAGTACAATTTTTTAAATCTTCTCGTATTAGAGCGATGATACTCTTGATCCTTCATACCAAGAAGGTATTACCGCACGGTCTTATATTCTTTGTAGGGTTTTTTTCAGCAGTTACCCTTTACGTCCTGATGGGACGCATATTCGACCACACACTAGACACTATTCTGGGGACTCTAATGGTCTCTGATCTGGGGTCAGCAGAAAGCGACAACACAAACATAAGAGACTCTTTGCATTTCTTGAATAGTAATTAATTACATTGCGAAACCTCGAGCAACTCTTGTAAAGCGTCAGTACTGGTAATATTTTGAATTCAGTGACTATTATCTCATTACATTAACTGAGACAAGGCAAACTAAATTCACCATTTTTATACGATCGTAGCAAATATTGTTTATATTTTTGTTAATATGAGCGAAATGATTACATTTTGGGCGACAAAGACCGAGGTTTGTTTTTGCTTCGACTCATCGATCTTAGAATAAAAACACCCTCAATCTTGATCGTACAGAAAACACTCATTTCACACACGTAATATAAAAAATAACAATTTTGTATCCATTGTGACGAGACTCTTTTTTTAGATGTTTTAAAGAATAAATTAACTTCACATTCATGTAGCGATAAAATCCCTAGTTTTTACACGATAATAGAAAACTGGCATGGGTGCAAATAATCGAACGTGCGATCCGAGACCCTTCGGTCCGCAGCGCTGAGTCGATACGTGCTCTTAGCCACCCCGGTCACCCAGATCGGGACGGTCTGATCTCACCTGTACAAGGCTCATGTGCTCTCATTCCTAGACGCAATGTGACCTGTAGCGAGAACAATAGTGCTGTGTGTGCGCCTTCGTTAGAAGCGCGTGTGGTGTGGTGTGGTGCGCAGGGTGCGTGGGCGGCGTGAACGGGCTGGCCAACATCCTGGGTGAGGAGGTGTGTCGCCTGCACCGGCTGGCCTCCGAGGGCCGCTACGCTGACGCCCTCGAGCTGCACCGGGCCCTGCTGGCGCCCAACGCACTGGTACGCGTAAGCCCGCTTCCATTGCCGCTCATACCAACAATATAGAATAGAAAATAATAATAATAATAATAATAATAATAATAATAGCAATAGCAATAAGTTCGTCTCCGCCGGGAAGGCTGCAGGTTCAAGTCTTGCGTAGACGTGGTCGTATTTGTGATTGTCCCTTCACCCATCATCATCATCATCATCATCATCATATCATCTCATAATTCACACTTCAAGGCGTAACAATCTTGTCGTACTGAGGGATACAGCTGAAAAGCTGATCCAGGTAAAATCGTGTGGCGTGGTCAGTAATGGCCTATAGTATAATAATAATAATAATAATAATAATAATAATAATAATAATAATAATAATAATAATAATAATTATAATAATAGATCGCAGCAGTTTAGGGCCGGTCAGATGGCCGAGATCGTTAAGGCAGTAGTGCCGTAGCGGTCCCTGACCAGAAGATTGCGGTCCCTCCTTGGCCATGTGTGTACTTGTGTTTGTCTGTATGTGTGTGTGTCCTCTCCCCTCATAATCATCATTGAATCTTCCATACCCCCAAGGCTAACATTCCTCCAAAAATGTTGAGCCGCTCCTTAATAATGTTTCACGTGCATACCTCCAAGAAAATATATGACTGGGCGTTGGTGGGTATAACTGCACTTTTGCGTGGTCTTTAGAAAGGCCAATTTGCGACTGAGCTTGAGGCTGATTAAAAGTAAGTTATGTCAGCAATAGGAAGCCTTCCGTTATTCGTAATTGTTAAATTCTCGGTTTGGTCGAAGTGTGTTTTATCTTCTTGCTGCTCTAAGCTTTTCATAAATATGAATAATACAATATAAAATTAATAGATATTCCACACTTTCTCTAAAATTAATATATTAGGAATGACAAGGTTTATTGTGGCTGATGTGGTTTATCTTCATTCTGCTTCAAGCTCCTCAAATAATAAAAGTATTTGTATTATTTATGCATAAGTAATAATAATCTCATTACGTGTATCACAAGTTAACAACTTCTTGTCTAGTTTAAAATTTACATCGACAGTTTTTTGAAAACAATCCAGTAACTTATTTGCTGAGCCGTATAGTTTCTATAACGCAGGATCATAAATTTGTTACGAAATTTTACCGAAACACTCGTGTCTAATTTTATTTATTTTTAACTGCTAAGAGAGAGGACAAAATTTCCGGAGCCTTAAAACAACTTTCCTTCTGGTATCTCGTCTAAGAGAGAGAAGTAACATTAACACGTCTTCAATGGTTAGTGTTGCTTTTCGCGTGATTACTTCCTGCGGGGAGATCCGTCTCATGTCTACGACAATTGTGAAACTGACCTTTCTGGAGAGCATTTTCTCGTAAATTGTAGGTATATTCTACGTCAGTTTAGCCAGCACACAAGAGAGAGAGAGAGAGAGAGAGAGAGAGAGAGAGAGGAACTGGGCAATAACGATTCTTCACTTTCAAACTTACTTGCGATTTTACAAGAAACTGTAACATAACATATCACTTTAGAAATGAGGGATGTGAATTAACTTGGGTCATGATTTCTGTACAGCCGTGTTTCATTTTCTAATCCCTAACTAGCTTTTATACAGGCGTATCTACTTTACTTCTACTGAGCAATATTCGTGTAGCCTATTTTCGTTATTTGAATTAAGTACAGTCAGGATAAACATTTAAGTTTTGTTTTGAACAGTACTTTAATAGGCATTTCCACATTTATAATCCAATTAAAATAATTATTTTACTCAGTCGTGAAATTATTTTAAAAAAACAATTCATTATTTCTGCTGAGTCTGAAACTGATTTTAAAGGAATGCCATCGTCGTTCGAAATCTGTAGGCGAAAAAGACTTTTTGCGACGATCGTATTAAAATGTTCATTGATACATTGTGCTAGGAGAGCCGAAAGTTACCCTTATGTTAAAACATCTGAAAATCATCACGTCATCGTGCAAAAAATACAATCCACTGTGTCGTCACGTCAGAGTGTGAAAAAGACTTGGTATTTTGAAACAGTAAACATAGAAAGCACATAATAACGGCAAATATTTTAACATTATTGATGTCTTACTTATTAATAATAATTAATATATAATTAACTATTAAGACATATTTAGTAGGAAACTCTTAACACCTTATATACGACGATGAACCTCGCAGAGAAGTACACCAATTTCAAACTGAAGGTACATTTTTTCGTATAGTATTCCGTTAGATGCTGATTAAGGCCGGGTGGGTGCGGGTCGCGCATAATATAAATTCTCTTGCTCTGTGTTTCACAACCCAAACCCAATCATTTAAAACCGAAATTCCAAAATGTAAGGAGAGCGAATTGAGAAAATTTGAAAACACATGAATGGGTTATTGTCATAACAACGAAAGCTGTTGAAAAATTTTTGTAGTTAGCATAACGCCTGAAAGTGAATGTTATTGCAACGAGAAGCAAACAAACAGATCACAAATAAGCAGAAAATTCTAAAAGTGATATAGTTGTGGTTTGATGATTTTTACTTTTACAGTTATATGCTGAACACACTGAAGGCATTGCAAATAATATTATTCTAAACACTAATAAAATTTCAATACGAAAAGCCAATAATAGAGAAATAAGATGTGATGCAACCAACATGTCGATTCAGTACAACAGTTATATACGCCACCATCTGGCACATAAAAAAAACGGCCCCTAATTTGGGAAGCATCCACAAGAAGCGCTGAAACCGTTGGGTTAACCACTCTATGTACGAGTATATATTTTAACTCATTGAAATAATCAGAGAAGCTGATGAGCCATTAAAAATCAAACGGATGCACAGATGGCCGCAGCTTGCACTGGTGTGTTGGTGCGCTTGCACTGGTGTGTTGGTGCGCAGGTGACGCGGGAGCTGGGCGTGCCGGCCATGAAGGCCGCCATGGACCTGGTGGGGCTGTACGGAGGGCCGTGCCGCCGACCGCTGCTGCCTCTCACGCCCGACCAGCAACAGCGCGTGCGCCAGGCCTTCGCCACGGCGGGATTCCTCTAGGCCTCACACCCACACACACACACACGCACTCACCTCCAACTACCTCCACCTGCCCACCCACCCACAAATGTGCCCATCTGCCTGGCCTTTCTCCCTTCTGCTCGCACGAATGCATGTATGCACGCTCGCACGTCTACCTACCCATCCTTCAACCCACTCACTCACCCACCCGCTTTCCCATCTGCCCGCCCACCGAACCCCCATTTACCCATCCACCCACCTGCTCACTCACCCATCCTCCCTCCCCCCATCCGTGCCTCCCTCCCACCCACACGCCCGGCCATTGTCCAACCCGTCCGCCCCCACGCGCACTCGCTCGCACACTCGCACGACTGCGTGTCCAACCTACCCAACACATCCACCCCACCATCTGTCCGTCCGCTCAACCCATTCTTGCCCGTCCACCCACCAACTCTCTTCCCACACACACGCAAATCCACCTGCCCGCACGCCGACCCGCAAGCACCCCCGCGCGCCTACCTGCATACACACTCACACGTCCATCCAAACATCCACTCACCATCCACCAATCATCAACCACCAGCCTACCCGCTCAACCACCAGTCTACCCGCAGTCATCCACTCACCAATATACCCGCCCACGCAGTCACCCAGGAATTCACCAGGCACCCACAAGGCACCAGGCATTCACTCAACAACCCACCCATTCATCCATTGCCTCACACGCAGCCCCATTCACACGTATACCCATTTACAGACTAAGGTGACCATATATTGAAAACCTTAAAAAGGGACATTGTGACATTTGCTTGACTGAGAAACGGGACCAAACGGCACACACGTTACCCATTATTCCTCAATTAAGAATGCTTACTAAGTGGCACAGAAACTCAGCAGAATTATTATTGAATTTTTCAATATCGATATCGATGGCGGTAAATCATACACACGCTCAAATGACGCAAAAGCTCACGTTTCCTTTCTAGAACTACCACTGAACCACTCTTTCTTGATTTCGATTGGCTGCTAAATACACTAGTTATGAGCGAATTTAATTTACTCGCGCTTACTTTTTCTATACATTAATGCAAATCCAACGGAATACATTACGATAAATTTAAATTTGTTGACGTCACGTTATGCCGATTAACCATTGTCACAAAAACGTGACATTTTCCCACATAATCCTGGTATTTTCTTATATTTTCCAAAAAATATTTATTTTTATACACTTCATTTAGATGAAATGCTCTTAAAATATTTACAGGATTGTAAACATGGATTAACTACATTCCATTCCATTTTCAATACAAATACTCCTCTTCAATTGCCAATAACGAAATAATAAAATTCACAAGTATGTTTCTGCTAATTTCGAAAAGGCAATGTGTGACCTTATTACTGTTTTGAAAGTGCTGCTTCATCTCTTTAATTGGGTGTCCAGGGTGCGTAATTGCTCTCAAAGTAAATTGAAGTCAGTGTGATGTACATTGTAATAAAATAGTCGGGCGTTCGCTCGTAATATGGAGCGCGTCAAATATTGGAATTCCGCCTTTTTCTTTGTTCGGTTTTAAAAGAGGGGTTCAGTGGTTTCGGACTATTCCTACCGCGTGAGGTAATTTAATTACCGTTTCACAAATTAGACAACTTTATTTCCTTGTTTCCAATAATACGTCGATCTTTTCGATACTTTTGAGAAGTGGCTGGGACTATTGTCCTACACCTGCGATAAGACATATGGCGCAGCTGATTTCAATACAAAGGAACTAAGACTGAAAAACGGGAAACACTCAGAAGGTCACTGGGACAACACTAAAGTCGATCCTGATCGTTCCCCTTTAGTAAACCTCGTTTCGAATGCAGTACAGTAGCTAAGGCGCCCGACATGATTTTCGAACATTTCAGTGCACCGCGGACGGTAGTTCTCTGGAACTGATCTACAGAGCTCGGCAAGTACATGTTACGAAGTAGCTAGTACGACCCCAAGCGAATTATGCTGACTCAACAGTGTTTTGGACAGTTGTCAAACTGATGTGACTGACATTCATTATGTCTTTTTAAATACAAGGCTTATTTGAATCACACTTCAGAAAACGTGCGCTGGTTTCTTAACGTTATTGGTCCTATTGTCCATAAACATATTTCTCATTTAATATGTTTTCCATCTTAAAAGACACACGTAATGAGTTCATATGGGGGAAAAGTGACAGATTATCATTATTTTATAAACAGAATAATTATTTTATACAATCTAAGATTGTATACAAAATAAAATATCAGCCACTGGATATACACTGACAAAGAAAAATTAAAGAAATATTAGAACTCAACGCCTAAGTGAACTTAAGCTACATTCCTGAACAATGAGCGTATTTATGAATAAATGTGTTAAAATGCCATAAAATGAAAAATCGCTTATATGAAAGAGAAAATATTTGTATAATAACTTCAATTATTGATTAAACTTTTACTATGCAATACAATTATTGTGCTAACGTTTTTTTTGATTCCTTCATCATAAATATTCTTCATAATGAATAACTAAAGGAACACACATTTTTTGACAGTAGAAGTAATTCATGAAACAGTTATTAAGCTTCCATTGAAGGGCTTGGGTATTAGCAAACTGTAAAATATATATCAAAATCTTTTCACAGTGCATCCTTAATGAAACACTACTTAAATTGGCATAAAATTAAAGAAATGATTTAATTAGATGGTGAGTTTGTATTTGTTATTGGCAGTATTCTGCAAATCTTGCAATCAACTAGGCGTTTAAGTCTCCCAGTCATTCAAGAGCTCTAGAATTTTCAAATATATTTAAATAGGAAAATATAAATATATGTAATATTTTATGATTCAAATTCAATGAAATGTAAGATTTTATTCAGTTCAAATTTTCTAGGACTTTGTGCCTTAATTTAAGAACGGTGCCTAAAAATATGTTATATGAAAAAAATACAACATTAGTTATTGATTTTATTAAACACTCAACATTCCTTCAGCATGATGAGTACATCATAAATATTATTCTTCTTATTATAATTAATTATTCAATAACACTTCAATTAATTTATGATAAAAGTGAATCAAAATATGAGGCCAATTTTGCAATTGAATTTCTTTCCCATCAAATGCACACATATCATTTGGTTGCTGTACCAGGACATGCATTCTCTTTGCATTAGGTTGCAGAAAATTGGAGTAAGTATGGTAAATATTGACTTGATAAATATGTTGATAAATATGTCACATTATGGTACAGTAAAAGGGTTTTAAAACGTCTGAAGTTAAGACTGCCTTACGATTCACACTTGGTGCAATGTTACAGCTTCAACCGGCCGGACGAGCGCTCGTTAGAGGAACGGTCGGGGATTAAAAACTTTTTGCCCATCTGAGCAGGGTTTCCCTTAATTCCATAGAGCAAATATAGTTTAAAAGGATGAAAACATCAAATTAAGAAGAAGCTTGAATTTTGGGCAATCTAGGCAGGTGATAAATGCTTTATAAACGCTGCTGTTATAAATTCATTGACCTGGCCTGACTGTCTCCGATGCAACGATCTTCCTGTGCGGTAGTCAATACGTCTCAGGGCAGGAGATCTGATTTTCGAATCATGTTAGGTCGTATACTATACTAGTTAACCATGCTCAAAGTAAACTGTCACGATTAATCAGTCTCTTCAGCGCTTCAAAATTTTTGTGAAATAGACACCCTCACACATTCATACTGTCACTTCATGAAATTAATTTTAAATACTTAAATTTTCTCTTCCATTAAAATTTTGATAATTTTTTATTTAGTATCTCTCTGAGTTATCGACATACTGTGAAGGAAATGTTATATTCTCTTTCTACTGGATTTTAATCCCTTCTATGGAAAATTTAAATTGTTTGTGGGAATTGGGAATTCCTACTATTCTTTCGGTAATTGAAAAACTGTAATCGATTGTTTTTTTACCATGAATAATTTGAAAATCAGATGTTTATAAAGGGATCATGAAGGCATGCTTTTAAACTTCGTTTACTACATTTTCAAAAAAGAAAGTTTTCATTAATCGTCACTGGCTGGACTCGTAAGTCCATCAGAAAAGTTAATTGGACACTGGAGAAGGAACTAAGAGAAGGGTTGTTGGGAACAATTAGTAAGGCACAGTTGAGATAAAGAACAAAGTTGACAAAGATAACGTATTTAGGAAAGCTCTGTAAGTTGTGAAAGAACCAGACAACTGCCATTTGACGACGTTGCGGTGACAGAAATTGGATTCCCCTCTGCTCCAAAAATAAAAAAATATCTTATGAGACGGCCTATAGTATCTGGTTCGTTTAAATCTCGTGATCTATAATGGTTGACCAATTAGAGGACTAAAATGCAATAACACAATGAAGAAATATATTGTAATATCTACTTTAACAAAGTAAATATCGTATATAATTTTATATGACTACTTTTCACGATTTTTAGTGATATATTATCTTTCTAAACATTTTGTACTATCCTTTTTAATATAAAGTATCAAGGCACTAGAGAACGTCCGTTCTGCAATGCACATTTCTAGTAATTTCTAATGATTGATATTGAATTAGAAGTTCCACTCAGCGGATGGAGGTTCTAGAAACAAATGTGCAGTACTAACTAATTTTCCATCTAGCGATTCGTTGTTGTTGAAATGATGAAACCAGAATGCAGTTACACATGTATTTTTGTAAATATAACAATTCAAGTTTTGGGTAGTGCTCGAAAAAAATAGGCATGTCTGTAGCAGAAAACACGAAGAAATCAGATAAAGTGCGTTTTATATGAAAAGTCGTATTACGTTAAGGGAATAGGTTGGCAATGCGTTGCTCGCAAGTGATCGGTGACGTATCTTGCTGTAGCTCGTGCAAAATGAAGCTTTTTGGTTTTTTCGTTTGAATTCAAATTCACTCCGTCAGAGCCAGTGTATGATTATGAGCGTTATCTACTCTTATCACCTTAATGTTTTAACTCTTTAAATAGGCTACACTGCAAGTGAATGGCGCATATAAAATATGCATTATTCGACGAATAACAACACATCATCGGAGCACATAGCATTGTCCGATGAAGTGTCGTTATTGTGAAAGAAAGACTACTAAAATACTAGGATATTTACGAAAATTTGAACAATATTATTTTTCTTATTATAATAATAGTATGTAAATGCCGAATGTTCCATTTTTAATGTTTAAAATTTCATTATAGACCTTCTGTAGGTTGTCAGAATTTTCATATTTACGAAGAGTGGGCTTGGATTTACGCCCTCAGTGGCTCGTTGGTTAGCATACTTGCTTTCTACGGCGCAATCCCGGGTTTGATTTCAAAGGCAAAATTTCGGTATTTCGGAGGCAAAATTAAAACCGTGCCCTTTCCTTACAAATGCCCCAGTGTATATTGCAGGGTGACAATTAGAAATCCCACCCTAAGGGTATGAAGATCAGTATATACCGTGGAGGGATGTCTTTGTGCTAACCAGACGAACCCCTTATCCCAATGCCCAGAGCATGAGCCACACTAGTCGGTCAAGGCCCGTATCGGGGAGTAGAGCCAAAGGACATGCTAGGTCCTGGACTTGCCAACTTTAATTGGGCTGATATATTTTTCTAGATAGTTTCCAACATTGTAAGACTGAATGTAGGCGCCTTTCTCTATAATCTCATTTCCCATAATCACTAACGCCTGATCTCTCGGAATTGTTATTTTCAAAGTTGATTGAACTCAAACATAATTAGACATTCCAAAAACTCACGTAAAGTTCATTTAAAACACGTTTTAAATGTGGGAAGAAGCTAGTTACAGAATGTCCGTCTTATTTTGATCTTAGAACACTAATCTGCAATTCCCGAAACAATCAAATCCATGACTAATAGCAGTATGTGGTCATTTATTCTTGACGACAAAAGGAAAGGGCTTAAAACCGTTTATAACTGACATTTTAGAAATTCTTATTTAAAAAAAATTAAGGCTTTGCATGAAAAAACTTTACTTTCTGCCTTGGAATGAAACAACCAATTAAAAAACATCGCCAGAATTGAGGTTAGTAAATCAAAGGCCTTTTCTATAGTTGATGTCGACAATTCGCTGCAGTTAAATCTGGTACATGGCTCCTCTATTGATCTGCCAATTCGAACTAGCCACTGCACGCGCAAAGGCACATGGTTGAGAGAGATGTAGGCGGATAATCTCCTCTGTCGAGACGTATTAGCGTGAGTGCAAGAGGGAGATCTGGGGGCGTGCATCCCAAGGCATCACGTGACCTGCTCGGAAGCAGGCAAAGCCTCTTGGCGTTTTGCACCACCGCCGCCGGCCCAGCAACAGCCGTCTCTTCCATCTGCCAACACTGCCCCCCCCCGCCCCCTTCCTGGCTGCTGGACGAGAGCGGCGGCTAGAGTGGAGGAGGAAAGCGGGAGGTGATGAAGGTAGACGCAGAGATGCAGATGGAGCAGTATACTCGTCGGTGCAAAAACACAGAGGGAAGATTGAGATGGTAATAGACGTAGATGCGAAGAAGGACGCGATATCGAATGTTGGAAGGAGAGTGGGGGGCGGCAATGAGAGCGAGGATGCAGGTGAAGGCGGACATGGAGGTTGAGCCGACGGGAAAGGCTGCAACGTTATTAGAGTTACGGGGATTCGGAGACGAGGGCGAAAGCGGGGAGGAAAACGGAAGTGGGGATGAAGGCGGAGGCGGGGACGAAGGTGGAGGTGGGGACGAAGGTGGAGGTGGGGACGAAGGTGGAGGTGGGGACGAAGGTGGAGGTGGGGACGAAGGTGGAGGTGAGGACGAAGGTGGAGGCGGGGACGAAGGCAGAGGCGGGGACGAAGGCAGAGGCGGATATGAAGGCAGAGGCGGAGACTAAGGCAGAGGCGGGGACGAAGGCAGAGGCGGAGAGGAAGGCAGAGGCAGGCACGAAGACAGAGGCGGGCACGAAGGCAGAGGCGGGGACGAAGGCGGAGGCGGGGACGAAGGCGGAGGCGTGGATAAAAATGGAAGCGGGGACGAAGGCGGGGGTGCAGACGAAGCGTAGCCGGAGGTGTGGGCGAAGGCGTTGGCTGAGTCGAAGGCGGTCGCGGAGACTAAGGCGGCGAAGGTGTGGGAGGCGAATGCGAAGGCAGTAGCCGAGATAAAGCCAGTCGAGGATCAACAGGCAGTGTTAGAAGCAAAGACGGTCTCGAAGGTGGAGACGGCGTGGGTGATAGAGGTGAAGTGAATGCGAAGGCTTGGAGCAGGCATGCGGAGGCGAGGGCTGCGTAGGGAGGGTGGGGAATGAATGTGGAGGTGAATGTGGTTATGAAGGCGGTGACGGAGTGAAGGCGGTGATGAAGGCAGTGGCGAACTGGGGGCAGGGAAAGGCGATGTGACAGTAGCGGAATCGAACGCGAAGGCTGAAACGAAGACGAAGCCAGGGGGGTAGGGAGGCAGAGTCGAGGGCAGAGTGGAGAGGGCCCAGAAGAAGGCGTGGCCGCAAGCGCACGCAGTGACGGGGAAGGGGTTGGGCGTGAAGGTGGTTGCGGAGGCGGTGACGTAGAGATGTTGAAGACCGAATCAAAGGCGGTAGCGGCGTTGGTGGCAAAGGTGGTGGAGGTGGGTGGGACAGTGTAATATCTGAAGGCGGAAGCAATGACCAGGGCGAGGGGCTAGGAGCGAGGGAGGCGTTGGTGAGAACAGAGTGGAGAGAACGTGGGAGAGGGCATGCCCGCAAGCACAGGCGGAGACGGAGGAGGTGTTGGACCTGAAGGGGCTTGTTGGGCGGTGTCGAATCAAAGACCGAATCAAAGGCGGTAGCGGTGTTGATGGCAAAGGCGGTAGCGGTGGAGGTGTGTGGGAACCGAAGGCGCAAGCAATAACGGGGAAGGAGCGAGCGAGGCAGAGCGGAGAGGGCGCGGGAGAAGGCGTGGCCGCAAGCGGAGGCGGGCGAAGGCTCATTAGCAGCGCTAACGCGGCCCGCCTTGCCACGTGCCAGGGATTGTGGCGCCGCCTCCGGGGCTTCAGAGCCGCGCTGCCCTGGGACGCGCAGCTGCCCAGCCTCGGAAAACAACTGCCGCTCCGCGCAGAAGCGGCGCTGCGCACCGCCGTCCTGCGCGCTTGCGATCGCCACGAGAATTAGAGCGCTGGGAGCTGCCGTGCACATACCCTCCGCTGCGAGCGCCCCACGCGGCGAAATTGTCGGCGTGGGAGTCGCTCTTTTGTCAATTTCAGCTGCTCGCTGATTGTGTACGTGGCTCTCTAATCTCGGTTCGGTGAAATATTTTTTTATAAATATTTTGTACCTTTCCAAATACGTAGTATTATATACTATGTGATCAAAAGTATCGAGACACGTGGTAGAAAATGGCTTACCAGTTCGTGGCGCCCTCCGTCGATAATGCTGGAATTCAGTAGGGTTTTGCCACATCCTGATGACAACTTCCACTCTCGAAGACATACTTTCAATCAGGTACTAGGAGGTTTCTTGGGGAATGGCAGCCCATTCTTCACGGAGAGCTCCATGGAGGTGAGGTCTGGCACAAAGTCGGCGTTCCAATGCATTCCACAAGTGTTCGATAGGATTCTAGTCAGGACTCTGCAGGCCAACCCATTACAGGGATTTCATTGCCATGTAGCCACTCCGCCATAGGCCGTGCAGTATGAACAGGTGCTCGATCGTGTTGAAAGATGCAATCGCCATCTCCAAAATTGCTCTTCAACAGTTGGAAGCAAGAATGTGTTCAAAACATCAACGTAGGCCTGTGCCGTGATAGTGTCACACTAAACAACAAGGGATGCAAGCCCCCTCTATGAAAAATACGACTACATCATAACACCTTTTTGGACATAAAATTGGGACCTTGATTGACGTAAATACAGGTTTTGGAATTTACTGATTCAAATTTAACCGTTTGTTTAAAGTGTGTCTGTCCACTCAACTGTCTGTTTACCTGTCAGTTCATTCATCTGTCTATTCGCCTACCCGCCCATTTGTCCACCCGTCCGTTCGTCTACCCATCTATTCCTCCTTCATTCTATACGTCCATCCACTCGTTCTTGCCAGTTCATCCGTTTCTCTTTTCAGCGTTAAAACCCCTGAATAAACAAAAAATATTCTGTGTTTCATTCCCTTACGTTTACCTCGAACACGTCTATTGAGGGCGATTTACTTCAAATTAGAAGCACTTAGTCAAAATTGAGACATGCTACTTCGTTATAAGAGATTTCCCATTACATTGACAAAAATCCTTCTGAACGCTCTGAACCTTTTTATTATTGTGAGACCCCTACACTATTAACTAATAATACAAATATATGGCGTATGTAATACAATTTTAATCATTTATCTATTATACTAATTAACAAACCAAAGGATACATAGGGGTATAATTGTATGAGTGGTGTGTCCGAGGAAATGAGTGACGATAAAAGTGTGTTTTCTTATTTATCACGAATGCAATTATCTCTTTATCCACAGGTTACTTTCAATATTTTTCGTTTCCTTTTAAAACATTATATTAATTTTGAGATATGCAAGCACATCATTAACATTTGAGACATATTTTAATGACATTTTATTTGTTCTGGACAAGACATTTTTTAGTAGGCCTTGCAGTGTATATTTCTGATCCTCATTGTGTCTTCAAGAATTACGTTTGAAATTAGAAACGTTTGAAAATGTTATTTAACATATTCCGGGTGCAATATTAGAAGAAGCTGACAAAGCCATGAAAACTTTACTTCGCCCGAAAAGTACGAAAATATATGAAAGAAGAACGTGTGTTGATAATGGAAAGAATAAAGACGATTATGTTCCGACTCAGAAGTTTTACTGCTGTACTTTTCAGAGCGAGTACGTGCAACTGACGTTTATATTTTTTATATTAAGACCAAACACTTAGCACATTTATTCGTGTTAAATATTGTATGATGTTAATCAGCTAGTATCAATCCAACGTGCTATGGCCATACTTGTTTATGTTGAAGAAGACGTAGCGTGTAAAGGAGAACATCGATATTTTAAATTATAGGTTTAAATATTTTAAATTATAGTTTGGGTTAGGATGATTGGTGCCAAATATGGGTAGGCTAATAATTTCTAATATAACTTATTGTACTACAAATGTTAAAATGATTGTCTAAGAAGTAGTAATAATTATTCCCCCTTCCCGGGAAATATTTGTTTAAAATTTTGTTTTATTCCTTTATTGATTATATAACTTTTTGACGTACGTACTCTGTGATATACATTTTTGTTTATGTTTTATGGCCGACTGGAAATACCTTCCCCACGTCTGTGCTTTAGAGACATATTTATACAATTTTTTTATAATTTTTCTGAGTTATGATTGGTCGTTGTGGAGTTTTAATTACACGGTGAAATTTTAATTGCATGAATGCCATAAACATAGGGATAGTCAATGATTTTTCATGATATTAATGAGCAATTTTAGTTCACTAAAAGAAACATTTTTTATTTATTTTGCATCAGCAACCAGATTAATACGAATTTTCAAGTGGATTGATCATACTTTGTTTTACGATTGTAAATTTCACAAGTGTTGCAGTAAATACTACAGTGCATGATACAATAACATAATACCATCGATTATTAGCGATATTTTTTCAGTTCTTACATAATTTTGCAGACAATTAAATGCACTTTAAAACAATTTCATTTTTACGTTTAATTCATAGTCTAAAGTAGCAGCCACGCATGCGCTGCTCGCCTCTGAGTTGAAGCGTTGCGGCATTTGGAGGGAATTAAAGTCTGCGGTGGCAGCTTACCAACATCGCAATGCTAATTAATTAGAGAGGGCGTGACTGTTTTGTGGAGCAACGAAGCATCTGCAATTCAACCTGAATTGCTGTACGAGTGCTGTTCGTACAACAAACCCACTTCTCCTTTAAAGGGTATAACACGAAATTCTTTTTTTTTTTAAATCGGAATGTGTCCTAGGCCGATCTCAGTAAGAATAAATGTTCACAAATTGGTAGTTTTGTGAATGCGATTAATGCCCAAACTTTAGAAAATCGGGCACAAATGAAATTATCCAAACTAGACGAAACCTTGCGATTACTTTGCATAAAAGGAAAAGCTGTCTATATCTTTCAACATAAAACTACACCATAAGCACTATACGAAAATTGAGAACCTCTAAAATGTTTTATCATTCAGTACTTACGATGTTCTTCAAGATTTATTTAAGTAAAACTTTAATATAATCTGAATATTTAGTACGTGGCAATCGTGTAATGAAACAAGATGAAAACATCGATAACTGACTGAGGAATGTGACATATTAAATTCCGTGTACACAATTGACATTTTTTATTACAAAACTCCTGATTTATAGTTATTAACGACATTAGACCGATAAAAAACAAATAAAAATGCGTAATAATTTAAAAACCTGCCAAAATCATGCTTATATTTATAACCCTCTCAGTCTGTTAATTGTGTTATCGGCCGTGTAGATTAATATTTTTCATAATGTCGTCTTCTTACAAGAAACAAATATACACAACAAATACAATTTCCTGGAATAAGTGAAATCATACGCCATCTCTAACTACAACGCATTTGTTTCGATTGTTCGTAACGGACGGCAGTCCGTTATTTTTAATTTTGAGAAGGCAGTAATAATACTAATATTTTGTGATGTATTCAGCATTTTATCGGTCAGCATAAAATCTCAGGATTTATGTGAAAATTTATGTCACTGCGATAGTAAGCAAATGAATCCTTTTGCTGCGGCACGTTATTACGATATTGGAGTGTTTTGCTTGCAATATCTATGTTTAAACAATATTTGTATATCGAGGTGCAAAAAATATGGATTCAAATAATTCTCCTGAATCTAAATGTACATACATAAAGAAATGTTCGGTGAGGAAGTTGACGCGTCGACTTCCAGTGGCGTCTTCGTATCGTCAAAAAATATAACCGAAGAAGAGTTTTATTAAGTGAAATGCAAGGAATATGAGATTAATTTACCTAACATATATTTTGTAATTGTACTATTAATAATATTACAATTAACAAAAATTATCCCCCAAACTCACATGAGTTACTTTTATTCTGAATTGTTTGAATCTAATTTGTTTTGTACATCGCCAATTTTCTCAAAAATGGCTCCCAATTGTTCCTATACATTTCTTGTAAGAAGAGAGTAAAATACACTTATAAATGTGACATAAATTCGATTTTCACGGTTAGCTGCGAATTTTCGAAAATTGCAAAAGTTTGGATTTTTTGGTATCTTATAACAACTACAAAATTGAAAATCAAGATTTTTCCTTCAAATATTTGTTCCCATAATTAGTTCTTTCAGTAAGGAGGTGTACAGTTTTTGGGGAATATTAGTAGTTTTCGCAGAATCTTTGTAATTTGCGTGAAATACGTACAATATTAAAAAATAACAAATTTTTAACCGGATTTTTAACATTTTTTAAACCGGACCTATATTTTTCTTTTTTAAACTTCTAATATATGTAGTGCTAAATATTATCTATAAGATGACATAAACGCCATTCTGATCTTTGTTTCCTAAAAAATTATAATCTTGTCTCACGTTCTTCTTAATATTTATGTTAGTTGCGGTTTGTTCACATTATTGCATCGATTCGTACATGTGCTTTAAAAGATGTATTTTAAAGTATTTCGAAAATATTTTCTGTGAAAATGAGCATGAATTTTTGTATTTCAGAAACACTCAAACGCAATTTTCTCAAGAATGGCTACAAATTTTTTCCTCAACCTTTTCGATCAGAATGGCACTGATTAAGATGACGTAAAATTATTTTTGCTGTATTATTTTGTTTTTAAAACCTTATACAAATGTATTTTTTTAATATCCCTCGTGTCTTTAATTTGTACATTTCCAGCAATTTGTATACATTATTTCATTTGTGAGTGGAAGTGCTGTAAAAGACTTCCAATAAACGGTTTCGAAAACTCAAACAATATCTGTGAAAAAGAGTTTTTCCACGTTTACAGTAATGCTGAAACCCAATTTGTGACGTACCAAAATACTATCTTATAAATATGTCCGACGTTTTTTGATACATCACCAAAATACTTTTTGTATTCCCCAATTTTCAGGTCACGAATTTGTACTTTAGAAAGTCTTCAAAAGGAAAATATTGGACGAAATCGTGAAAGAATGATTATTTAAGTATTAGTTAAATAAAATTTCTACTCCAAAAAATCATGAGCTTCTTTGTTGAACAAATAAAATTATATTAATAATTTAATCTGCATGAATTGTAGACAGAACAAAAAAACTACACATGTGTATATTACTATTTTCAGTGAGTTTTCCTACCCCGTTAAAAGCATGTTTATCTTTTTTCTCTTATGACACTTTTATTCTTCTGTTATTATATCAATGCATAAGTGACGTAGCTTTCTTTCTTCTCAGTTGTTCTAGGTTCATATATCACGTAAACTTCTTCCTCAAATTATCGTAACTTCAGAGCCCATTTTTTTTATCGAAGTCCTTGTCCCGCTTCCTTTCGCAAATACCATTTTATTACACAACTCCTCTTAGTATTAAAATATTAGATTGTCTATCCCACAGCCAAGAAAGTCCTCTCTCGAACTTTTTTCTTATATTGCCACCCCCCCCTTTCAAAGCCTCTTATCTCTGTGCACTTTTCATCTTCACGACGACCAATGTCCAAGGGGTTTACACATAAAGAATGTTCGTTGTAAATAAACATGTAATATGATATAATACACATTTCTTAGAAACGGCTCAAAACTTTTCCACGACAATTTCCTTATAGGACGCAGTTTTACTCTGTTGAAATACCCTTAACCCTTAGTTACACGCACTTCCGTACTTTGTACGCCACTGGAACTGCTATTGCCGTAGGTATCAGTACGCATTCTGACATTTGACCTAACCTCGGAGAAATTATTCAGCTGCATCCTCCCCGATACTAAGTTGCGTAAGATTTACTGTAGTGGCTGCACAATTGTATTTCCGTTGAAAAGTGTTCGTTGACGTACTTTCTACGTTGGCAATGTGTGTTTTCATTTTCTTTTAATTACCACGAGTTTGTTTTTATTTGTTGAGGTAATTAAACTACGAGTAATTTATTTTGTTTTACATTAGGAACAATTCAGAGATGAATAAGTTATTCGAAAAGCAAGTTTATGTGAATGTATGTATGTATATGTAACGAACAGCAATTATATGTATGTGTACGTATATTACATGACGAGTCGTGCGAAGACGAAATTAGTGACGCTGGAAGTGATTCTGAGGAAGACGTTGTAATGGTCGATATTGAACATGATGCGTGTTCTGAGCTTGATTATTTTAGTGATTATTCAATTTGCGATTTTGAGTGTAAATATGTTTTCACTAACAAATACAAGGTTACAAAGCGGAACAAAACAGTACTTGTCATCAAACTTACAATAACTGGAAGTCGTGATGATCTCCAACAACCACCAACAGAATTAAGAAATCATTGTCACATTTGCTTGAGAATAAAAAAACGCACTAACACAATTATTACTACACTTTCTACTAACTAATGCAACAAATTTGCATACCACGAATGTATTCTTAAAGCCATCACACGCAGATTTTTTTCTGAAGACTAATATGCCAAATTTATTTTCATTATTATTTAATTAAAATTGTAATATGTATACATTTGAAATAAAACAAAATAAGTATGTCAAAATATTATTCAGGCCTTGCAGAGTTCATTTTTATAACAAACTTAGCATGGAGTACAATGTACGCCGCGCGGGTACTTGTGTGTCAAACCACAGCGCGGGAAACTAAGAGTTAAAGTAATCTTTCGATTCTACTATTATACTAATGTCCACAATCCACTGCTTCCTCAGTTAGCTCCTAACCCTGGTATATTATCGCAGTAGCTCCTGCCCCGTAGCAAGACTCGGTCGGTCGTAACAGCGAAAATTATCCGGTTTTTAAAAACGTACTTTATGCTTCGAACGGTATTTCAGTTTAAAATCTTCTAGATACATCGAAACGGATGATGATGTATATAAGCGGTTAACTCTGACTCCGTGGGTTCGATTTCCATGAAAGTTGGCTCGCCTACGTGTTTTTTTTTTCGGCCAAGAGGTTTATGTGCTATTAATTTTGTTGCAACTCCACTAGATGGCACTGCAGAACAAATTTGCGCTTCATTTTAATTCATATTCCATTCAAAATGCGCCCCTCCTGGGCTTGATGGTTGCTGAGCGTTGTCGTGCGACGCAAGGCACAGAGAGATACGTAGAGAGGGAGAAAGGGAGGGACAAGGACACAGAGACGGTGACAGACAGGGAGAGAGAGAGAGAGAGAGAGAGAGAGGGGTAGAGGCAGAGGCAGAGACAGTGAGAGAGACACAGTGCGAGAGACACAGAGATAGAGTCAGACATTTAGACAGGGACAGGGAAGGAGAGTTAGATGAATAGAGAGACGGAGAGATACAGAGAAAAACAGAGGGAGACGGAGAGGGGTGGAGAGAGAGGGAGACCGAGAGAGTGGAAGACGTTATGACATAGGCGTTTCTGCAAAGGAATGTATCTCGTCGCACTTCTTAAGTTACTAATACGTTCTATATGTGGCAACTGGAAACGTACCAAACCCATTAATTTGTATTTGTGTTTCTGTTGACACATGCTAGACAAAATCAAAGTAAAACACGTATTGTATTACGAACAACATTTGTAATGAAAGAAAGATTCAATTATAAACTAAATGAAAGGGAAAGCGCCATTGGTCGCACCCTATTCAGTCCAAACATTCGTTTGTAATGCTTTACTTTCTAATTTCCCCTACATCAGAGAGTAGGATGTCAAACAGCTTGATGGTGGCGCCCGTAAAAGTCGCGGTCCAATTACATTTACTGGTCCACACTTAGACTCGTGCTCTGACCTCTGAGAATCGTGTCCCGGTACCAGAGAGACATATGCCTGCATCATTCATGATGAATTATGAACTCAACGGATTATTCGTCTACAATTACGAAACAATAATTATATTAAATGGTGAGTGTTGAAAAATGAAAGTAGAACTTGGTACTACTGTGTGTATCAACTCGTAAGGGAAAGTAATGGGTTGCTACTGAGGGTATATTAACACGAGTTTTACTTTTAATATCACGCCTTAATCTTCAGAAGTCCATTTCTTTCGAACTCTAGCTAGCCTTGATCAAAACAATCTTACACACTCTTACTTTGTTTTGATGAAGGCTAGCTAGAGTTCGAAAGAAATGGACTTCTGAAGATTAAGGCGTGATATTAAAAGTAAAACTCGTGTTAATATACCCTCATTAGTATTGTCATTAAGGGATTAGATGGTTGGCGAAACATTGGGAAAGTTATTATAATTAGTAGGAGGTTCAAGAATACAGAACAAAATATTCGCAGAAGCGGAGCTGGTAACAATTTTTCGATTGATTGACCTGCAGTCATTTAATATATGACATATTTTTACATTATCAAAAACGTTTCGATATATTAAAACTGTGTAACATAATGCATGAAATTATGAGTATCTTTCAAAAGCCAGGACCACTTCATTGGGTTTCAGATCTAGTAATGTATTTCATAGAAAAGTTCGACCTTAGCTTCGGTCTCACTATTGAAATTATTTTAAAAGTTATGGTTTCGGTCTGTTGTTCGTGTTTCCCCAAATAACAACACATCAGTACTCTCCGTTGCGATTCTCTGCGTTTTCTCAACAGTCAGGCATGTCCGCCAGATGGACGAGAAGTAGATTGTGTGAGAGGAGTGTTGGCGTATAATTCGGGAAAGAAATGTCAACAGTGTTAATGTTATTATAAGTCACATTTAATGTAATAAAATGTAATTTTGGTTTTGTATTGATTTTAGTTCGTTCAAATTGTGAAATGTAATTTTGACACGATATTTATTCCACAAGCACATAAAATATCGTGCATTGGCACCAAAGAAAGAATTTTCAGAGTTGGAATTCATCGGTTTGTTACTAAGCGTGTTTTAGGCTGTGAGCAATGTTTCTGTTTGATATTTGTGGGTGGATTAATATAACTTCTCTTGGCCGCTGTGACGTTGTTTGGTTTTGTGTTGTGCGCTGATAATGATTGTAGTTTTTCATTAGACATCTTTATTGGGCTGAATAAATTGCTTGGCGGTCGTCAAGAATCCCTTCAATTTGGGTAAGTGTTTCCAGTTATTATTTTAGAATAATCATTTATGCACGATGGAAGTTATAAAGGTTTCATTAATGGAGCAATGATGACAAGGTTAGCGATAATTATGAGCTATTTATGTGCTGTGATACATTAAAGTTTTTATTTTTGGCGCATTTAAAACTTTACCGTGCATATAAAAGTCCACAATAACCAATCGGAACTCAGAGACTGATCGAAATCGTTTAATTATGTGTCTATAACATAGACGTAGTCGAAGTATTTTCAGACGGCCATGAAACATGAACAAAAATGTACATCACATAGTACGTACATCATAAATATATAATCAATGAATGAAACAAAATTATTAAATGAATAATTATTATTACTTCTTAGACAATCATGGTAATATTTGTAGTACACTAAGTTCAATTAGACGCTATTACCTTACTCATACTTGTCATCAATCACCCTAACCCAGAAGTCGCTTTTTGTCCGGTTCAAGCTTCCGAGGCGAACGCTTTGCGTTCGAAGCAGCTCTTATTGCTTTCTGGCAGTGGCCAACCCTCAGCGATCAGTGTGATAACGCCCAGTGCTAGTGCCGTTCATGTGAGCGGTGTGAGCAGTTCCAAGTTTTGAAAAGTGTAATATTTTAGTTGTAGATAAGTTAACTAATCAAATTACAATAGTTAATAGCCGCAGGCTGTTGGTCCACTATGGGGCCATTGTTTTGAAGCGCAATGGACGCCACTTATAACGAAAATGGCAGTGAGTCGTTCAACGACTAACAAGTGAAACACAACCCACTTACTGCAACACATGAAGACTTATTGCAAGTGCGAAGTGCAAACATTTGTGAATTAGAACAACAAATACTATTGCTTCAGCAACAGTCACAGGAACCCCAACTTTAACCTCGGCATGCCCAACATTTATTACATTCCCAACAGTTAAATCAAGGTAACCATTTAAATCAAGCCGCTTATGTGCAACATGATAATTCTACAATTGAATGTGAGAGCACTGGTACGAAAAGAAGCGAGGATTATGAACAAGGTGAACTAAGATTTAACGTACTAACAGGAAACAGTTTTGTATCTTTACCAGAAGTAATTGAAGAAGGGGGAAACGAAAATTCAGACTTAAATGTAGGTGAAAACTTAAGCTCTGACAATATGCAAATCCCACCAATAAATGTGTCTAAAATCCCTGAAATTATTCACAATATTTCTGTATTTGTGGAGGAAGTTAAAAACCATAGTTGCTAATGATTTTTTAAACAAAATTACAGAAAACCACATATCAATATTATTAACTCCAATTGGTGATTTTCGAAAATACCGTCGTTTCTGTGATTCGCAAAACAAGCAGTACTTCTCATAGTCGACAAAAGAACACTGCATACATTACTGGGTAGTAATTGGTTTGTTTCCATAAGTTTTCCAGGATTCGACTTGTCAGCTTTTACAAAAAATGTAGAGGCGGAGTAACACAATTTTGATTTCTCGTATTGAAAATATCGAGCATTCCATTTTAAGAATAGGAATATTGGCGAACGGTGGAGTGAAAGAAGTAGCCTTGCGAAGAAATCATAGCGACAAGAAATCGGCGGTTCTTAATCGGCGACATGAAAAGTAGCGTCATAGCCAGCGCGTTTTGATTTCAGTTCACTGCCTGAGGCGAGATTTGCTTGCTGTTGGCCTGGTAAGTCAAGGTTGAACGCAAGGTAACTAACGAGCTAGGATTCGCAGTCGCTGCCACCAGAGAAACTGCCGCGAGGTTTCTAAGGAAGAATTGTAGAAAGTGCTCTGCAGCGCGGACACGTCCCTAGATGCTTGTCTCATTACGGTCTTTATACGAAGTAAGATGCTAGTTCGTGTCTCATATTTAGAGATATTAATTTATATTTCCCCTACTGAAGCAAAGAAAGAAAGAAGTAATAAATGCTTATATTTGAACTTACGAGTTTCGAGTAAAATTAAACATTTTGAATCTAAAAAATCTAATTAATGACCATTTGAGTCACTTTTTTGTCCACAAATTACTGAATAATAAGCAGTTTTTTTTCCTATGAAATTATACATGTCGAAATTGATAATGTCGGTATGAACTTCTTGAAATCGGCTAGTTGTTATTTAGAAATCTATGTAAATGTAGGATTTACTTTCCATAGAACCTTTCTTACAAGTCATAACCTTCTTTTCCATTTATTGTGTCAATACCAATATAAAGGAATAGACTTTACTCTTCATATATTAATTCTCTCATCACGCGTTAGACAACTCAACTCTCCAATGGGAACGTTGGATGTTTTGAGGCTACAGCTGTTTTCTCCCTTGCCGTGAACCAAATGGTCTAGTGAACCAAGTCTGGTGGGAACATGGTTTTTCCCCTTCAGTGGGTCTCTATCTCAGAGGTATGTGGAGATGCTAACAGGCGGTCCTCTTGACAACAGACTGTGTACTCCGTAATAGATAATTATCAAATGTTCACAAAACACAATCAAACCAAGGGAAATTCGGTGATTTTATAAAGCATATTAGTGTATATTTAGTGCATTTTGTGTTATAATAATAATAATATTTATTTGGCAACAATTGGCTGATTGCCAGGTGGTACCCACACCCTACAGTTTTACAATATATGAACATTTATAATACAAAAACAATTTACCATATAAAAACAATTTACAATACACTTCTTTCGAGCATATACACTCAATATATAAACATACACAGACCTGTATACATCTAGCATAACGTTAAAACCAATAAAGTTGTCGGTAATGACCTAGTAGTGAATGCGACTTTATATGAAACGTGGAAGCGAACAAGGGTCTGCGAGTGGCAAAGATATTGCAGAAGTCGCAGTGCTTGGCTCCACTGTGCGGCGCCTCGCTGTGCGCGGGCGGGCGCGGGCGGGCGCGGGCGGGGGCGGGAAC
>BOPP01000100.1:4022853-4075415 GCA_017312745.1 Gryllus bimaculatus
CTGCAACCGCGCTGCTGTTGCTGCTGCTGTTGCTCGTAACCGTCGCGGACGGCGGGCGTTTATTTGGCGACTTCCGCACACTCCTCTTCCGTAGCCTCCACCTTCCCCCTTCCTTCGGTCGGGCCCCCGCCAGCTCTCTGCGCTCGCCTTCGTGCTCGACACCCAGCCGCCTTCTCAATTCTTTCCCTCTCCTCCTCCTCCTCTCCTTCCAGCTGTCCTTCAGCGATTTCTTCTGCCCCTCTCCTTCCGACCTGCACCAGCCCTCTTCCCTCGCCCTCTGCGCTCCAGTTCCTGCTCCTGCCACCACCACCCCGACTCGTTTCTTCCCCAACCCATCTCCGCTTCCCCAGACATTGCCCCGCATCTGCCAGGCCTCTGCACACGCCTTCAGCCCGACACCCGGCCTCCTCACCTACACGCTCCTTCCACCTCGCTTCTTCCCCACTCGAACCTCTCTCTCCACCGCCCGTCTTCCGCCTCTTCGCCTGCCCCTCTCCTCCCAGCTCCGCCTCCAAAAGCTCTCTGGATCACTCGCCCCCGCCCCTTTTTCTCTCTTTTGCTCCTTCGGCCGCTTTTCCGCCAACCCTCTGCACACGCGCTCGTCTCCGACGTTTCACCTCCATAACATCTCCCCGCTCCCACTGCCTTACCCCCACATCCGTCAACACCGACGTCACCATGGACTGCCTGCATCTTCCTCACCACCTCAACTCGCCGCCGCCTCGTCTCCCCACATACCCTCTTCCACCCGAACTTCCTTTTCCCCCACCCCGCCCATTCCACCCCTCGCTCAGTCTACACCGTCTCCCATCCCTCGCCTTCTTTGCACCCACTTCCCCCATAATCTCCGCCTTGCTACTCCCCACTCCCTCTCCACCCCGTACTGCGCCGCCTCCGATCCAGCACCGCTCCTTATCGCTTGGCTCCTGCCACCGTCCCCGTCGTCTCCCGTGCCGGCGCGCCGTTGCGGTGTTGTATCGTCGGAGCGCAGACCCGCGCGGCCGTCCAGGCAAACAGCCCAGATATACGCAGCGGAGGGGGCCGGGACGACGGTTGCAACGTCTGGCTAAGGGTGGGGGAAAGGAAGGTCGAGGAAATCGATAAAGAAGAGTAGAAAAGTGGGGCTATAAGAAGAGGGAAAGAGAGGATGAAGGGAGTGGAAGTGACATAAACAGGAAATGGAAATAAATGGACATAAATGGACATAAATGGACATAACTGGACGTAACTGGACATAAATGGACATGAATGTAACATCAAATTACCTTCTCCCTGTAGCACGTCACACACAGTTTTTAAATGTTTTTGACGTAAATAAACAAATAAAAATAAATTAAAGGAGAATAGAAGAAAAGGAAATTGAGAATGTTAATGAAAACAAGAAAAATAAAAAATGGTCAGTGAGAAGGCATTCGAAGAGACGAGAAAGTAGAAAGATGATGTCGCGATAGATGATGGAAAAAATGGCGAGTAAGGCAAGTTGGAAAATGCTAGAACAATGAAGAAGTAGAAAAACAAACACAAGGGGATCGCGGAGAAGAGGAGAATGAGGTTCTGGGCAAAGAAACAGTCTCTCCATTCGAAGTGAAATAATGGACATCTTGGGAGGCAGGAGGATGGCAGGGGACTAAAGGATTGTTCGGGAGAAACATGGGATGAAGAAACGAACGGGAAGAAAATTAGAGGAGAAGGGGAGAAAGAAGATGATGAGAACGGCTTAATGATGATGTCGATTAATGGAAAAAGGAAAATGAAAAAGAAAAGGGAAGAAGGGAAGCGCAAAATGAAAATGGAAACAGAAATGAAATGAAATGAAGGAAAGGGTATGAACATTGACGTGGATCGGAAAGTAACAAGATACCAAATAGTATGATGGGAGAAGGTGAATAAGAATGCAGGTGAAGCCGAAGGCAAAAGGTAGAGAGGAAATGGGAAAGAGAGCAAGAGGAAAGAGGAGAAGCAGGAAAGAAAAGAGGATATTGGAGATGAATAGTGGGAGAAATGCCAGGTCGGTAAAGAATACGGGGGAAGGAGAAGACGGAGACAGTCTCGCGAAGTAGAAGAGAGAGGAAAGAAGGGCGCAAAGTGAAGGATTAGCAGAATATGTGGCTAGCATAGAAGTTTGTACAAAGATACGCGGTGGAAAGACAAGGTTGATAAATAGTGCGTGTGAAAAGGAAGGAGGGTAAGAGAAGAGAAATGGTGTATGATATAAGAAAGAGAATGAGAAGTAGGTAAGTAATATGAGGAGAAAAAATTGAATAGAATGAAATACTAAGGAGTAGAAAGATTGAATATTAGGATCAAGAAATAGGACTTAAGAAAGAAGAATAGGAGATGAAAGAGGAAAAAGGGGGAATATGAAAGGAAGGGACCGAAGGTAACAGGACCGGGAAGATGAGCAGATTGGGACAGAGCAGGGGAAGGGGGTTAGGCGGAGAGATGAAAATTGGAAATGGCAGAGGATAAGACGCATGGGACTGAGAAGCATGAAGGAGAATGGGATGGGTAGGAGGAGGGGAAGAATGAGAGGGGGAGGAAGAGGTCAAAATGAGATGGGAAGAAGGACGATGAGAAAGATGGAAGAGGAGGAGATGGGGAGGCAGATGAGAAATATGGAAGAGAAGGAGATAGGGAGGAGGAGCAACAGGTGAGGAGGAGGAGGAGGAGGAGGAGAAAGAGGCGAAGAGGAGAAGAATAATGAGACGGAGGACGAAGAGAGTAAGAAAAAGAGGTGGAAGTGTGAGCTCGTGAAGGTGGCAGGGCGGTAGTAGAACCACAAGCCCTGCAGTCCCCCCTCCTCCTGGAGTCCGCCTCCAGACTGCAAGACATAACCGCGCTGCCCGTGAGCGAGGCTGGATTGGGGTCACCGATATTAAAATGCGCACGCGCAGAAGGCCCTCTGCGCCTGGAAGCCCCCACCGCGACGGCGTCGCGCAATATCGCGCCTTCGAATGTCACGGGCAGTCACGCATAGTAGCGTCCGACGGCTGCTCGTGCCGTTTGACCTGCACACTCACGCCCCCGTCGTTTCCTCTCGCATTCCTTCAGCAAAACACGAGAATTTTATTCGGCGGAAAGGATTACAAATTCTGACGTCTGCCCTTTTTAATAGCTAGGTCGTGAAATACCTCGCTACAGGAGTTGAGACAGTCATGTTCTCCCGGATGGTCTCATTTATCAATCGATCTTTTCTTGTTTCTCCTAGGATGGATCTCGATAACCTCATTTCAGCAGCCTGTACTCTGCTATAGGATTTGGAATTTATAACCAATTGTTCACTTCCGTATAGGCCACAAGGCACTGCAATAACTTTAAGAATTGTATCTTTTCGTACTGTGCCTCTAAGGGTCCTTTTAATGGTGCCACACATGAGGTTGAATCTTTAGATCTTTCTTTCAATATCAACTTCTCCCAAGGTATGATAATTCACATCCTAGAAATCTAAAAGTATTTACTTGTCTAATTATCCTATCTTCTAAAACGAGATCCTATCTTCTAATTTTACATAGTGAGGACCTTAGAAAGATGTGGTTTTTCTGGAAAATATATGCAAACTGTTGAGCTTTTCTGTTTTGTACAATTTGTAGAAGGATCTGTGTAGATTGTCTTCATTATCACTAAATAAACTCTACTGCAATTAAAAGGTTTTAATAAAATTTGTTCCTTTGAATTTGTATTACTTTGTGCAATACCTTTATATTTGTATTACTTAAGGGTTGAAAATACGGATTTGCCATAAGTATTATGAATTGAAATGCGATTGTTATTTCTACTTCATTTAAAGAATTGTCATACCTTAGGATATTAATGAGATCATGATACTAACCACACTCCAACCATCAACACCGCGAAGTTTGTGGGAAACATTTGTAACGATTCCCAATGGTTTTTACTTGACGATTTTTTTTATTATTTAGAAACAATAGGGTTACTATACTGACTAGAATCCATTTACTTTTGTATAAGTAAGGCATTTATAATTATTTGATATTTAATTTATATTCCATTTCTTAACATATTACGTTTCGCTTAAAGCGTTTCTTAAGTTTCGCTTAAGAAATAGTATTTGCACCACTGCCGCGAGGTGATTCCCGCACTCGACTCATTGTCGCACTCGCCATCCGGTTCGATAGTTAACTACGTCACTCATGATATTTAAAATAATATGAACGTTCCATGACTTTCGCATCTGTAGATGGCATTTAGTAATTTGAGTTTAAAATTATATCATTGGCAAAATGAATTATTACCTTCGACTTGCAAGTTAGGTATTTAAAATGCCATTGAGCAACTCTTCTCGAATGTATAATGTGGAAAATATGGACTTTGGTGAAGATCATTACCGTCATTTGGGAAGAATAAAATGTCGTCTACTGCAAGACATTACATCACGTAATGGTAATTCGGGGTAAGGATGATGCATTCTGCTACAGAAAATATTTAGAGTACGTTTTCGTAATTTTTGTACAAAAGTTTAATCAATTTTGTGTGAAAAATGAGCCATTTTTATTCTATAATTCAATACATAAAGTTCAGTGGCATGCGTTCCATATCGCATTGCCAGTGCCTAATGTGACAGACCAATTTCAGAAGCAACTGCAGAAAAGGATTTGTGGAGATACAGGAATGCCTAGGGATTGCAACAGCACGACTTGTGATTATTCCCTGTACGTTGGTTGATACGAGCGGGTGGTGTGGGTGAGATTGACGTGCTATGCGCCGATGCCTTAAGGTCGCTGAGGGCATTTTATTTATTAATGTTACATTTGCTATTTTTAGCTTAATATTTAAGTAGGTGTTATTTTACAGAAGTAAAATAAAAAGCTTTCTTTGTATTTTGTAAAATCAAGAAGCAAAGAATAGTAACTAGTTTCAAATAGTATAAATAGTAGCATAAATAGTAACTAGTTTAAAATTATATTAGCTTTTATTCGTTGTAAATAAGGACTGAGTAAAACTCGCTGTAATGACTATTAATGACACTCATTATATGATGATTACTACACTTGATCCTTTCGGTCTCGGATCGTATTATGCTTAATAGTGGGGAATGAATAGTCATTATTTAGAAGCATATAATATATTACTTTGAAATCTAGTTATAGAAAAATTAAACAGTATATTTTTAAATTTTTGTAAATTTTGAAAGAGTGACTATGACACCCGTACTTCTCCATTTTGAATCTTCCGATCTGTTGCGGTCGTGATAGAAATTATTCACGTAACCAGGTATTGCTCTTGGTACGAGATTTGAAGCAATAAACTCGGGGTCTCTTCTAGGAATGCAACAGGCTCTTTGATTTGCAGTTATCTGCAATTTCCGCTCGGTTGCTAGGGGTGACAGCTGCAGGTCTTTTGGGTAATGTCTCTTGTGCTTTTCAACGTCTTCCCGGTCGCTCTCATTACCTAACAACTGCGGTTACATTTATACTTCAGGAAAGTTATGTATTATGCACGTAAATTTGTTAAAGCACTCATTTAGCAAAGCACCGCAAAGTGTGGTTTGGATCAATCACCTACTAGTGACCATGTAGATCTGCCTGCAATTGAAAACACTGGGGAAGTGTACTCATAATTTATTCATTACTAATGTTCTCTACCAGGTATGCCGCACTATATTTAATGATCTCATTGCGAAAGACATCGAGAAAGGCAATGCTGACATTTGCCTTTAAATCAATACGTAATTTGTATGATGCCGTTTGATGAATACTAATCTGTCACTACTAATTCAAATGTGAATGTATGTGATTGGTATACTTTCTGTGTCTCATATTTTCACGACTAATGCCCGTAACTGTGAGTATGTCGAAATGTATCCGCGTGCCAATGTAGCTCACACAAATGTGTACTATTTTCATCAATCCGTCATTCAATCCTTCAAAGTTAATCTGCCATATTATTTTAAGTTGAGGTTGGTTGAGCAGCGCACAATGTTTGCTAGTTGATCAATTTATATCCTCAACTTACAGAAATATGACGTACGGACGTGAGTGGTTGAGACGTATTTTACATAGTCATAAAAAAATAACACATCATATTAGTTAAGGCGGTTGTCATTGACAACGAAAGTCATATGACAGTTACCTGAATATTCCGAATTAGGAAAAAGAAACATTGTTAAACATTGAGAAACAATGTTTTATTTAATAATTATCTAATGAAAATAATATTGTTATATGAACAATACATTTATCATAAAGTCTGTATTAATAAGTCTTAAAACACTGCTACATAGATACATCATTATTGTTTTAATTTATTGTTCAAATTTCCTTATTATTTTCAATCCCGACAATTATATTTGTGACCAGAAGAAAACTAAATTAAGTAAAATTAAATTACAAAAAAATACTAAACTAAAATTAACATGAACTTGTCAGAAGCAGCATGTTTATGAGTCATACACAAATATCTCAATGGTAATATTGATTAAAATAGTATGGAATAATGAATGAATTCTAAGTATTGACACTCGCGACCGAAAAGAAGAGTAGTTATTACTTTTACAAATAGAACATTGGGTATCCATATTGGACAAAAACGTATTAAATGCAAATATTGGGATGTAAATAGTAGGACGAAAAAATGTTCCAGGACAAAATAAACAATAAATATGGCACATTGGAGATTCCTAGGACAATATAACTTACTTGTGATTTGGGATGTGGACATTTGTAGTTTATAATTTTTAATTTTGAAAGCGTTCGACAAGGAATATATGCAGCTAATGTTAACAGGTTTGAATGAAGACGGTAACATCGAGCCAAGATAATTGACTTCACGTAGTTGAGATTCTATTACAGATCACATTAAATATTGATGTTTTAAAATTCGTTCCATTACTCCTGAAACCGAACGCGGGCCGTTTCGAAGTCAGTCCCTGACCCGCCAGTCCCCTTCCCTCTATCGGTCTCGCCTCCCCCCCCCCCAACGCGTCTTCAATTTCGCCGAGAGCCGCGCTGCCGCTTTCCTCGCTGCTCCCCCGACGCGCGCTTCTTTCGGTGATTTGGGTGGCGGAGGAGTCGTTAACGCAGTAACGGCGGCCCCTGAGCCCCCATCCGGTAGCGCCTTCTGCTTCCATATTCATCAGCGCAGCGAGTGAGCTGGAGGAGGGGGGGGCGGCTGCGGTTGAGGCCCACCACCTCCCCTCTTCCCGACGCGCGAGTAACCATTTTAACGCACAACGGAAACCTACGGATAACCTACGTGTGTAATGGGCGTGCTTCAGAATACTAACCTCATTCTACACTCGCGGGTACTTAAAATGAGAAAAAAAATTCTCATACTTTTTCAAGTGTGGTTAAAAACTAAGGATTTAATGGAAACCTTTTTTATCTAAAAAATTTGGTAATTTCTAGGCGATTCCTTATCAAAAACATAAACGATGAAATGAATTAATCAAAAAAAAGTCAGAAAATTAGAAACATTCAGAAGTATGGAAAAATGTGTAGTTTTGAATAAAATATGTGAATATATGTACTAAAAAGTCGACGTTTCTAGGCGCTGAAATTAAACGTGAATATATCCTTAATCACATAATTATCCGAGCCCTGCCTTAGCTAAATATTTAATACGTGGTTGTCCAAAAATAGTTGTAAGCACTTGGCTGAATAGTAATATTTTTCGACTCCTTTTTCCTAGCTCTGGACTCCTCTATGCTCCGCCTTGCCTGGTAAAACCGCTTGTTTCCAAAACATTTACTTTTCTGCCTGGATTCCTAAATAACTATTTTGTTATTCGTCTACATTAACACGCGCTGAGCGCTAAATTAACACGCAGCATCGGACCAAGTAACAAAGAATTAAAGCATCAGCTTCAGCCGCAGTGGTGGATGTCCAAAACTCGAAAATGTGGTGCAATTTTACCTTCAGGTTCTGAGAATGCTTTTAAATTATTGAATTAATAGTTAATTGCTGCTAAAGAAATAATTATGAGTCGTCATTGTCAACAATATTATTTATTAAAAGAGCAGCTTTCGATGGCTTAGCCATCATCACCAGTTTTCTAGTAAAATAAGAAAAACAAAAACATTAAAACCTGAATATTTTTTTTATTTGACAACAAAATTATAATAAAGGTTACTAATAATTTACAATTTTTAGAAAAATATATTTAACATTCTAAGAACTAAAAGAAAGAAAAAGGAGGAGAGTTAAGTCATTTAATACTTAAAGGAAAGTGAAGAAATTGAATTAGAACACGTAAAATTTGAAACAAATAAACATGGAAATGTAAGTTGAGCCATTCCTGACCTACTGTATGGAAGCCATGAAAAATGTTTTTTATTATTTTTAATAAATAATATTGTTGCAAATGACGAAGCATATAATTATTTCATTAGAAATGCTAACGAAAACTCATCACAATACCTATATCATTGCTGCTAACTTGCATACTCCGGAATAAGTGCGCACATCATTTATTTTAAAACATTGTACATACATCGTAAATTGATATTAAAAATACCAAGGTGCTATTACATTGTTACAAACGATATTTTAAAACTTTTATGCATTGTATATGTGTTTTCCATAGAATAGGACCATTAATTTCATGGATTCACTGTCATTAACCGCTCATTCATTTAATGCCGGGTCACGACGTCATCAGTCTCGACCGTCGGGCTCGAAATTTGTTTCATTATCGCTAATCTTCGCATTTCACTTTCATACCTCGCTCTTAAATGTTAACTTACAGGACGTGCAACATAAATAACAATAGTAAGATGTTAAAGATGATAAAAAATCGGTTAAGATTACTTTAGTTTGCGCCTGAAACGATTAGGAATTTGCATACCCTATTGCAAGAAAATATTTGATGAAATATCCGATTCCATAGCAAAGTTCGTAGAGGTTTATGCAATTAATATCTTAGTTTTAAAAGTGTGTACGAATTTGTGAATAATTAAAAATAATATTTATCATTTAATTAAAAGACATTTTGAGCCGACGAGATGGCTGATATCTAGAAGGTAGTAGTGCCGTACGGGTCTCGGACCTGAAGGTCACGAGTTTGATTCCCGCCTCGAGCATGGGTGCATTTGTGTTTGTCGGTGTGTGTGTGTGTGTGTGTGTGTGTGTGTGTGTGTGTGTGTGTGTGTGTGTGTGTCGTCCTCTCACCCCTTACTACAATCAACATTTCTCATTTCTTCTGCCAAACTTCCAAGGCTAAAAACCCTGGGAGATAAAATCGTATCCAGCTAAGTGATGATCCCCTGATAAAAATTACATTCAGTTGCCACCGAGAAAATGTTTTTGATACCCGGTAAATAAAAGTTGCATGTACGCGTGGTGCATGTCAGCCTATTTGCGAGCAAAAAAATACGGCATTTCCTTGAATTAAACCTTACTACTTACTAATTGCAACATTCTTCCACATCTTCCTTTTCTCTTAATTTGACAAATCACAATATCCGTATTTACTAGATGTCACCGTAAGAGACATCTTGTTTTTATGTACAATGAGGTATTCTTTGACAATCACACTTGTGTTGTATGATAATGGTATAACTTTATTGTGATATTTTTTATTTTATCTATAACTTATTTTAATTTTACCACTGTTTAAAAGGAGTCTTAATTCGTTGTTAGTTTCCATTCATATCTATTGTGCGTTTCTTGACTTTTTATTATTTGTTTCAATTAATTTGGTTGTTTTTACATTACACTAGAATTTGCAGTTCTTATTCGTTCCTGATTTCTCTCAAACCCACTCAAAATCTGAGAAGCTTGTTACTATTTTGAAGCTTTCTCTCTAAATGGCGCATGCCTCATAGTTCATGTTTTTGAGATTTAACCTTCATGTAAGCACATGAGAAAAACTAAAGTACGTGTTCTGGTAAAGCCTGAAAGGTCTGAGATAATAAATCGTTTTAAATAAAATAGACACATAAATAGTAATAATATTAATTAAATGGTAAAAATAATAATAGTAATAATAATAATTATTGTTGTTATTATTATTGTTATTATTATTGTTATTATTATTGTTATTATTATTGTTATTATTATTGTTATAATCTCTTCGCGAAATGACTCGTGTTGCTTTTTTATCTATTTCATAGTACATAATATTTCATTATTCTGTGCTTGCGTTAGATGGCTTGAAGTTTCAAAGCGCCGTATTATCCCGGGCTTTTCCAGCCTTTCTATAGCGTGAGCGCTATCTGGAAGAGGATTTGCGCCACCCCCCTGAAGTGTTGGGCCACCTTCGACGGTAAGAAAGCGCTCGCTGCGCCGGAAGTAAATGAATCTCAGTGGCGCGGGTGAGAGTAAGAGAGGAGCGGCCATTAGCTTAGCGAGGTTTAAGCCGCACGGCCCTCTCCACGCGTTAATCCACGGCCCCCTCCTACCCCCCCCTCCCCCACCGCCTTTTGTTTTGAGTAGTGGTGGGGTCGCAGAGCCAGACTCAATCCCTCAGACGTCCTTTCTCTCGCTTGCAATGCCCCAACGACTTCGTTCTACGACAGGGCGTAGATTGCGAAAGTTTGTCGGCAATCGTAGGTAACCGTTGATTGTAGGTTCCGTTTATAAGTTAACACTAATGTATATTAATAAAAGTGAATTCAACGACATCGATACCACAAAATGTAGTGTATGAAAAAATATGAATATGAACGTTTTTTGTTTCTATTCTTCAGGATTGTTGCAGTGTTTTTGCAAAGTTCTTGCAAAGTTTGGTAGATATTAAAACAAAACAAATGCGTAAAATAAATGATTTAATTAATATGTTTGTAGATGCCCCACAATCATTATTTCTCGTAAAGAGCAGTTTGGTTCCTTATAGGTTCCTTATAGTTACCAAAAGCAAATAGCTGTGCAGCTGAACTGGTATCTAATAGATGAGCGATATAATTATTGTCTGAAGACATGTAACAATGCGTAAGATAATTTTTTAGCCATCTACTACAAAATAAAATGAAATAAAATTATAGTGTTTTATTACAATTTGATCCAAATGCATTAAAAATAATCTTACAACTCCGTGGTTTATATAAAATTAATATTTTTCCTCTTACCCAAGAATTTAATAAGAAGAAAGCTCGGCGACGGCCGATATTTTGCTAGTTTTGTATACATTGATGTCGAAAAATGGTTGAAACATTTCTGCAATGCCCAGGAGACCCGATACTCAGGATTTACCGGCTTCGGGTTCCTTGAATCTGAAGGGGGCCAAGGAGCTGAAATAAAACAATGAAGTCGTACACATCCTGTTTTTTTAATAATTTGAACATTTACTTAATCGAAGTAATATTTATCGTATATTCTCTTTTTAAATTGTCTAGCACAAATAGATAAATTCAAAGGTCTCGCGCGGGCTCACAATACTTTCTCTATACCGCGCATGTGGTAGTGAGAAAGTAAAAAAGTATGTTGAAGATTTTTCCAAATTGGCGGGGGAGTACTGGGTCTCCTGCATTTTCATATCTAATGAAGAGGACCAATATGCGCAGTACTTACCACACATTTCTGCTCAAATCGAACTGCAAATGACGTGATTTCAAAGACTATTGTCCTCGTCGTCTTTGTCATAATATATTATACCGGATATCTTATAACCTGTGTACCAATTTTTAAAAAATTCTAAACATTTCCCGATACAAAAATGCAGTTTCTGTTAAATCATAGGCCGAGTAGAGCCGTGGATATATTTTTCTTAAGATTTTTAGTTTTGAAGAAATTCAATCGTCTTTGAGTTTTAAAATATAACTACATAGTGGTTTTACTTTTAATATATAGATCATAACAAGATAAATAGAATGACGAATCATTTTATAGTTATTTAAAAGTAATATGAATTAAGTACTTTAATAATGACGCGTGATTTCAAATTATAAACAGTAGTTTGTAAGGACAATATTTCTTACTACCAGCCTTTGCAGCGATCACTTTCAGAGAAGGTGGCCTTTGCGTTGCCAATATCATTAGAATGAGGATTGACACAGGCAATGAATTCATTGCTATTTTATACTATAGTTACATTGACGTACTATGAAGGAAATATAATAGAAAATTGCTAACAACCTAACATATGTAAAAGAAAAAGTTTCCGGTCAGATAGGATGTGGTCCAGTTGACATTGAAAGACGCAGTATCCGGGGTGGTTGCCTTGCTGAAAGTAGGATATATTTATTAATTTATTTTACGTCAAATTCGGTTTTTAAAAAATATGAGTGGCGTGCTACGGGAAGCAGAGTATGCTATGCACGTTTTCTTAATTCTAGGCTCCCTCCCCTAAACCATATACACGTTGAATTCTGGATACAGTAATAAATGAGCGTTTTGGGCAAGAATTGTAAAAAAAATATTCGGTACGATGTGTAATAAAATATATTTTCAAATGCAAATGAGTTATAGATTTGGTTTCTTATCCCTCATGTCCTTCATAAGGGAATTTACTTCTGCCGTGACCTGGAGAACGATAATTTGAATAACTATATTTCCCCCTGAACTCTCACAAACTTGCACAGATATGAAGTGACTTTGTGTCAAGAAGGAAAACAAGGGGCCATTTCAGCAATTGCTCAATGAATCAGGGAAATTGGACGAAAAATCTGATCTAAATGGAGGTCATTGACCCAGAAGCTGAGGTATAATCCTTGTTAACTCTTGGTTAGCAAACCAGGACTGATGGACACCATCTTGGGAACGTGCGAATGCGGCGAAAACGAGAAGTACACAGCCTAACGTTCCCTCTTTCTTCGCCTCATCCTTTGCAGCAATTCATTCCCTAATTATTCATAAACTTATTTGCTAAAAATAAGAGCTTAAATATAAGTGCTTGTGTTTTTAATTTAAATACTACAAATGTATGTATTGTAAGGGGGTCATTAATAACAAAGGATATGAGGATTTCAATGTAGGATATCACTACAATGATATATAAATAACTGCACCTGAATGATATTTTAAGAAAAAGGTGTTGATCAAAGTTCAGGTGTTTTAAGATGCCCTAATCTGTTACTTTAAACATATGCTTATTAATATGTGGCTATTAATTTGCTTTACGCCCAAGATATCTAGTATCCTCCTAAGACTGAAGTACAATGGCTGCCTAATGGTCAACAGTCTGGCGATCATATTGAAAGACCCATTAATCTTGAAATGCCGCAGTGCTGAGTGTGGACAGCTGCAATGGCGAATTTTGGGCGACAGTTGCACTGGTCGAATTTTGTTTGTCAGTACTCTCTTTTGTGAAGCCAGCCCTCCTCCCGGTCCAGCTGGCTAGCATCTCTGACACACACGTAAATCATATAAATAAATGCAAAACAGTGTATAATGCGAGCGTTTAATGTAGTAAAAATACTTCAGTAGTAGTTACGCGAGGGAAGTGAGGCTAACTAATCTGTTTTGCTGTAAAATGCTTTCAAAGGTTTGAAGGTCAGTTTGACTCACGGAATATTTATGTTTATCACTGAAAACAAAAGCGGAAACCTCGCCTTCGGTTTGCAAATGCGTGAGCAAAAATGTCAAATTGATCGTATCTTATTGGCAATTGTTTTGCTAAACTAACGTAACTCGACTACCTTATCACGTACAGCTTTGTGAATTAGTAGCCATTGTACATTGCATTCCACAAGTGTTCCATTTATTCATTTGTATTAAATGTTTGTAAAACAAAAGACTGCTGTCCGGGAGCAGTCCATTCAGAGACTAACGCCGCTAGAGAGCTCTGCAAACAGCTGCTAAATAGCCTTATCGCCGGAGATAAGAGCGGCCCCTGGAATCGCTTTGGACTGAACGGCGCCACTAACAGCAGCTTCCGCTCGTCCATACCACCGCCCTTTCCTTTCACTCTTTTGATTTATTTTTACTTTTCTACACAATTCCTAATTTTGCCGCATATGTTTTACTTTTCTTGTACAAAAATAACTTCTAGTCATCCTAGCGCAGATGCAGATTTATTCTAATTTTCTAAAATTATGGGATTTATGGTTGTTGGCTTGTAATGACGGGCATTTGGATTCATTGGCCCATCCCCGACATGGAACGAATTGCTGGGATTTTTTTAGTGCGCACCAAAAAAATTCCAATATTGCTGATAACTTTTGACTCTCGTTTTTTTTCCGCCAGCGGTTATAATCAAAATGATTCGGTAATTTTTATTTATTATTTGGGCCGTTATTCGGCTAAGTGAATATAAAATCTGATTGGAACGAGTATTACAGGTGGGTCATTACATACCACAACGTCATGGCCGCTGTGAAGTTTCTGCCTTTCAAAAAAATACGCACATCAGCCGCGATCGAAATCCTTTAAACTTGAACAATCGTAAATATCGCCATTCACTCGCCGAGCAGCTCAGATTATTAAATCAAGGACGGTGTTAAATATTGATTAAAATTAAAGTTTTATTTTCAAAACAAATGATACGTGTTATGGCTGCCTAAATGAATCATTCGGATGTTGATATCGTCTTACGACGTGGGTACGTATTGAGTAGGTTTTACATGACATGGAGACATGACACATTTGGATTCAGAAGTAAAACCGGTTTCATATTTTTTTTGTGAAGAAGTATACGTGATGAAGATTTCTGATCTTCTCATAATTGAGAAATTTAAACTTTGTCTATATGCAAGTCGCTGCTTCAATTGATGCTTCCACACTGCTGTTCTTCAGTCTCCTTTTTCAGTATTCTTTACGTAATTCTTTCCGCTGTCACTTCAGATACTCTATTATTCTTTTGGAAGCCTTTTTCAAGGCCCTCTGTACCCTCATTTTACTCTGGGCATTTTGACATCTTATTTTCAACACAGTTTCTTTGCCCATTTTATTTTCATTGGCTTTCCTGGTATTACCTTAAAGACATAAAATAATTAACATTTGTTAAAACCATAATTAAATAAGCTGCTCGTTTTTGATAAAAACGAACCATCATTCAAATCATCCCTGTAAATTAATTTATATACCTTGAATACAGGTTGGGTTATGTATTTGAAATACACACTGTATCCCTTATCTATTAATTAATTGTACAAATTGTCATGTGTTATGTTCTATTTATAGCCATTGTTTATTTTGAAGATTTTTAAGTCTCTCCAAAATCAAACAAAATACTAATACAATTCAGTACTATGTTTAGATGTTGCTTTCTAAGTCTCTCTTCATATTGATTTAGTGTTATATCCATTCATATTGAGTTAATATAATATTCATTCTCTTGAAAAATTTTTGTCAAACAAGGATCAACAAATATATTTAAAACAAGATTTTACGTCATTCTAGAATCTATATAATTCTGTAAAATTGTTATTGTTTTCTTCAATGTGACATTTACAACTGCATGACTTCCATACAAAAGTGTGAGATGTGTTCGGATCCTCGGCAGTGTCGTGCTCAGAAACAGCATTACCTCAAATGTGAAATCGGGGCTCAGTGCGTCAACTGATAACACAGCTGTGCCTTTGACTGGTAGGTTCTTGGGTTCGAGTCCCGACAGTGGCAAGATATTCGACTCTACCATGTCAGCTACGTCCACTTCAGTCGCTGTCTGGAGGAGAATTCTAGAAGTCGGCTGCTCTTATCGGTAGTTTTCCCTGTTTTTTCCGGTCAATACTAGGAGACGGACGACTTAAACGATATCATACTTTAGATCTGACAAATCAACTATAAATTGTTATATTATTTTCTGTTTTATTATTGTATATGCTTATCATCGTATATTTTTAGTATGTTTAGTATGTTAGTTTAGTTTAGTTATCAAATATGTTATATAAAGTGTGTATTAATCTGAAAAAATGTAATATAAGGAGTACGGTCAATGGACATTACTCCTCTCATGTTATTAAAATTGTATCTAATTTTGCCAAATGTTTATACCCAAACAAATTACAAAATAAAATATTATTATAAAAAAATACTAGGAGGATGATATAGCAGTACCATAACAACCATCCACGGACCGCGTGCTATCTTTCCTTCCTCTGCCTTTACCTATCCTCACCCCTTATTAAAGACATTTACTCCCGAGGAAACTATACTTACGGAACAAATGATCTCGGTAGTTGTCGCGTCCGAAATCATTAACAACAAACCAACCAACCAACCAACCAAACTAGTGTAAATGTACGGTAGTGAAGGCTTCTTGCTTCACACGAAAACTTCGTGTTCACGTACACGAGGCATGGTAGAAGTCGCGTAGCGAAACTCATATTTATAGGTGTTTAGGATAACTAATGCCGCTTCAGCCAATGTCTTTATTATTAGATCTCGACTTTTAAATAGTTGTCGAAGGCGCCCTTCGCCACTATTTCAGAGAAGATATTGGGGCTTCAGAAATAGGGATGGACGGATTTTTCTACGCAGTTAAATGTTTGAGTTCAATTTAATGAGAAACACATGCTTTTGTTCTAATTAATAAAAAATCTAACAATGAATATTATTTCCTTTTTCTACTCTTAGACGTCACGTAATTATCTATAATCTTCTAGCTCAATAGAATCTATTTTAACTTCTGGTTGAAAATTTCCAAAGCTTCTAAAGGCAAAACCCTTACAAAAAACATTCGAAAGAACCTCTTCTAGCCTGGAGGAGTCTGAAATTAGAAGCGTAACTCTGCCCTAAAGAAACTAACCGGATCTTTTTTGCTGTGCGCACTACAGTGAGCGTAATGTTTCCCGGAGAGGCTTTTAGCCAGTAATGAAGCCCGGGCTTGAATGTGTAATGTGTGAGGAAGAAGCAGAGGCAGATGGTGTCCTGAGTGCTAGCGCTACGTCATACTGTGTAACAGTGCGTTCACGTTTGCTTCGTGTTCTGAGTTAAAATAGAAAGCGGATTATAATTTTTTTTGACATAATGCAAAATTTCATGCCTTGTACTTATTTCCTCACTGTTAAATAATAACTATTACAGCTTATTCCTATATAATCTGTATTTGAATATTTTCGAAAGTTGCAGAAACCACTTTAAAAAGTAACGTAATGACTTACATTAAATGTTATTAAAATAAAAAAAAATCACCAAACTTACTTGAAAAGAGACAACTTTGCTAAAAGTATATTGATTTTGTGACAAAAAAAGCTTCATTTCAACAACTCAACTTTCAGTAAACTTACAAATTGCTTACTACAGAACTGACTTCTATTACTATAACTTCAAGGATTAATAACAATTAAATAAAAAAATACAATTCTCCTATTTAATCTTCAGGTTTATTAAACAACAGTCAATTTGAAGTTTTAAAAACTGGCAGATCAACCCATTTTAGGTCAGATATTTGTCTATTTTCGGCAATGTCTACACCGTTACAATTGAGGTATTATTTCTGCACCATGAGCCGCTACGTCTCTAATTACGTGGGTGAGGTTAATTACATTATTACAAATAACCTTTGACTTGCCGTGCCTTTGTTCTTTCGTCGAACAAGTGAGTCATGTTTACCTCAAACTGTGCGCGCTAAATGGCAAACAAAGGTATTCAGATAATACAATTACCTTTTAATAACATCTGTGCGAATTTGAATTAAAGAATTGTGCTGTCACAAACAAACACTTGTGACACCAATGGCACTGCTGTTATGATTAGGAATGTTCTCGAACCTTCTCTTTTGAATGTATTGGCTGACAACATTGCTACAAATGTGAATTTCAAAGGGAGTAGGCACTTCAACTAAGTTATCCATAATTCGATTTATCCAATGATGAATAAATTGTAATTAACTTCATACGTTTTAGGACTACTAAAAGGTATGTATTAAGTGGCATTAAAATCTATTAATGGCTTCATATGAATTTTGATAGAATAATTCATACCATTGTGCAGATAGACATGAAACATTCAAAATTGTGCAGACTGCAACTGAATTGAATCTAGCTATCTAGCTAGTGTCGAAATACTGCCACCGTCACGACTCGAATATGAGACTCATAGGCATTCATAAATTTAACAAAAGATTATTAATGTAATTTTAATATATTACAAACATTTTTGATAGTGTTATTTGTTTCAGTCTTAGAGGTACAGTAATATATATTCCAGGCTTCTGCGGCCAGAGTCATGTGCATGATCTTGGTTGTCCGGGTGACGCCGCGTCGAAGACTGGGTTGCCGACGTTTCGACCATCTTATCATGGTCTCCCTCATAGCAGCACCTGGAAGACCAGCCCTGAGGAAGACCATGATAAGATGGTCCAAACGTCGGCAGCACAGTCTTCGACGCGGCATCACCCAGACAGCTAAGATCATGCACAGGAATATATCATTTCCTGTACTTGTAGTCCTTTCCTCGACACTCGCCCTGGCCTCGCCCCGGTTTTGAAAAGCTAATTTAACAGTCACAATTTTTTATCAGACTGTAAAAAATAACCGCGTTGATAGATTAAAAAATAAAATTGATACGTGTTTATGAGCAGACCTATCTGTATAAGAAACTCCGGATTTCCCACAGAGCAACTTTTTCGATTCTTTTCTAAATATACGGTAAGCGTTTAAAGACGCAACTATTACTTGGGGTAAGGTTAGTTGATTCATTGATTGATACGTTAATCCCCGCTCGTCAACTGCTAATGCCATTAGTCCTGTATGTGTAGTGCATATATTTCCGCAGGAGGAGGCGGATGATAGATCTAGCGCTGATCTACGTTGGCTATCGGAGTTTTCTCCAACTAGGTAACCAACTCCAACCAATGCTGAGATGTCCCCTTGAATTGCTTCTGAAAATAAGTGTAGCTTCAGTAGATGTAAACCTTCTCTTAAGCCCAGTGTGTAATTTAGTTATGGATAAAATCGTCGTTCATGCCTTCGCATGATTCCTTCACGTACGGTACGATAAGGAAAACAGCCGAAATCAGAAGCTAATTTGCCTGTGCAAATCATTTTTCATTACACCAGAACGTAAAGTAATCGACTGTCGACCAAATCAACATTTTATTATGGCAATTCCTAACATGTTCCTGACATTTTTCGCCTGGTCTTCGACAACTGTTATAAACAGGGTTGGAAATTTGTCACAGTCTGGACTATTCTCTAGAACCGCCCGGTTAGAGTTTCGGTTAAAGCAATAGTTGTCGTCTTAGACGGTCTTCCATAAGAGCTGAAGCTGGCGAAACGGCCAGTGAGTCTCCGGCGGCGTCAGGGCACCGCGGGTTGCGTGGGCGTGAGGGCGGGAAAAGCACGAGGCTGCCGAGCACTGGGACAACAAGTGCAGCTGTCGAGAGTAAGAGCTGCGTAGCGATAGCGCTGCCGAAGCACTCAGTTCGCCGATAACGTCGCTTCCCCCTGACTCCTGTTGCCCGCTCCCGCAGTCGGGAGCAGCGCTGGTATCACGTGAGAGATAAGGCACCATGGGAAACTCGCGACCAGGAAAGGACCCCTGCGGAACTCCTGAAATTCAAGGGGCGCCCTGGGTCCACCCCTTGATCCGTTCCTCTCCATTCAGATCTTATGCGCTCAACTATCCCTGCGGAACCCCTGTAATGCACGGGGCACCCTGGGTTTGCGTCCGCTCCACTCCATTCAGATCCGATCGCTCACATCTGGCCATCTGGTCGAATGCACCAGGCCTGTCGACAGTTCGGGCTTGCCGGGCCGGTTTGGAGCCACTCCTCTCCATTGAGATCCGATCCGCTCAGACCAGACCGTCTGATCGAATACATCAGACCTGTCCAAGGTTCGCGATCACTGAGCCTGTTTACAGTTCGTGGGCGAAATGCAGCACAAAGCAGGGAACCCATTACACACCGCCGACACGATTTGTCGCTGTGCAAAGCCGTTCAAAATATTGCGCAAGGAACATTTCACCCTCAAAATGTTTTCAAATCACCCGTTATCAAAATCCAGCTCGATCGAATACGGGACGGGTCCGCCACGGACACGTCGGAATGTTTCACCGAGAATTAAATCCATTAAGTGCCCGTCTGTCGTCAAAACATATCAATAGATATTGCTCAGGACAACAGTTGTTGATATTGCGAAGTCTCTGACAAGGAGGCTCTACATGGAGGCCCTATAGTCTCTCACAGGGATCCCGATGGAGAATTTTCATTCCTAATGTCGAATTTAACAGTTGTTGAATGTGTAATTTTTTTGTAGTTTCTCCAGACAATACCAAGCGAAACAAACGTTTCGACGACCTTGAACAATCTTTCTTTTTCCAACCTTGTCGGATTCTCTCCGCCCCATACCAGCATAAATATTTATTCGTACAGGCGCTATGCTACCAAAGTGTCGGGAGATCAGTCTGAAACTTGCACTTTGTCCCGGAGCGGGAGATGCCCCTCTGACAGAGGACCTAGAGAAGAAAAAATATACTTTTCGCAAGATTTCACGATTTCATGAACGTAATTGGGACCGGATGCAATCCATACCGTGTCTGGCCAAGCTATCTGATTTTACGATTAAGGTCACCGAAAAAAGGAATACTTCATTATTCCTCTGCTAGTTTTATTCCTAGTTCTGCTGGAAGTTAACTTATAGTTGTCAATGTAAACATACTGTGGGGAAAGTAAAGAAATCTCCGAGTTTTTGGATTGATATTCTAATGATTCTGAGCTTGGTAACGATTGAGATCATTGGTGCCGTAAGTGCGGTGCATGTTTTTTTTTTCCTTGAGAGGAGGCGGTCGTCTTCCCTCGCTGGATGGCCAGCCGGCACTGACCACTACGACGGCTTGCGGGGATTTCCTCAACCAGGTATCTCCCACCAGCGGGGCACCTCCCCAGCCGGGACAAGCTCCAATATTCCGACTGATCTCCAGGCATATAAGGTAGTGTAGTGCAGTGCATAAAAGTGTCAGTTAGAGGTGAGGATATGAAAAGGAAGAGGAAGGAAAGTTATGCGCGCTGTTCCAGGCGCGTTTTTAGGGTACTGCGCCGAAATTCGCCAGTCGATCGGAGAAACCATGGAAAACTACCGATCAGAGCAGTGAACCGATAGAATTCCCCTCCAGACAGCGGTCTAGTGTCGGAAATCGTGCGGCCGACGGGTCTCGAACTTTAGGACTTCCCGGACTGTACTGCAGTGACACCACTTGCACTGAGACACCTGAGCCGATAATATTTTTTTGGAGATGCAGGCGTGCGAGATAATTCCCTCTTTACCAGTGACACAACAATACGAATTTGTCGATGGTATTTCAACAATGGTACAAAACAATTGACGTATTATTACATTATTAACAATTATAACAAATCAAAGTCATAAACAAATACATAAATAAATTAATATTAATTTCAACCAGCAGCCCGATCGCTTGTGGGGTTTGAGAGCACACAGAAAGCGCTGGTGACGGGCGGCAAATAATATGCGCCCGATAAATATCGGCCGTAGAGTGGCCTCGCGGAGCTTCTATTCATCTGCCGCCATCTCCCGCCAGGCGGCGCGCAGCGCCGGACGCGCTCTGGCGGGGGAGCGGGGCGGTGATGGATGGCGCGGCGCCTCTTTCGAGCCGCTGGCCCATCGGCCCACGGACCATCGGACCTTCCGATCGGCGGCGCCGGGAGCACGCGCTTTTTTTCTGGCTCGGGGAGGCTGACGTTTGGACGCGTCGCGAGGAATTTATGGCGCCTCTCATCGTTTGCCGCGCTCCGACGCGCTTTATTCTCTATCGACAGCGGCTCTTGCATAGGGTGTTCCGGAATGGACTTGGGGATGTGGGATGAGGGACGGACTGGGTGATTGAATAGGTTTTGATTTCTGGTCGTGGTGAGCGGTGTCTTTGAAATAAGGAAAGGTTCAAATTAATTCCTCTGCCATCTATGTCGATGCTTGTCATCTTCGAATGTCTTCAGATGTTATACATAGGGTCCGGTTGATTGAATGATCAATGATTCCGGGCGGATCAACTGCTAATGTTATTAGTACCGAAGATGTAGTGAATGTGTTGATCGCAGAACGTGGCGGCAATTTCCCCCCGCTTGATGGCGAGAACTGGAGCCGACCTGCCGGTCTGCTTGCGGGGTTTTCCCCAACCAGGAATCTCCCTCGTGCGGGGAATCGCCCCAACCAAGAAATGCTCTAATCATACGGTACTGCTCCGGCATTCGCCTGGCGTTGATCGAAAGAAACACGGAAAACTACCGATCAGAGCAGCCGGCCGCTATATTTCTCCTCCAGACAATTGCTGAATTCGACTACGCTATGTAGTTAGTGTCGAAATTCCTGCGACCGATGGGGTTGTAGAACTTCCAGGTTAGAGTCACTGTATTGACTAATTGAAGCTCTGAACCACCTAAGCCGATACAAAATGTCTGACTGGACAAAACTATATGCATGACTGAGGATGGCACAGAAACTCTAACATACAGATGTGAGATTTGGCTCGATGTAAAAACGTTGTAGCAATGTTGATATAAGGGGAAAAGAGTTGGCATCGATGTATTAGGCAAATATGTGTGTGGGTGGATGGTGATCGTCTAAAAAATAACTCCCGTATATTCGAACGCTGCCGGAATTGTAACACATTGTAATAATCGCAAAACAATAGCAGACGGAATACATCTGCTTATGTTGCGCAGAACGCGCAGAGAAATTCCCGTCAGGTCACATGGTTCTAAGGAACCATTCCACCGACGCTGAGCGTTCTAGATGTGACGTGATGGGTGACAAGAACCACGTGACAGCAAGAAACACGACAACCAAAGTAGAGGACTACAGCGGGACTCATGTTTGGAAACATTGTGTTTTACGAAAAAACTATGGCACTGGCTGGAACGATTTCAATGAGACGGTCGATGCAATTTCATAGTAGGCGACATGAATCTTCTACGGGGTAGTTGTGTGTCGGAGGTGGTGAGGTTACGTATATTAGAAGGGAGCATGGTAGACGGCAGTAACAAGCAGTGGATCAGGATCACGGGACATGACAGTCGCAAGCACTGAGGCGATGCGATGGCCAGTACGGGACTATGGCTTTTCGAACGGCAACAGAGATGTACCTTGGACAATATAACGTGCAACCAACGCGGATAACAATCAGCGATACCTCATACAGGTGGCATTGAAATGAACTTCACATCCCAAAATGAAACACCGACGGGTTTCTTCTTTCTTGTAAAAGTGCTACAATAGGCGCCATACATGAATAAACCAAACTCTAAATATATACTGTGCGGGTTTTAAATCTGCTGCCGCATTGTGCCTAAATTATAGGAGGCGGTGAGATTAATTAGTGATATCAGTGAAAATTGTGGCAATGAGATTAATGTAATCCTTTGAAATATCCCAGAGTAATCGGTTACAAATTTTAAAATAATTTAATACGTGGCAATTAAGAAAATAATCTTTTTCAAGAGAGTATCTACATAAAAATCTATGTGAGGTATATCCCACTCTTACATTATCAAAAATTGTTGTTAACCTGAAAAATGCGTTTTTTAGTACTTTCAGTAGCATTTAACCGTAATGTGTAGTGAATCATAAGATTGAAAAAAAGCGGAATAGCCTACGAACGACGTCATTTTCACTCGCTCTGATCTTTAAACGTCATGAACATGACGTTGCACTTGAAAGCTTCACCATGCCTTCGCGCTATGCGTTTAACAACATTTTATACAATCTGTTATAAAAGTATTCTTATCAAGTAAATAAACTTACAAAGGAATTTATGGTCAAATTTTCTATGAAACCGGCAAGCTTGCTTTGTGTTAAATGTACTTTAATGAAGCTTTTTACGAAGGAATTAAGTGTTTATTGTTGTGGCTTAAAGTTAAATTGTTCATTTATAAAGAATGTGTGAGAGGTAAGGAAGATCAACACTTTATAATACATATTAATTGCATCGTTTCTCGTTTTTCTAAGGGGATTTTAACAAACGGTGGCTCATACACCGCGGTGTTTTAGTATTATACGATTCAGAACTTAACGTTCAAATAATTCCTTCCAGAATGCTTTAATATTGTTTCGTAAAAAGTGTGACGTATTCGCAGGATTACTATTTAATCTTCAGAAAACTGGTGGTTGAGGAAAATCATACACGACATTTATTTGTCATTATTACACTGTTATGAGATTACAAACTTATTTTTTTAGACAGCCGCTACTAAAAGCAGCTCTTTCATGGCTTGTATAGCGTGCTAAAAGATCAATTTTTGGCACTAGTTCTAAAAGTGAGACGATGCGCAAGTGTTCTATTAAATCTGTGAATGTAACAATGAAAACAAAACACTTTCGTATAACTGCGCCAGCTACTACCAATGTTAACGTATCATTAAGTGACTTTTAAAGTTGAATTAAAATAAAACGAAAGTCAGTAAGGCTGTTTATAAATAGTATATTTGTATGACACGTGGTAAAACTGATAATATTTTACTCGTATGATTGCACCACCCGGCCTGTAAGCCTCGCATTGCAACTTTCGTACTCGCAAAATGAATAGTGGCTTCTACCCCTCGTATCATAAGTACATTTAGTTACTGCCTGGTTGTTCTAGAGAATGGCTTTCTCGGAAATAGATGAGCTGAGATAGGCTTTGCAAGAGAGTGTACTGCTTGAACCTGTGAAGAGATTTTAATCGCATCTCTCGTTAGAGCAGCTCGCTGTGCCGAATCCCTGAGCCGCCGCCGACGCCAAGAGCGCTAACATGTTGCTAATTGCATATAAATGTTCCCTCGACGATTGAATGAGGGCGCCATTAAAAAGCGACGCGCTTAGCTGCTCAGTCGAGCACACGGCTTCGCAATGGGGCAAAATACACACTTACTTAAAGATAAGCTACTATTTGGATTCTGTTTTTTTAATAAAAAAGAAAATTGAAAGTATTAGTTATGAAAAATAATAACAGATAAAATAACAGCCGACCCGAATAGCCGAGATCGCTAAAGCAGTAGTTCAGTGACGACCTCAGACGGAAGTATCGCGGGTTCGAGTTCCGCCTCGGGCATGAGTTGGTTTCTGTAAGTCTGTTTGTGTCATCCATTAATCTTTCATTATCATCATAATTCCATCTTCCACCCCTCCTTGGCTAGCAACACTGAAGGATAAAAATTGGATTCAGAATAATGGTCCGAATTTCCTCCCAAAAAGGAGTCACGTACACTTGCCATAGGAGTAATGTTACTGGGGCTCGGTAAGTGCAGATGTATGTCCGCGTGGTCCCAGACGGGCAATTCACGACCTCCCAAAATATAAATAAATAAAATAAGTTGCTAGGGATACATTCAAACTCAAGTATATTTTTTGTCAACACGAGATAATTTTATTAATGTGAGAATTATGAAACTTGCTTACTTTGAAGTAAGCCGGCGTTGTCTGGTTATTTACCGCAATTAGCAGGTAAAAAATGAATTATATATTTGAATGAACTTTGTTTACATCATTCCACATACTGCGTTTCACTTACACTCCGCTTCACTTACACTCCGCTTCACTCACACTCCGTTTCACTCACACTGCGCTTCACTCACATTGCGCTTCACTCATACCCCGTTGCACTACTAATTCACTTGAGGCCATCCCACTTCATTCCACCTTCACTTCCATGCCACTTTACTCCCGTCTTGCCTCACTCCCTACTCGCTTCAGTCCCTCCCCTGCACCTTCTCCACTCCTTCCCTGCCCCAAACAGCCCTGCTCCCGGTCATCCCTGAATCGCAGCTCCGTGCCTACCCCACTGCCACATATTTCGAAACTACACTTTTACATCCTTCCTGGGGGAACCTACACCGTCACCTCCCGGCACAGTATACTCATGCACTCATTCACACTATACTCATAACATACATTACTCTCGGTGACAAATAATCATGAGACTCGTAATCAATGCACCAGGAATCCTCTATCATCCATTCGAATGTCTTTCTTCATAATTACTCAATTACGATTGAAAATTGATGTGAACGGAGGAAAAATGAGTAAAAACAAAAATATTGTTCCCAACTTGGAATTGAAAAACTTTTTATGGACTATTTTTAATGTATTTTTACTTTAAAAAGCAAAGAAAAATTCACAATACTCGTTCCGCACGTAGTTTTGTCCCACTGTGCTCCCCCTCCCTGTTGCGGAGGTACAGAACAGGTCGTTTGCACGCGAGGAGCAACAGCTAATCCCCAGAGAGGCAGAGCAACTCACTCGCTGGTCTCGCTGTGCGAAATACAAAGCGTATGAGCGAGTGCGGCTCGCCGTTTGAATCGCTCGCATTTGAAGTGCAGATCCAACAAATGCGTTGCAGTTTCGCTAATGAATATCTTCCAAACATTCTATCAGCGTTGCATACCATCAGAATCTCTAAGTGACGTTTCCGTGACAATCAACGATCATCATAGTTCTCTTAAGAATAATATATTGCTTTCACTCTGCATATTATTTCTAAATGTTGTTGCAGACATAATTTGTGATAAGACGATACTTAATTCACAGACACACACACACACACAAAATAAAAACTCGAGTCTGATACTCGGGCTTTTCATTACGTATGTCAAAAACTGTTATAAACAGTTTTCGTTAATATAACAAAATGTAGACGTTACTTGTATGAATAGACAAAGGTGTTCATTTTGAATATGACATTAGCTCTATAGTAGAAGGGGAATGTTAATAATGTAAAATTTATAGTGAGTTAAACGTATATTTCTAATACATTATTTAAAATTATGCTAATTATTCGGGTAATATTTTGTTTAAGCAACCATTGAAACGATCTCGTCTTTTACCGGTGGTCTTCACCATTAGAATGAGGGAAAAGGGATGTAAGACAGGGATTCTGTATTCCGAATCTACTTCCTAATTTATACTTTGTACAGAAAACAATATTCAAAATACTCTTAAAACAATAATTTTTTACTGAAAGTAAATGTTCAGGAATTTCAACAGTCATACACGAATGTATTTGCAAAAAACGTATTCAAAATGTTTGTTTGCAAATCGATGTAATACATAGCGTGGTCCGTTCCAACGACTTTGTAGAAAAACTACCGGTGATAACCGGCGATAACATTCAAACATTTTCAAACTAATCACAAAACGTCCTTTCATTTTTAATATATGACTCTGAAACAGATTGATATTTATACGTGAACTACTTTCAGTTATTTTTATGATTTATATTTTTTCGGGGAGGGGGGGTATTATTTTTGCACAGTAAGAATTGTAAGAGGGATTGTTCACACAAGAGAAGAATGTTACTTTTGTAATGGTCGGAATATCGGTGGCTGCTGTGAAAAGCCGTGTTCCATGTCAAAGCTGGCAACTGCATAATCTAATCCTCAACCGCACAATTGCATTCATTAGCTCGATTCTAGTTTAACTGAGAATGAAACGTTTGCGATAATTAAATGAGACCAACACCGTTTATTTTTATTAATTTTCATTTGAAACCAAGCTCTAATTTTACACACAACAGATATATTATGTAAAAATCCTATACGGTTTTTCACGAGATCACAGATTCACGAATTGTGTCGTTCATTGTTGTAACTGAGGGTTTTATTTTTCTGATTACAAACAAAATGTATTAGGCGTGATGTTAGGATAAATGGCAGCTCGAAGTGAAGTATCGATTGACAATTAGGCAAATGTGCATTGCGACATTTATAACTATCGCATAAATAGCGGTTGCACCGAACCATCAATGGACAGACGCGAGAGCAGTAGTGTACCACAAATGGACAGAACTGTATAGGATTGAACCACAATTGGAAACAAATGTCTTGTCGCAAATCGCAAAGAATAAAACTCCGAAAAATAATTCAGAGATTAAGTATAAGGAGTTTTGCAATTTCGTTCAATAAAAAAGTTCTTAACACTTCTTTTATTTCAACAATTTCAATTATTTTTCACGTAATTAGGTTTTCTGGCTTATTATTCATGCATGGATAATTTTTGTATTCACAACTCTATCCTTTTAATGGATGATAGCAATGAACTAATATAGACTGCTTTTTTGAAATAGTATGCCTTTGATGCATAAAATAAGCTGGCCTAATTTGAAATAAAACATTTACTTGTTAGAATATTCATTGCTCGCATTCTAATTGTAATCCTTCAAATACGAATTGTTTTGTAAATTATTTCCTTTTGATTCTATATATTATTGAAAGAATTGCATTATATCACCATTTTCGAGAACAGCTTCGTTGGCACTTAAGACATAACGATTTATTATTATTATTATTATTATTATTATTATTATTATTATTATTATTATTATTATTATTAATGTTATTATTCGTATGAGATCATTTGCGTAATTTTTGACCCACGCTTCCTTGGAAGCCTACCCACGGCGCGGGTCAGAAGAACTTTGTCGAGCAGGCGCACCTCGCGGGCGGTGCCCTAGTTGCGCCTGGGATTTGACTTTCAATTTCTGCGCTAGGTGTCGGTCTCAATTAACCATGTCCGAATTGTTTGGATGGGAGACGGTGAGATCTCGTTAGGGAGGGATGCTGTCGGAGGGATTTAATTTCGCCGGCCATACCGCCGCTTCTTTACATGCTACAGAGGAGACATGGCTACTGTGCATACCGTCCTTAAAAAATTCGGGCACCTCGGCCGGGCTTGAACCCGCGCACTGGGGATTCAGAAGCCAGTAAGCAACCTCCCCCCCCTCACTCACTGAATCCGTCCGTGAGCAAAAATTAATATTTTTTTAGACCACAGATACCTTGATTACCTTATTTCTATATACAACAAACATCTTATTGATTCAATTAAACGTAACACAAAACTAAAAAAGGAAAGAATCCGCCATTAAAACACATTTCTATCACTTGACAAAAATGATTATAAAAGACAAAACGTAAAGAGAAAATATTCTTGGAACAGGAATACGTTGTAAAGAATGAAAACAGAATGCAAATGTATATTGTTTGATATAATAAATCTGCCAATATATTTTTGTATACAACCACTTTTTATTTCCTCGAGCTTTCGACTTACGCTTGTACACTCCTTTCTGGATTTGGAGGGGAAGAAGAACGGAGTGAGGGGATAATGCCCGTGCAAATAGGAGCGCGGACGTCTTGTTTTCACGTGCTTTCTTTAAGGCAGGGTTTCCCAATGAAGTTTGTATAGACCCTCTGGGGGTCAATGAAATTTTGAAAGGGATCAATAATGATCAAGGAGCCGATTGAGGTTCAATAGTTAAATATAAACTGATGTATTATCAGTAAAATTAAGAGCCCATAGATTACAAACCGTTAATGAACTTAATTAACGATTCTCAGATTTAAAGGAATGAAACGTGTAATAATAAATTACAAATTCGCCCCTTTTATTTCAGATTCAATTTTCACTCTTAGAAACTAAGACTTAAGAAAACTCAAAGGCTTATAACTATGGTTTGACAAATGATACTCTACCGTCAAGAACGTATTCTGCGCAATACACACTTGAAAAATGTTATGACAAGTTGTTTAAAAAACACCCAACATATTACCATTGCATTTCAACCAAGAGTGGAAACTGTTACTTAGAAGCGGAATCATCTTTGATAATTGTAAAATCGAGATATTTACGAGACTAATGGGTTTTAAAATTGTGTTTAAGGCATTTATGTGAATTTTTTGTTCATTATTATGGATACTGTATATTGTAGAGAAAATTTAAGGGGCCTATGAAGGAAACGTTCACTTAGAATGGATCGATGAAAGACTGTTTTGATTGCGAAACTCCCCTTTGGTTGCCCTTTTTGGTTTGGGATCTCTGGTCTAAGGACAGACAGAGTTGGCTCAGGGCATCATCTGATGTATCTGCAGTGCCTCTCACTGGGAGGTTCTCGATTCGAGTCCCGCCGGTGGCAGGATTTTCGACAATAACTAGATTGCTAGGTGGAATTTAGTCGCTTTCTGGATGAGAATTCTAGCTACCGGCGGCTCTGATCGGTAGTTTTCCGTGGTTTATCCCATCAACGCCATGCGAATGTCGTAGCAGTACCCTAAAATACGACAACGGGCCGCGTGCGATCTCTTCTTCCTCATTCTTTTCCTATCTTCATCCCTTACATACACTTACACTAACATTCACTAAACCACCTCACATACCGGGCGACCGGTCGGAATATTACCGGTGGCCCAGGCTGGGGCGGTGACTGGCTGATTGGAGATGTCTGGTTCGGAAAAAAACCCGCTATAACACAGTAGGTCGGCGCCGGATGTCGCCATCCAGCGGGAAAGATAAGTCCTATGATAAAAATGCACTACACTTATGGGACTAACGATCTTAGCAGTCGACGCGCACGGAATCACAACGAACCAACCAACCAAACAAGCAACAACTGTTCCAATGGCTAATACCATTTATTTTTTGACCACTCCGCTGTGCGAGGCCTAGTTCGAGAGGGCAGTGCCGAGGGCGGAAGGCCGGAGTTCGAGGTGCCGCGCGTGACGTAATTCGCCTCAGCGCTTGGAACCGCGTTAGCGCGAGACGTGACGCCGCGCATTAATTAAACAAGCGTCACATTCCAACAAGTGGAATCCGCCAAGTGGAGGCAAACAAGCTGCTGCACACGCGCCTGTCCCCGGCGGCGGCGGCGCTGTGGGAAGAGAGGGTTGTTTCTGTTAAATTTGTTTTAGCGGGAATCTTCATTTGACATTAAATGACGTGGTCTTCAAAATACATATGGTTTATTCAACTTAAAGCTGCGTTGACAAAGGGAGAGTCATTTTGTGACCACATATTTTTAAAACTCTCATAAAAATTGAAGTAATGTGATTGAAACCGTTTTTTTTGTGACAGAATTAGACTGTATTTTATGGTTTCATAACCAATATCAAGTTGGTAACTGTCACAACAAAATGATTGAGTCAGAAACATGAAGTGGACACTAAATGACCTTCCCTGTGTCTAACTTGTAACCAACGTTTTCATCGGAAGCATATAATTATTACTCAAGGGATATTTTTCGAATAAAATTTATTTTCCGTTGTTTAAAACGGTAAAATATTTCAAACAGTATTTATAGTAAACAGTATTGATCAGTCTTTCTTCATGGTAGGCTACAATAGGGAAATGAGTAAATACTTATCAAAATTTGACTTATAACGTGAATTATTCAAACTTATAAACTACAAAAATACAAACTATTAACAAAATTTGAGGATAAAATGTAGGATAATTCAGTCTGAGTTCAAAAGAAAATGAAGATACAAATTAAAATGTTGATGTAAATAAATTTTGTATCGTCATATTGAAGGGGAACATTTTTGAATCCTCCCTTAGTACAGCGTGTTATCGGAAATATAGTGGTCATTGCAGGGTTAAGGATCAACAACTGTTATTGCTAATATACTTGTACTTAGGACAATGTTAATATAATTCTAATACATTGACATGAAATCCTTAACACAACAGTTTTGGTATCTGGCAGACGTCGTGCCTGCCTAGTATTGTGAGGTACTGCTGTAACCAAACTGCTTCGAAAACTGCAAGCACTGCAAAATAAATTCTTAAGAGAAGTTTTAAAGCTCCATCGTACTAAAGAAAAGAAGAAATTTTAAATGAATTATCTACAGAACTTCTTGGATCCGTAAACTTTCTTCACGTTTCTATTCTTCTCTTTCGTCTTATCAAGCTCCTTTTCTGCACACTCTTGGAAAAGAAGTTAATCTTTTTCCAGAATCAAATCAAAATATTCCTAAACCCGCTACATCTTCCTTAATTAGCTGTATAACATGTACAACTATTTCTTAATTTATATGAATTTAGTTCTTCAAATGTCATATGATTTTTCTGAAGGACCCTTCCTGGATATCCTTAGTTGTTAGATTGTTTTTTTCAAACGTGCATATTTGTTGAATCGTAAGTTGAAAAGTCCTCTTTATATATGTGTAACCTAAAGTCTTGAAAGATATAATTTTGTCAAACAAAGGTAATAAAAACTAAAAAAGTGAGCCGTTGTGGAGACTGGTGCGAATTTCTAAACGTAAGAGACTTTTTATTAAAAAGGGTCTGGAAACAATAGGAAGAGTAATTTCCACGGGGTGCAAATAGACAACAAACAGTATTTACCGATGAGACTTTAATTTTTAAACATTGTAAATGAAAGCATTGAATATTTACCCCCAAAAATAGTATAGTTAACGGGGGAGAATAATACACTAAGAACAAAACAGAATGACAATAGAAGTGTATACAACCATTCATATTCACTGTTGAATGCGTTGAAACACTTTGAAATGCGATATTCTCTCAGAAGCTGCCGCCACGTCTGGGAACTGTCAAGGCCACGCTCTTTATTTTGTTTCATGGTCTGAGAAACTCTGCGAAGGTTTGTTACGCATTTCGCAGTGCAAGGCACGTGGCATTGAGAAGAGTTCAGAATAGAGAAAAGTTTCGTAAAATGCACACAGTAACACTGCACAACCCAATTCAAGTCAATCTATGACGCTGAAAATTAGCAGAAAATAAAATAATGGTCTGAATGGAGAATGGCAACACTTACGTATAATTACAAGTACAAAGTTGGCCGTACTTTTCTCAATGATATGTATGGAAATTGCTAACAAGTCACTTATAGACAGTGTACCTACAGTACAAACAAAATTTAATTAAATATAAGGAATATTTATTTACACTGCAAGAAACAACTTGCAAACAATTGAGTCGAGACAGTAGGCTCAGCACAGCACTATGTTGATAAAACTGCTTATTAAAACGTTATGTGCAACTCTTGTTAAATTCCGAAGAAAGTAGTATATTGTAATAAATATTTGGGAACTTTACTCTTACCTTTCCATGACATAGATAAAATAAAATCATCTTAGTCATCTATGTCTTTAGTTATGTTATCGATTCCTGTCCGAACGACATAAAATAAATCTTTCAGATTACCTAATTATGTTCTGATTTACACATTACCTAATTCAGCGGAAACGTTCCAATAGTATTACAGAGTTATGTTTATATTATCCTAAATTAAGGAACACTTTTCTAGAAGGACGAAGTGGTATCTGCAGATCTCGACAAGTAACACAGCGTGTAGACATGGAGCAAGGATGAAGAGGGAACGGTAAGGAAAAAATAAGGTTAATGGTGCGGGAAAATGGAGCAGAAAGATGAAGAGATAAGCTGGTAGAAGCTGAAGAAGAAGGCAAGGATGGAGAGAAGCTCTAGAGAAGGTAGGCGAGAGAAAGGAGCAAGGAGGAGAAAAAAAGAAGTTAAATACTCGTATACTATAAGTGAAGCTAGGAAAGGGTGGCAACAGATGTGCAACTCTTGTTTAGGTCCGAAGAAAACTATGTATGTATTGTGATAAATATCTGGGTAATTAATGGAGATTTTTTCTCATCTTTCCATTTTCACACAGACAGATATTATTATTTTATCTTAGTTATCTGTGAGCTTCTTCGGCAATCCGAGGCTGAAAGAAACAGATGGAGAAGCAAAAGAAAGAGGAGAAGCAGAAGAAAGAGGAGAAGCGGAAGAAAGAGGAGAAGCGGAAGAAAGAAAAGGGGAGAAGCGAAGAAAGAGGAGAAGCGAAGAAAGACGGGAGGAAGCAAAGAAGAAAGCAGAAGAAAGCAGGAAAGAAAAGAGGCAGAAAGCAGAAGAAAGGGGAGAAGCGAAGAAAGGGAGAAGCGGAAGAAAGAGGAGAAGCGGAAAGAAAGAGGAGAAGCGGAAAGAAAGAGGAGAAGCGCGAAGAAAAGAGGAGAAGCGGAAAAGAAAGAGGAGAAGCGGAAAGGAAAGAGGAGAAAGCGGAAGAAAGAGGAAGAAAGAGGAGAAGGAAGAAAGAGGAGAAGCGGAAGAAAGAGGAGAAGCGGAAGAAAGGAGAAGCGGAAGAGAAAGAGAACAGAGGAGAGAAGCAGAAGAAGAGGAGAGAGCAAAAGAAAGAGGAGAAGCGGCAAGAAAGAGGAGAAGGGGAAGAAAGGGGAGAGAGCGGAAGAAAAAGAGGAGAAGCGGGAAAGAAAGAGAGAAGCGGAAGAAGAGGAGAAGCGGAAGAAAGAGGAGAAGGAAGAAAGAAAGAGGAGAAGCGGAAGAAAGAGGAGAACAGAAGAAAGGGGAGAAGCGGAAGAAAGGGGAGAAGCGGAAGAAAGGGGAGAAGCGGAGAAAGGCGGAGAAGGGGAAAGGGGAGAAGGCGGAAGAAAGAGGAGAAGCGGAAGAAAGAGGAGAAGCGGAAGAAAGAGGAAGAAAGCGGGAAGGAAAGAGGAGAAGCGGAGAAAGAGGAGAAGCGGAGAAAGGGAGAAGCGAAAGGAAGAGAGAAAGCGGAAGAAAGAGGAGAAAGCGGAGAAAGAGGAGGAGAAGCAGAAGAAAGAGGAGAAAGAAGCAGAGAAAGAGGAGAAAGAGCGAAAAGAAGAGGAGAAGCGGAAAGAAAGAGGAGAAGGGGAAGAAAGGGGAAGGAAGCGGAAGAAAGGAGAAGCGGAAGAAAGAGGAGAAGCGGAAAGAAAGAGGAGAAGCGGAAGAAAGAGGAAAGCGGAAGAAAGAGGAGAAGCGGAAGAAAGAGGAGAAGCGGAAAGAAAGAGGAGAAGCGGAAGAAAAGGAGAAGCGGAAGAAAGAGGAGAAGCGAAGAAGAGAAGCGCGAAGAAGAGGAGAAGCGGAAGAAAGAGGAGAAGCGGAAGAAAGAGGAGAAGCGGAAGAAAGGGAGAAGCGGAAGAAAGGAGAAGCGGAAGAAAGGAGAAGCGGAAGAAAGAGGAGAAGCGGAAGAAAGAGGAGAAGCGGAAGAAAAGAGGAGAAGCGGAAGAAAGAGGAGAAGCGGAAAAAGAGGAAGAAGCGGAAGAAAGAGGAGAAGCGGAAGAAAGAGGAGAAGCGGAAGAAAGAGGAGAAGCGGAAGAAAGAGGAGAAGCGGAAGAAAGAGAGAAGCGGAAGAAAGAGGAGAAGCGGAAGAAAGAGGAGAAGCGGGAAGAAAGAGGAGAAGCGGAAGAAGAGGAGAAGGCGGAGTAAGAAAGAGGAGAAGCGGAAAGAAAGAGGGAGAAGCGGAAGAAAGGGAGAAGCGGAAGAAAGGGGAGAAGCGAAGAAAGGGAAGAAGAAGCGGAAGAAAGGGAGAAGCGGAGAAAGGGAGAAGCGGGAGAGAGCGCGAAGAGGGAGAAGCGGAAGAAAGGGGAGAAGCGGAAGAAAGGGGAGAAGCGGAAAAGGGGAAAGGCGGAAGAAGGAGAAAGGGCGGAAGAAAGGGAGAAGGGGGAGAAAGGGGGACGGGGAAGCGGAAGAAGCGGGAGAGAGAGGAGAAGCGAAGAATGAGGAGATAAACAAAAGAAGGGCTGGATTGGGGAAGATCGAGAGGGCCGGGCTGTAGAGGATGGACCAGGAGAGAGGAAGGAGCAGTGGGAGGAGGGCAGGCGCAGGTAGACGCAGAGGGCAGCGCTCGGAACAAGGCTAGGGGGCGGGGGGACGGGGAGGGGAGGGGAGGGGCAGGGGTGCCGGATGCGGAAACGCCTCCGCGGCGGCGCATCCGGCGCGCTGATTGACGTCACTTCCTCCGCGAGCGCAGCGCCCGGGGCCACGCCGAAGGGGGCGTGCCCTCGGAGTGGAAGGGCCAAGGGCTGGGGGTGGCCGGGCCCTCTCAAGAGCACGGGGGCCAGGGGCGCGGGAATCGCCTCGAGATTTCTATTACCGGTGATTTCCTGCTTTGCTGGACTGTTTCCGGAGGGGCTGCAGGTCGAAGAGCTCCTTAGCGATATTTTTCCTGCGGGTCATTTCTGCACGCTGTCTCCGCTCTTATGACGCTCTCGGCGAGCCGTCAATTTCGTCTGTTTGGGGTAACGAGCCACGGTAAATATTCGGACTTATGGCTCACACATTCTTCCTGGGAGGGACTCCTGAAATTTCAGAAGTAAGAAAATGGTGGCAGAGTGTCGACTTTCGTGATTACTTCTTTAATTAGCCATGATAGTAGACAAAGATGAATTATCGGGTATACGAAATAATTTCTTCGATGTCTCGGATTCTTTAAACTACTACGTGTATTTGTGTGCTGATACGAAAATTACAATTCGTACTTTCCATTTTAAATAGCATATCTTCTTTTTATTAAATTGTTAGTAGAGTAATAATTTATACTAGTATATTAATTTACTACTAAAATTTATTCATTGCCCCGATACATTGATTTTGATAATTATATTTATTATATTTTTTAAATAGTTTGTCTGTGTGTTTCAATTGTGTATCTATTTGTTGAGAATGTTAGAAACGTTATTTGCCTTATAAAAATTGAATTTGCCAAAAATCACAGAAAAGTGGATTTTTGTCATATGTCAGTGGAGTTGGTTATTTTCTCTTTCAATATAAACACAATTAAATACATTCTAATAATAAACTTGAACAATATTTTCTGTAAACGGATGTTGTTTTTTTCCTTTGGAGCAAATAGTGACAAGGGATGACATAGTGTAATTTTCAATTAAACCTCTCGTATTTTGAAAATTGAATGTAATATCTATACTTTTGATACACTTACATTACAATATTAAAGAAACAGATTTTTTATGCCATTCATTCTTCGTTATTAGAATTTTAAATACTTTTCTTTAATAAGATACAATATTCTTATATTAGTTTATAACCACAACAAATAATTCGAGAAAATTTGCGGTTGAAGCCCTACTACTTCTCTCTTTATTTCTAATATCCTTATTGTTCCAATTTTAAATTTGTGTCAGTGACGATTAGTCACGATGAGTGACGATTCAAATGGTTTATTATGTTCAGCTACTTCTTGGTGAAAAAAGAGATGTGGGCGTATAAAAAGGCAAAGATCCGCGAAATTTCGCGAACTTTTTGCATATGTTCCAAATCACAAATTCGAACTTCCCGTGCTTCATTTGCTGCAGTGTCTTTCATAAGATAGTATCAGTTCGCAATACAACAGTTACAACTCTGCGACTTCTTTCCTTATTCAACTTTGTTTCTGGCAGTTTTGAATTGTCAAATTTTTGTTTTATATGTTAGCTTTAAAATAATTAGTTTTGCACCTAGTTGCTACCGTTTTGTTTGGTAATGAATTTAACAAATGGCTGAGATTTGGTGATAGTGACAGAAACTGTAGTGTATATCGAAACCGTTTCTAATAACCGAAAGAACGTGGTGTTGTAACTACTGGTTCTTTATACTTTATCAGTAAAAAAACGATACAATAAAATTATTCGGCAAAAGAAAATTTTATATTAGGGCATTTAGATATTTTTTCAAATTAGAAAAACTGTTGTGTGAATGAGGCGGTTGTGTGCAAAGTAACCCATCTTTTGTCTTGCGACGAAAATATACTAGCAAGTTCCAATGAGTAAAATTTTCGCCCAGATCAGGTAGTATTATAATATGGCGCATCATATAAATATTTCATGGGCAATATGTGACGTAGCAGGAGTGCCTTTTTTATTTTAGGCAAGAAATAACATGTCAACTTCTCTAGTAGTTCTTATGATTTTAGATATTACCTTTTTTTGGAATACGCGGTTATTACAGAGATCATTCGTCAGTTCGTCAGTTCATTTGTAATTTCTAATGATGCATATTTCGAAGTCTAAATTGTTTCATAACCGAACCGATGCTAAACCGAATACTAAAAATATCGATTCTTCTCTATATTCCGTTTCGCTATCGAGAGTGTTTCTTCGCCAATTACGTGAAATCGTAGATTCTAGATGGAATGATGATTGAGTGATTCTGAAATCTGGATTGCATTTCATGCAAAGAAACTTTTGACTGTTCGACAAGTCACAAAACCAAGGCGAACTATCTACCCGAGGAAAACATGTCTATTGTGATGCGAAAGCTTACTAATTCCGAAAGTGATATTCTGGAGAGCTGGACAAGGAAGGCCATAGTATTACTGGCGCAACTTTTCTTGAACAATGGATTGAAGATATCTGGGAGGAGTGGGAGTATTAGTTACGAAATCGGCCACTATATATTATGAAGTAATGCCAATTTCTGTAGAATCAGTCATGTCTTCGCAGCTTTAACAATAATTTGCGTTTTAACTTTCTCGAGAGGTTCGAGGTATCTCCTGTGATCTTTATCTACTTCCGTAATTTCTTTAGATTTTTTGGAGGAAATAACGGAACGGAGTTCTCGTCTTGATAAGAAAATTGTTTCTATTTCCATGAAGATCGGTTTGGAATGTCATACATGCTCGTTGCAAATTTTTGACTTCAACTGTTTATTGTGCCGGAGAGGGGGAAGCAAGGTCATCGTTCAAGAAAAGTTGCGCGAGTAATACCTAATCATAGGATCTCAAAACATGAGCAAGCGGAAGTGAGGAAGTATTGTTCTGAGGGTAGGGGCGTTGTGTGGTGCTACCTCCGTTGCGGAAGAGCTGAAATTTCGCTAAGGACACGTGTCTCCTATTAAAGTTTTAATTACAACGCCTCAACTTGGCAACTTGGGGTTGACGAGAACGCCTACTCGAGTGGGGTGTCTCGTAGGGGAGGGCGTGTGGGGCAGGCGATGATGAGATGGCAGCGCGCGTGTGTGTGTGTGGGAGGGGTGGTGAGGTGAGACGTCGACCCAGAAAATGCCCCAGCTGACGCAGCCCATGTTTCAAAGAGAGTCATGGAACAAATAGAGGAGCCCGGTAGACCGGGCGAAACAGGAGAATAGTATGGCGTGTCGTATCTTATTTTTTTTAGGGATAGTTAACTTTATTATTCGGACATTTAGCTGCTGAAACACACAGAAATATGCTATAAATATCCTCGATATTAGCTTATTTCGAATGGTACGCCACCATGGAGATGTATACCAATTTCTAGGTACTTCCAGATCACAGCTCATCAATAGGTGTGAATTTAGCTCAGCTTAGCATATGACAGCCAAGCAGGACTGTACAAAAAGAAAGTTACTGTGAGGTGGTATTTTTTATTTATATTTATTTTTTATAAGGGACATGGAATAGTTTCCAGGAATGACGCAGTGGAGTGAAGTTACGTAATACTGCGCGAAAACACAGCAAATTTTAGGCAGAATACTCTTATTTCACGGCTCTTGGAACGAAAAAGTGGATAAATCCTAATGCTTAACTTACAAAAAAAGTACTATATAAATGGTGGAACCAGAATTCACGTTCTGTAGGTCCATGATAACGAAAAATGGAATGACGGCAAAACGTGCCTGTGTGTCTGTGTACCCATGTGCACTTGTGTCCGTGTGTCCTTCTGTCCGTGAGTTCGTCTGTGCTCGGGGATATTTTAACAATTTTCGAATGAAGTGGCTATATCATTTTAATTACGTTAAAATAGTGTAATAGTGTGAAGGTCGTTGAAGATAATAGTGCAAGTCTTATTTTCGTTGAAAACTGATTTTGCGAAGATTTCGAAGTATCAACAATTTTTGGACTCTTCCTACAACTACAATTATGAAGATAGAGAGTACTGAAATCTGAGAGTACTGAAATCTGTTCATTAACAATTAGATAGATTTTGAAATAAGGTCGAGAACTAGTATTTGAAACTTTTACATTTCGCTTGATAATTATTTCATACAGAACACATGTGAGCATTTCTGCTTTTTATATAAAAACCAAGCACATTTCTCAGCAAAATTATTTTTTCAATAGTTTTTTATCTTGTACACTGAATACAATTATATCTAGATGCAATTAAAATAGTTCATGCATAGATGAAATATTCAAGTAATATTGAAAAATGGAATTTAGACAAAATTTACTGTACCATTATTATATATAACGGATACCACAGTTGAATGTAAAATAAACAAACAGTCCTCTATTGTCCTATAGATAAGCAATTCTGAGCATGGATGAACTCAATCCTGAATCGCAGTCGGTACTTCTGACCTTAAAATGAAGCTAATATAAAAATTTAGTACTAGTAGACATTATTACATTGTAACTCAACGCCCTTTTCTCATTTATATAGTATATATATAATTTAGTTTTTTAGTAATTCCTAGTTTTTCGGCAACTGAAACGTAGTATGCGAAAGTCACGTAACCCCTGAACCTTCATTGCAATCAAAGATGATTTCAGTCCATGGCAAATGATTTCCCTGTGTCACTAGATATACTCTGTAATGTTTGGAACTAGTCGAACATAGAGTAAATTTCACGTTAGACAAGTTAATCAATAAAATTTGGTTCATTTATGTCAACCCATACTACTGTTTAAAATGGGGACTAAATCTGCGTTACCGGAAAGTAAAAATGAATTAAGTTTCCTTGAAAAGCTGAATTATTTTGAGCATTTTTGTTCACTCAATTCAGGTATTTGAGTTAAGATTGACTCGTTAAAAACAAAAATCAAGTAAAAGTGTAAGTCATTCTGCCAAAAAACTTTAATTTTATAAACAAGCTGTGCAAAACTAGTAATGCCACATCGGCTTTTACTCAGATGAAATTTGAACATTATGCTATCCAAAAACTTGTATGCACGGAATATTATTTTGTAGATCGTGTTCGATTATTATCTGAATGAAGTTATGAGCTACAATAGAGAAAGAGCAATGTATTTGAGTGCTCAGAAAGAAGGTAAATACTCCACAACTTTTTTTAAAAAACTTTTAATGGATTATTAGCCTGCAGCAGCAAATTGCTGGTGAACAAATCGCAACAAAATGTTTTTCCAAAAAGTTGAAAAAGCATTGCTTGAGAAAAACAAATTAAGTATTTTTTATAACACTACAATGAATTAAATATTATAACAAATCATTATAAACAAATAAAGCAATAATATGATAAAGTATACGAGCAGTGCACCAGTTCTTTTGATATCACAAGAATAAAAATAATTGGTGTACCATAATACAACTAATAAGTTGTAAGCATTATCGGCACACCTGTTCAAGACATAATTATATTACTTAAATAATTTTCAGACAAGAATTTTAGCAACTTTATTTTTTCTTATATTTTGGACAGTTTTTTATTTTAGCAGATACACGATGCAGTCAAAAGTATGTTGTAAAGGTTGTTGCAACATAATTGTATTAAAATTGTCAATGTTTTATGTGAAAATTGAGGTTGAAAACAATTACTGTTTACTCTCGATGCCCCCTATAACAATGCTTATTTCCTAGAAAACAGCCATTTGATACAATAATGGCCTACATCAGACATAATTTTACAAATATTTAAAGGGGATATTTGATTTGATTGAAGGACTGAACTATCTATTTTTTTCCAAGTTTTGCAAATACTAGCTTCGACAAGCATTATTTCTGACAATTCCTTATTATTGGTCTGATTTCCCCTGTGTCATCACCATTAAAGAATTTCACTTCACTGTCAATGGAGTGAGACAGGAACATCTAAGAATGTTATTAAATGTTTTGCAAATATGGATAAAATATTACGTAAAATATTCGTTTCTCTTCTAATAAAATTCAGTAGTAAAGTAGTAGCTCAATTGGAATACTTTAAGAGAAGTCGGTCCATTTATAAAAGAATTTAACTTGCTTTGGCGAGCGAAGAATGAAGTTCAGAAACATCGGCGAGCTAAATGCAACTCATGAAGTTTTTCTAATGTGATGTTCATATCTTTACCTTATATTACAATTCTCGACTTGTTATATTGCTCGACAACCTTGTTTGATATTTTTTTCAAACTCAGATTGTAATTATAAGTCTAATGATACATTTTAAATATTTATTACGAACTTAATTATCCACCGTCTATTCAACGCATCTGAGCGCTGCTTAAATATCTCAACCGATTCGAAACGCTAAGCAACCACAACGTTTGAGCGCTAAACGGCCTGTTAAGGCAAAATCGCCCAGTGTGGCCAACCTCAACTGCTGTCCCGTGCTTGCGTTAGTGTTAGTGTTAGTGCCGGCCGAAGCGGCCGCAGCATGTGCAGGGCCCCGCGTATGACGTAATTCGCTGGCGCTATCCATGCAGCAGCTGCGCTTGGGCGGGGTAGTGGAAATCAGAAGTGGAAATAGAGATATTTGCGATGGCAGATGGCGGTATTATTATTATTATTATTATTATTATTATTATTATTATTATGGCCGCCCATCCTATTTATCAGGGATACACTGTAAATTCGAGTTCCGACATTGACAAATTCAGCCGCGAGATGTCTCGCGTCGAGTCGGTTGATCTGATAGGTAGACTTACGTGGTCCCTCCGATCAATGGGATGCTGGAGTAGTGTTCTATCAAACGGGGTACGGCGAGCATCCCTTCTTCACCCTTGCGTCCACCTCTCCTCTTACACACAAACATATTTACGTGCACTGCACAACTACACAAGGCGGGAGACCAGACGGGAGCGTACAGCTTGTCGCGGTTGGGAGGCATACATACAAGGAGATTTCGAGAAGGAAAAAATCTCGCAAGTCGACGCCAGACCTTCGATCTTAGATTTTAGAGAGGGAGGAACAACGGCACCTTCTTAGATATATCTTGCATTACACGTGAGGACTATTCCCCTAGGTGAAATACAAAGGAGACTTACGTTGGCTAGCGGGGCTTTCCCTAGTCAAGTATCTCCCACCGGGAGGTACCGCCTCACGCGGGACTCGCTGTATGCTTCCGACCGGTCTTCTGGCTTGTGTGGTAATGTAGTGCACGTAAGGGGTGAGAATAGGACGAGGAAGAGGAAGGAATAATCGCGTGAGGTTCGTTGCCAGTTTGTTATGTTAACGTTCCGGCATTTGCCTAGTATTAATCGATGAAACCACAGAAAACTTCCGATCAGAGCAGACAGCCTTTAGAATTCTCCTCCAGACAGGACTGAATTCCCACTGTGCTGGATAGGACTACGTTCTTTAAAAGTCTATCATTGATATAAACGAACTTTACCGTCAATATAAGGCTGAAAACACTCGGCACATCCATTTTTAATGGCATTGAAAGGGTTTTATATAGTACATAGTATACTGCATTACAAACATATCATTTCATGTGTATTCAATTCTACATTTTCCATATTCTGATTCATACCATAGTTTACCAAATCCAAGTCCAAGTCCAAAACACTGCGACTGTAATAGTCTGTAGAAGTGTCCAGTAGTGACAACAGTTGACGACACGTCTAAACAGTCAGGACGGTGGAGTAAATGCTACCAGGCATGCTCTAGGGTTAGGTACGTACATGTTGGTATTAAAAAGTTTATAATGTATTTTACATACATAGTATTCTGAATTATAAACATATTATTTCATCTGTATACTATTGTTTCTTTACCACATTCTGATTATTTTTTATTGTATATTAAATGGGAGTACTCGTAATAGATCTGTGAGATCAAAGCCACGGGAAGTTCCACGGTCTGATATTTCATGTATTCCTTCATTTGCATGTTTCTGTGATCGGCTGGCTTTTTATTTTTATCCTTTCGCTGAATCATTTCCCGTGAACAAGTTGAAACTTCATCGCTGCGCTGTGCGATATCTGTCATGTACGTTGGGTGCAATGGCGCCAGTGCGTTGTGGGCTCCTGGCCTGAGCAGTACCTGTCGAAGCCTTATTTTCAGCCGTGTCTATGGCAAGTGTCAATTCATAGAATGTAATCATTTGCCTTATCTACAATGGACTGTCACAATTTCTTACCAAAGAGAAAAAAATATGTGCAGGAGACGTTTGAAGGGAAATGAAAAATATGCAAAACTTATAAAATGGAATAAAGACAAAGACATTCTAAATATTTTTTTGGAAAAAAATAAAATAAATATTTTTTAGAACATGACAAAATTATTTGTAGAAATTTAATTCAATATTATTTAATTGGGTGATAAGATTTTAAATGATTTTTGCATGTACGTTGGCAATTTTTACCTTTTTCGTCAGAAGAATTCAGACAAGAATTCTGCTGTGTAAGATTCATTAACAGTTACATTGGGGACATGTACAAACAAAATAAAATACGCTTTTCAGTAAATGGACCTTTAAATCATTCGCATTTATAAAACAATGCAGCTACGTCTGAGAGATACTGGCGTGAGTCTACCTATTGCGGGCTCTCCCGGGTTAAAATAAATTTGAATCTGACGCCGAGAGATACTGCATGTGTCACCAATTAAAGTGAAGATGCTTCATCGTAGCGAAGACAACATTGTTGATTAATATGCCAGCGCCTTAGTCGAATGGCTTTCCGTGGGAAGGATGATTTGATGGATAAGTGATAATGGTGAAACAAGAGTGAGAAAAACGAGCAAACCGTAAATGTATGAACATCAATGTTCGCAGGTTCGTATATTGAATTTGAACTTTGGCACGGTGAAATTCTCCTAACCTCCATAACATCTGCTTTGAAAGTTCTTTCGTTCAGTCCATTAGATTCCCGGACTAATAAACAAGCTTTTCCGTTACGGATCTTCAGGCTAGAACGGATCTGCGTAATGTGAAAACCGGAGTCCCTCTCTTTCCGGGTTTCTCCCATCAACACCAGACGAATGCCGGAGCAGGCGAATACCCTAACAAACGAGCCACCGATCGCTCGCGATCTTTCCTTCCTCTTCCTTGCCCTATCTTCACCCCTTACACACACACACACACACACACTCACACACTCATATGCACTACTCTACCAAACGTGTCGGAAGTCTAGTCGGAAGTTGGGAACTTGTACGGTTGCGGCCGTGCGCCGCTCTTGGCAGATACCTGGTTGTGGAAAACCCGACATGCTAAAAGGTAGATTGGCGCCGAATTTCGCTATTCGGTGAGGGAAGATCACTGCAACCTCCCACGATAAAGACATTCAATACACCTAGAAGAATAATGTTCTTATCATTGGATGTGCTTGGAATCACCAATCAAGCAAAACATATAGTGACAATTTTCCCTTTTCAATATGCCCTACAAGTTTATTATATGTATTCTGAGACGCCTCAAAACATATTTACCTTTCAAATGCTATCCACTCGAGTGGTTCTCCTGTACACGATCTCTTGCCTCGTTATCTGCTCGCATCCGACGGGTCAGGTTTTGATTTTGCCTGTGCCGCCTCTCCCCACACGTGAAACGACCACGGGAACCGTTCAGAGAATCGGTTCCGTTGATTCGCATTGCCTCGCATACAATTAATGTGCGCTTCCTTTTTAATCTCTCTGCTGCAGGTTCAGCCCCACAAAGGATAGCAATCTCCCGACAAAAAATTCATGACGGGCGTTTGACACATGGTTTTATGTTCGCTGAGGACGATTGTTTGTTCGAGCAAAACAGGGATGTGTATTGTACATTGTCATCTGCAACGTGTATGGCAGATGAAAAATTCCACTCTATAAGAATGATTAGAAATATTTTAATGCTGATGTGATTTAAATATTTATCTTATTCCTTCCTACAATTTTACAATACAATGTATGATGATGTTTTAAAGTGTTAGTGAAACAATATTTCTCTTTACTAAGTTTAAATTTGAAGGGCTCGAAAGAAAAGAAAGTAGTTACCTTCAAAGTCGTAGTCTTTGTGATATTAACATTTCCGTACACTTCCATCTGCTGTCCATACGCTGTGCGTCTCAAATAGTCCAAATTATGGCGCATAATTATCCACGAGCTATTTTAATTTCTATGTGCTCCATTTAAACCCCTTACTGCAAAAAAGTTCTCTTGTTTATATCCGGCAAACGTTTTTATGTGAGTTTCCATGTTTTACTCCTCTTATATCAGTGTACATTTGAAAATACATACATGTAAACAAATTCTTAGCATGTGAGTAAAAATACAAGCAAGCTCAGGAAATATGGCTTCCTGATTCTAAATGCTTTCCAAACAGTTTTCATGGAAGGAAGTAGTTTGGGGTTTCTATTTTTAGCATTGGAAAATGTGTCAGTTTCTCTTATGCGTGAACGTTAATCTAGGAAATCACATATTTTCACACATAATATCGCAATCTAATTAATTTTGAATGAGCCAATAAAAACAAAAATAAATCGTTTGATAATGCAGACTTCTATTTTAATATAAAAGTAAATTTGAAGTGACCCAAAATCTTTGAAATCTATTTCCATTTTGAGAATATTGAGCAAATGTCCGTGTTATCATATAAATTTAAACTCTTCTTAAGTAGGTAACTTTAGCAATAGAGTTTCATGTTGTAGTATCTACGGAAATGTAGACAGCGACGAAGGTAATTTGAAATAAAAGCGCGGTACCGTTACATCATGAGCAAATGCTTACTTTCATTTAATACCTACAATTAGGTATTCGTCATCTCTCTTAGACAACTGAGCATTTTTCATTTTTTTTTCACCAAAATGGTGAAAACATACATTGCACTCCAGAGAATGAGAGAAACGTTTTCCAAAGAACGTTGATAAGGAATCTAATTCGGTCTTGGGATCAGACCATACGTTTTCGAAATAGGATACAAGTAACAGCTTTAAGTAACATCATCACAAAAAAGTCCCTAAGGGTTCATAAAATATTTTGAGAAAAATAATGTTGTCTAAAAAACTGTAAATACGTAATATTTACGTGAAATTACCAACAAAATGTTATAAATTTTGAAATTTAATTTAGTAATCTTGATGGAAATTATTACGTATATTTATAAAGTTCAGTTTTAGCTTGGAATTTCCCCTTCTCATATTTAATGAGTTTTGTATATAGGCTTAAATTTACATCGCATATTCTGAGATGTAAGATAATTAGATTTGGAAGGCAATATTGCAATATTGTTCCTCCTCAGTATTAGCAGAAGGAGACACGCGTCTCGTTCTAGGGAGATAACCTTTCGCTGGAGACACGCAATAACACAACTCTTTACGAAGACACGCATTATTCAGCAATCCAATAAGGAAAACATGATTTATATCGAAGTAATTTTTTAACAAAATTATAGACGGAATTACAGAATGCTAAATGTGACACGAAAATACATTATATACCTATGCTACCTTGGTTTCTTCTATTACGGGATAGCATGCAGTGATCATCATGGGGAAGGTCAGATTAAAGCATGAAACCAAATGCAGAAAAAATTGGCCAAATTTGTGAATTGAAAATATTGGAGGAATATCATTTGGGAATCATTGGTTATGTGTAGAAAAGCAGCACGACTGTAAGCCCTCTTCAAAGCGTACACAAAGCTACCGTGTTCAAGACTTTGAAGGCTATGTTAATTAAGAAGGGGTGACAGGAAAATTCAGAAAATAAAGAATGGATACTGAAAAATTCAGTTTTGTAATTTGACCGCTCAGCCAGTACAGGCTGAAGGACATATCCCAGAGAATGTGCGACATCTCTTCCGCACAGCAATACCTACATTGTGCACCGTACAGTAGTGAAGGCGCGTGGCACTTAGAATGGGTAGTTCACAACCTTGACGCACAGGAGAACGACGGAGGGGTTAAACAGGGGAACGGGAGGAGTTGCACCAACTTCGCACCTGGCAACAGCTGCCAGTTCTCATTTCTTTTGGCGGCGCTGCGTAGTGTAGTTTGCAGGAATAGTGATGTGGTACGTGTTAAAAGCTGGCTGATTTGGAATTTGGAACGCGACGTATTACAACAAATTTCGAGAGGTAAGACAAAGAAGAAAAATTTACTTCTGTAACCTTTATGATGCTAATGAGCATAATTCAATTACAAAGCTTTTTATATAAGAGTTATGAACAACTCGAATAAGTTTCTGGGGGGGGGAGTGGAATATTTCGCGTCTTCCTTGGGGGTGAATATCCTGGCGCCTGGTTAGAAGATTTCAGCGGCTTTTCGGAGACGTGTTTGCAGAACGGATAGTCTACAGTAAAGGATTCCGTTCGGCCTCCAAATGAGATTCGAGGAAATAGACGTCGCTTTTAGAATAAGGTTCTTGCTTTCATCATTAGTATTTGTTCAGTGGAAATATTAGGACAGAATTCATATAAATTTTGTAAATTTATACGATGCAGTTATTCAATTGCAAGTGCCATGAAAAAACATTAGAAAACGTTTTTATTTATTGCGTTATAATATCTCTGGTATATATTGTTGCATTACACTTCAAGCAAAACGAAAACGTACATATTTTTCTTGGAGACAAGTTAAGTTATGGATTTTGGGTGAATCCAGCGAAAGATAAATTAAACTGAGTTTAGTACAAATGTTTAACTATGAACATTTTTATAATTATTTTCAATTTGGATGGGAGGAAATGAAGGATTCAGTGAGATTGTACATTTTTTCTTGCCTTTGTTTTAGATATAGTATTACTGAATTTTGTGTGTTTTTTGAGTTTGTTGTACTTATTTTTTCTATGTTTATTTTTCTGAAGATATGTATTCTGTGTTAACGAACGTATTAGTCTTGTTCAATTTCCAATTTCTCGAGTACGTCTTACCAAACTCTGTGGTCTAAGCTGTGGAAAAATATTTGTAAGTAACTAACTAGGCAGACACATTGCTGATTGCCCGCATAAACATTTTTTTTATTTCGATCACCTGCACTGAGGTTAGGGGAGTGTTGGTTATTGATGCACCTTACTGAGCATTTGGTTTGATGCAAACGTAAGTGGGTTGCAGTCGCAGTAAATAGGACCATTGTAGACAATAATGTATCTACAGAGATTCTAGAAGACTCTTCCTAGGAGCCTGCAAGTTATGTGTTCGAGTGTTCTCAAAAGCCTAAATGCAGTGACATTTTTCGGGATAAGGAAATCAACAAAACGCGGAAAAAGTTATGTGCATTTCCTTATCATTAATGTATAAATGTCTGGGAATCGGGGTGCCATGTAATGCAACCAAGAGAAGTGATTCTTACGAATGGAACACATTTTTTCTATTCTTTTACATTTGTTCATTTGAGTTTTTCTCTTTCTCGCTACAGAGTAGAGAGAAAGTGATGTAATGCTGCGCGAAAAAATGGCGAATTTTCGAGAAAACTCTTATTACAGAGCCCTGGTAAGAAAAAAAGTAGATGAATACAGTTGTTATTTTAGAAAAATATTCTCTATAACGTGGTGCAGCCATTATCTATGTTGAAAGGCTCCTCGGTTTTTCGTGAAGAGCGGTGATAAATTAATGATAGAGGACTCAGGAAAATCTCAATACAAGTCGCTTTTATCATAATCGTCCTATAATTACCAAGTTTCTTGCCGTAAAACAGCGCAACAGTGAGCTACGTTTTAGGCAGTCTTGAATAAGTCGTTAGCGTACTCATTTAAAAATGCCGAACTCTGCTCGTATCGACGCCTCTTCTGTTAATATTTATATAATTTTTAATGCAAAAGACTTTTTTGTACTAGTTACTTAAATAACTATTACTTCTGACACTTTATTCATCTTACTTTGGACTCAGACGTTTATCTATCCTTTCACTTTCCTTGTAACAGGAAGAGCTTCCTTTTTTTACGAATTGTTCTTCTAAAAAAATTTATACCATTCGTTTTATCCAATATTTTTTCGAAATATGTATTTATTTACTTTTTAGGGTCGAATTAATGATACTTTTGCTAGCTAGCAGTATTCTCAGTCTGAGCCTGTTTTAATTTATTATCATCGCCTGGGGGAAAGGAATTCATTTGTCGAACATGACGTATTCACTTCACCATATCTAGAATACATGGCGTGCCTGAGATTTCCTTTCGTCACAGAACTACAGGTTTTGAGACGATTGTAAGGAAAGCCCGAAAGTTACATTTCTATTTTTGCCTTAACTGGGAAAAGAACTCATGAGAGCATGAAAAACTAGCACATTGACAAGTGACCATCCCCCTGAGCCACTTCACGAGCGCTTCAAAATAAAATTGCTAAATATTTATACATTCTCTCAACATCTTAGCAATTACCAACACATTAGAACCCACAATACTGCCAGTATTGATGGAAACCACTCAATCGCATGCAATTTCTTCCAATTTTTGTTTCTTTTATAAACAAAGAAGGTATTTCGAAAGAGCTGAAATTGATTGAAAATATCACGTGGAAATAGGAATTTGAATCATGTTATTGATGCTTACTGTAAGAGATAACGGCTACATTAACGAACGGTATCAGGGGTGCAAAACAGGGGAACATGCCAATCGGGTTCTCAGATAAACGAAAGCAATAATCCGGCAATATCAAAGCGTTCGCCGACCGACCGACGAAGGAGAGATTACACAGCAATTATACGGAAGCCGACGTCACTCTTTAAAGAGTGCGGAGAAAAGCAGTATATGAAGCGCTGGGCTTTATAACCGGGGATATCCAAAAAGAAATCAAAGTTGAAGATATCGCTAGGATGTAATCCTTTAGTAATTTGCTAAAATAATATCGCAAAAACCAGCGAGTTTTTATTTATTAATATTTTTAGAAATGCAATGATAAAACCAGCTCTCTATTTTCAAAAGCAGCGAAGTTCAGCATTTTATTTTGAAAATCGTCCAAGTATACATTTGTAAAATATACTGCGTTTACGACTGAAAAATAATTCTGAGCTAAAAGATGGTGTCACAAATAGTAACCAAATATAATTTTAAATGATAATTACCATATAAAATGTTGCCACTACGTATTTTATGATACACAGTAACAATAAATAACATACAATCGAAAAACGTCCTTTCAATTCCGCATCAGTGCAATCATTCATTTTTATTTTGAGCAAATATATTTCTAAAATTGAGAAAAAAACTGCAAAATACAAATTCATTATTTTCAAAAGGCTATTACCATATTACAGTTTCAAAACCGGTTAATATAAGTTCAACTACTCAGTTTCAGAACATCCAAAGTTCAACCATACGTTTGTATTTAAAAAAAAATAATAATAAAACTGTTCTTGAATATCCCGCTATCGAACTTGATGTTAACTGCCAGATAAAATGTTACTCTGCTATTCATACGAAAAACAAATAATGGGTAAGGCGGTAATAGTAGTTTTGATATTAGTAAGTAATATAGTGGTAGTACTAATGATGGCAATGCAAATGATAATAGTGGTATTGGTAAATGTAGTGGTGGTAATAGTAGTGGTAAGCATAGTGGTGGTGATGATGATGATGATGATGATGATGATGGTAATTGTGGTGGAGGAGGTTGAAGTTGTTCTACTATCCGATATCCCATAATACGCAAAACCGTTCCATAGCAGTGGACGTAGCCCTTCCAAGTCTTTCTCCCGGGGGCTTTTCATAAGCCGCGAGGGCGGGCGTAATAAAGAAGAGCGCGCGCGCGCTGTCAGATGAACCGAGGTTGGAAGGGGGGGAAGGGGGAGGGGGGGGGGAGCAAGGCCGCCTGAATATGGATGGCGCGCGCCGCTGGCAGAGTGGGGCCGTGATTCGCGCTTTGCATGACAGTGGGTGCGACGCGACTGAGGCCCTGCGGGTATTCGCTGGCGCAGCTTGCCTCGCCGCGCCAGCTCAGGTGGCTCAGGGCATCCGCTGATGTTTCTGAAGTGCCTCGGACCGGGAGGTTCTGTTCCGACGGTGCCAGGATTTTCGGCACTAGCTTCATTGCTAGGTCGAATACAGCTGCTGTCAGAGGTAGAATTATGGTGAGCGGCTGATCAGTAATTTTCCGTAGTTTGTCCGATCAACACCAGGCGAATGCCGGAATAGTACACTTACAAAACGGGCCACGCACCACGCACGATCTTTCGTTTCCCTCTTTTTTCTATTGCACTCCTTACTTACACCTTATATGCACTTCACTACCACACATGTGGCGAGACCAGTCGAGAGGTTAGAGCTTGTCCCGGCTGGGGCTACAGTTGTGTGACGAAAGGAAATCTCAGGCACGCCATGTATGCTAGATATGGTGAAGGGAATACGTCATGTTCGACAAATGAATCCCTTTCCCCCAGGCGACGATAATAAATTAAAACAGGCCCAGCCTGAAAATATCGTTAGCTAAGTATGATTAACTTGAAAGGCAAATAAATATATATTTTGAAGAAATATTGGATAAAACGAATGGTATAAAATTTGGTGTTAGTGGGAGGTACCTGGTTGAGGAAAACACAAATCGACGTATAGGTAGGCAAGGAATCTCTCCATCCGGCGGGGGATAATCAACCCAAACTTCCACGCTACACTCATGTAGCACACTTACGGGAGTAATGGGCTTAGCAGATGACGCGCTAGCAATATCTAATCAATCAACTTAACGCACAACGCTTCTTGGACGTCCATTTACGTTTCCCTCTAAGTTCTCCGCCAGCACTCGACTCGCCTCATCGCATTTCAACATCGACTTCCCCCCAACCTCATCTCATCTCAATTGAAGTGCCTTCGCCTCGCCTCGGATCACTGCACATTTCCTTTAAAACGTACCTTACCGTCTCTTTGTCTCTCCTCAGCTCACGTAAAGTAATTTCTTCTCGGTTCACCCCACTACATTCTACCCCACCTCATTTCCCTTTTTACCAATTCACCTGACCTCACTTCACTTCATCACACTCTCTCACCTCTCTGTAGGACAATATAGTAAATCTGTTAATAAGTAAATCTGTAAATAGATAAACCTGTAAATAATAAATCTATCAAACAACAAATCTGTGGACAAACTACGTCTATGGACAAACTTCATTTATGGACAAACGACATCTAAATGTATTACTTAAACTTTATTTATGTATAGAGAAACTGAAGTTGTAGATTCCCTGAATGCATGGATAAACTGAATGTATAAACAAATAAGATGAACGAAAGTTTGAGTGAGGGAGTAAATGAATGAATGAATGAAAAGGCCTACGCTGCCACTTTCGCTGTCGCTTCCACTCGCACCTCCGCCTCCCATTTCAGTTCCGCTTGTGCCTCCCCTCCCGCGCTCCTGTGCGCGGACAAGCGCGTTGTTTTCGCGTCCAGCGAGGCGCACCCCAGTCAATAGATATTAATAGGCGCATACGTCCGCCGCGCTAAGCCCCGTTCCGTCCTTCTCCACACCTCTCCCCCCTCTC